>QQNG01000198.1:0-356700 GCA_003666085.1 Pseudocercospora crystallina
CCCCTAAACTAAACAGTCCCCCTCCTCTCCCACCCCTGCCCCTTCTCCCCCCTCCTCACAGCCCTCAACTTACAAAACAACGGCGGCTTCCACCACATCAAAAAAATCTTATGATCAATCCACGTCTCACTCTCCTCACAAAGCACCAAATCAAAATTATACAACACTTTCGTAATAATCAAACGCATCTCATGATTCGCCATATTCTGTCCGATACAAGCCCTGGGTCCCAACGAGAAAGGGTTGAAGGCGGTTTTCTTGTCGTCCGCGTATTTGGAGCCTTCGGGGGTGTTGGGGAGCCAACGTTCAGGGATGAAGTCTTCGGGGTCGCGGAAGTTGATGGGGCTGCGGAAGGTGGCGAGGTTGGTTACGTAGACGGTGCTGCCGGGTGGGACTTCGTGGCCGTCGATGGGTGTTGGTGGGCCGGGAGGTGTGAGGCGTGGAAAGGGTTGCACGAGGGGTGGGTAGAGGCGGAGACCTTCGCTGAGACAGGCGTTGAGATAGGGGAGGGCTTGGAGGCGTTCGATTGTGATGTCCTCGTCGCTTTCGAAGGAGCTGCGGATTTCTGCGGAGAGCTTGTGCAGCTTTTGAGGGTTTTGGAGGAGGTACCAGGTCAACCCGCTAAGTGCTGATGCGCCTGTCTCAGTCCCGGCGATCATGAAGTTGGCGGCGTTCTTGCACATCTCGCCCCTACTCATGCCTGTCTCTCCGTCTTTCTTGAGCACCAGGCCCCAAATGTCTGGTCTGGCTTCCGTCTTTTCCATCCGCTTGTTCACCAGCTCGACTGAAAGATCGTACTGTAGCTTCGCCTGATTCAGGAATGAGAACGGAACGCATAAGATCGTGAGGAAGAGCTCGAACAAGCGAATGCTGAGAGCTCCAGGTATGTACCGAATGGTATGGATGTAGAGGATCGCTCTGAAGGAGTTCATGGTAGCATCGATCCACGAATGATTGGAAGAGCTCTCGAGCATCCCCAAGTTCTCGCCAAAAGTCAGGTCGCCCATGAGGTCGAAGGCCACCAAGCCGTAGAGGTCTACCAGGTCAAAATGATTCTCGGGATCCTTTTCGAGGCCTTCCCGCATCTTCTTGACAAGCTTGTCCACATGTGTGCGGAAAATAGACTCTTGCAACTTCAACGCGCGATCTGAGAAGGCGTGCGCGAAGATGCGCTTCATACGTTGATGATCCGCGGCTCCAGCATCGATGAGGTCGCGAGTGTCGGAATGCGCTCCGGCGCAGAATTGCGGGTCTGCTTCAAGAGCTGGTTTCCCTGGCTTCTTGGTGTAGATATCTTTGTATGCATCTGCAGAGGCGAAGCTGAGCTGATTTGGTGAGACGCGGACAACTTCTCCATACTTCGCGTGGAGCTTTGTGATCAGGAAATATTGCTCTCCTCGGAGTGACTTTGTAGCGAGTGGAATGTTGCTGACTGAATGCAGAAATGGACCCGGGAACTTGCGCAACGGGTGTGAGAAGCCATTGTAGATGTAGACTGAGAGCTGGAGCCCGATCAGCAGAAGAAGCAGTTTCGCAACCAGACTAGCGATGCTGGTAGGTGTGAGTTGGACGTCCATATCGCTGTGGACGGTGATGCAGCAGTGTCGCCCGGAAGTTCGGAAGGGCCTACATTTCTTATCAGAGCGGCTTACCGAGGCATCTAGAAGCCGTACGTTGTCGAATCCCAACCTGGGGCTTAGTATTGTTCGTGGTCGACTACTTCGAGGAGGGACAACAAAGACCTCACAAAGCCTCAGAAGGCATGCCTGTACAAGCGCATTGCTCACCCAACGTGTCGTCAGGGCCTCGAGTAAGATCCCAAAGGCCAAGTTGTGATTCCTTGTCTATGACCGGCGTCATCAAGCGAGCATGGCTCGTCTGTGGAGAAAGAAACGGCGGCGGAGTGTTTGAAGGACCATTCGAAACCTCGTAGCGTGTGCCTGCGAGCCCTTTCATCGCCTCTGACCGAGGTTGAGGGCCTCAATATAGATAATATGCCTTCGTCTCACGCGTGTTGCGCTCGTAGACATCTTTGGTAGCATGAGGACGGCCATTCCTTGTTCGAGGGCATCAACGGTGTGAAAAAGTGGCCGCCGTCGAGACGATGCTCAAGGTTCTTGAGCTCGCGCGCGAGCCTGCAGAATCTGTAGAGATCACATTGTAGTTGGTGCGACAATAGATGAGAGTCGATGTTGATGTTGATGGTGGTGGAGGTGGAGTTGATGGAGGTAGAGTGGGACGTGGAGATGGAGGTGTGAAGGGAGAATGGATCCCCACGAAGAGTTCACGGTGAAAGTCGTGACTGCAATGATATATGTCACGCGTACTTCGCGACTTCCATGGATTCTGCTTCCAGTTTGCTCCAATTTCCTCCAGACATCTGCTCTCACTCTTTCGACTCTGCTACTCTTCTTCTGCCTTCTTCTCACCATGGAAGGCGGCCTTGCCCAATATGCACGTACTCCGCAGCGACCGCAGGGCTGTGGCCTACGCCTTGGAATCCACTCTTGACATCCGTCTCTGGCTATATTTCGACATGTCTTCTCCGGTGGACTATGCCCCATTGGCGCGAAGGCGATGACTCTCGAGGCACTGGACTCCTGCACGGCGCCTTTGACAGAATACTGCGATCGTGATGGGGTCTTCCGGAAGTGCATTCACGACACACCTTGACCTCGCTTGGCCGAGCAGAAGCGGCGTTGCACGGCTGTTCCGAGCTTCCAAGACATATCCTTGCCCGATGATCCACGCTGCATCCCCCAAGGCACCAGTGAAATCCGCCTGCTGAGGGGCCAGGTAAGACTGTTTGCTGCGTGCATTCTCATTTCGTGACGATGGCATCTTCCTCATCTTTACATGGACCGAGAACATGCGGTTGCTCAAAAGTACCGGAGACTGGAGAGCGTTTGGAACTAGTGGAGGTACATGGAAGCAACGTCCCACGTTATGCTACGCTTTCACACACCTGGACCGAGGACGAAGTACTGTACGAACATGTCATCCATGGCACGGCATGTGAAAGAGGAGCGTTCCGCAAAGTGATCGACACCTTGGCCCTGGCTCGTCAGGACGATATACCTTTCGTATGGATGGACACGTGTTGCATCAACAAAGACTCCAGCGCGGAACTACAGGAAGCGATAAACTCAATGTATAGCTGGTACCGAGATTGCCAGATGTGCTACGCCTATCTTGAGGACGTGTCGGATTGCTTCAAAGAACAGCGTTTTGGCCTTGTATATGACGAGTTCGACCAGAACTTCGAAAACAGCAGATGGTTCACTCGTGGATGGACTTTGCAAGAGCTGCTCGCGCCTGACTGTGTGCACTTCTATTCTTCCGATTGGGAGTACCTGGGTACTATTCCAGAAACGGCGCGCGGCTACCTGGGTTCGAATAGAATGAACCTCATACAAGACCAAGTTTCGCGCATCACGGGCATTGACATGGCATATCTTGGACGACATCACCATGTTGATACTGCGAGCGTCGCGAAGCGCATGAGCTGGGCATCGCGCAGGCAGACCACCAGGGAAGAAGACCTTGCATATTGCTTACTTGGCATATTCGATGTCAACATGCCACTTTTGTATGGTGAAGGGAGCAAATCTTTCTCCAGACTACAAGAGGAGATTATGAAGCAATCCAGCGACCATTCACTCTTTCTATGGACATCAACCAATCCCATTGCTCACGGGATCATCGCCCCATCTCCAGCGCAATTCGAGCATACTGGTGGAGATCTTACCGCGAGAGACGATATATCGCAACCATTCGCTATGACCAACATTGGCTTGCAAATTCAGTTGCCACTAATGCTAATAGCTGATGAGATTTATCTTGCAAAGTTGAACTACTCCCACGGCGTATTCCTCAGGCGTATTCCGGAGGTTCCAAACACATTCGTGCGAATCCTCCACAAGTACCTCGGTCAGTTTCCCAACAACCTGGACAATGTCACCTGGGAGACCATTCGAATCATGCAACAGAAAGGCTCTGCAAGGCGACGCCGTGGTAATACACCGAGGGCAGACCCTCTGATGGCCCGCTACTGTGCTCCTTCAGTGATCTTCACTGAAATCGAGTTTACCGGTTCAACAGAAGCCAACTTCGAGCCAATCGCAACGTATATCGGTACCGAAGAGTCGAATTTCAAGAAGCAGGCCGTCTCAAACTGGCGAGATGTTACTAGCAATCATGGCACTGCCTACAATCTGGCGGTTGGACGAGTTGCATTCTTGATTCGGCACGTGACGCTAGGGCGTCTACTTCTTATTACCTTGAGCGAACTGGATGGACAGTGTCCGGGCATTGCCGTCTCGTTGGTTCCGGAAAGTGAAAATGAAGGCAAAGGCTTGGGACACCTCTCCGCTGACAATCTGAGCGTCCCACACAAAACAATCCGAGTCCCTCTAGACTGGAACCCTTATTTTGGCTACTGGGTCCTACCACTGTTGACGAGCGCACGGGACGGGTCTGAGAAAGGCGGCGCGAATGGGTTGTCTGCGAAGCACTTCCAATTGTTGCTTTCGATTGAGTATAAATCACTCGATTACGAATAACGTCATCAGAGCATTTGTATCTACTGGCAGACGACAAAGGTCATCATCGATTCCTCGATCGCCGTTCCTTCGACCAAACTGCGACTTTTATATCACACCTAAACTGCGGGTCCCCACTGCGGAGCGTTGATGGTGAAGCCCATCAAACAACCAGCAATCACCGCCGTGCTCGGCAGCGTAATGAACCAGCCTCCATACGACCATGCCACCATTCGCCAATTGATAGCCTTCAAGTCACCAGCACACAGGCCCACACCCACGGTTGAACCAACAATGCACTGCGTGGTCGACACTGGAAGGGCTAGCCTGGTCGCAAGCACAACGGTCAACGCCGCACCAAGCTCCATGCAGAATCCACGGCAAGGCGAGTGCAGGGTAATGCGATTGCCAAGGTTGCGCATCAGGTTGTAGCCATATGTCCAGAGCCCGATGGCGATCGAGGCACCTCCGAAAACCAAGACCCAGATCGGCACCGGGGAGTCCTCGCCAGTAGTACCTGTACGCCAGACGTTGTAGATGGCAGAAAGAGGTCCCATGGCATTAGCAACATCGTTGGCACCATGCGCAAATGATGCAGTGGCTGCGGTCATGACTTGGAGGAACGAGAACAGATGCTCGACCTTCGGATCGTAATGCTGCGATACGGTGTTAGCGAGTCATCGGACGAGATCAACAAGCGGATGTCATACCTCAACGCGAGCGTGCTTATCAGCCAAATTCTTGCCGATCAACAGACGTTGCAGAAATTTCGGCTCATTGGTACTCTTTTGCTCGGCGACGATATCAATCATCACTCCGCGAAAGAAGGTCCACTTCAACGTCTCCCAGAGCTGAAGAGGCTCATACCATTTGGGCTTGACCGGGGCAGGCGTCTCTTCCGAGGGAGCCACTGCAGTTGCAGCGGCGACCGTGCTGCCATAACGAGTTGCGGCCTTCTCTCCCTCAGTCTGAGCCTTGTCTAGGCTCTCCTCATCGCTTGCAGTCTCGCGATCCTGGCCATTCCGCTCGAGCTCCTCTCGGGTCGCATGACCAGCGTAGTAATCGGGCACAAGCCTATGGCCGGCAGGTATCGGGCCAGCGTCTGGACGCCTGAGAAGCAATGGCCCTTTGATGATTTCCCACTGCTTGAGCTTCCAGTCTTCGCGGACAAGCTTGACATGGATGAACGGGAGCAGGAAGAGGATCGACAGCAAGCCAACGCCCCCGGCGACGCCGAAGATCGTGCCAACGGTTGGTGCTGTACCCCAGTCGTCGAGGTCCAGAGACGCAGCACCCTTCCACACGATCAACATGGCCAAGATTCCAGACGTCAAGCCGAAGTAAAAAGGCACAGTCGCCATGCCGAACTTGAGAGGGTTGCGGGACTTCATGACACCGTACTTGGTGAAGGTGAAGAGGATCGCTCCGAAGCAAGCTGCAATGCAAGGAGCGATTCCCCAAGCTGCAAACACCTGGCTGACACCTTCCCACGACCAGTCAACACCATTAGCACCGACCGTTGCGAATCCGACACCTGCGCGAGTCAGCTGAATATCGCAAAATTTCTGTAATCTTCACATACCAATGATGCCGCCAATGATACAGTGGGTCGTTGACACAGGAAGACCAATCTTCGTAGCCAGGGTCAGGAAGAGGGACGAGCCGATCAGGGCACAAAGCATTCCCAACATGAGAACGCTTGGCTGGCTCTCGAAGGCCTCGATCGATATGATGTCGCTCTTGATGGTACCGGCGGTTCTGCTCCCTGCAAGAACGGCTCCAACGAATTCCATAACCGCCCCTATCGTCATGGCTTGGATGAGAGTCAACGATCTCGATGAGACCGAGGTGGCGAATGAGTTCGCGACATCGTTGGCGCCGATATTCCAGGCGTCAAGGAAAGCAAATATGACGCCGATAGCGAAGATGTAAGTGTATTGAGATAAGGCTGCCATGGTGAATGAGGGTGGAAGCTCTGTTCAGAGCTTGGGTTGCAAAGAGCAAGTTCAGAGTGTGCTGTGAGTCCGAGACACTGGTACACAGGCTTCCCTACCTGCCTTTTAGTATCGACAGGGTGTCTATCTCGTTCCACACACGTGGTGGAGAGGCGACTACACCAAGCAATGCCATGGCCACGGTTACGGATACTCGCCTCGTGGCAAAACGTGCTCGAAAAGGATGTGGTGCAATCAACGTTCATCAGTCTCACCACAGGGCAGTTGAGATGGCAAAGAAGCGACTTGGCTATTCAAATATCAGCCATGGCGAGCATTCTCAGTCGTCACTGCGGCCTCCCAAGTGCTGGGCAATGCAACCGGAAAGGCAAATGTGGGTCTCTGCAGACGAGCGACTTCAGCTCTGTGCGACTTCATCTTTGCGAACAGTATCGTAGCGGACTGACGGACATTGACTCGCAGGAATGCAGTCTCTTCTTCGCACGCACTTTTACCGATTCTTGCGGACCACTCCAACGAAGTTGAACAACGGCATCTTCAATACACGACGTCTGGCCGTCGATGTGCCAATGATGTCCTTCACTCTGGACCTTGGCGTCGGCGGCACCCGCACATCCAATCAGCTTGTGTACATAACCCACGTGTCAGGCTTCGACATGGACTTCATCCTTCCATTACAGTGCCAACAGTCGCAAAGGGAACTATGGTCTTGGACATTCTTGTCGACTTCGTCTCGCCCTTCAACACACCATCTTCGTCCATTTCGAGAGTATTCTCCGAGAGTTGCCTCCGCGGGGCTTTCGACATATGTGAACACTGCCTGATGCGATGCGTGATGTGCAGAGCGAGTCTTGGCTATGCTGCAATGACCGACTTCTGGATCGATGGATTGATGCTGTTGGACAGCTACGAAGAGTAAGTGCGTTTTGAGTAGCTGAGGCTCTGAAGGTATCACGAACAAGCTGATGCGACACGATTTCGAACAATCAGAATAGTAAGTGGCAAGCTTTTGAAGCTTCTCTGTCCGCAAAGCTCAGAGATGCATGTTCTGTTGGCTGGCGTCTTCGCGATGCATTCGTTCCGCTCGCCAGAAAGTCGATGATATCGAGAAATGATGGAAGCGCAGCATTGAAAAAGAGCGCCGTGACGAGATACTGACCTGCAAGCTACACCGGACTCAAGCCGCCTTCTCCGATAAGACGACACTGTCTCAGCATCCTGACGAGCCATCGAACACCGGTGTCTTTTCGACTAAGAACGAGAAAGTGTCTCAAAGCAGACTCGGAGAAGCTCACCAGAACAGAACGAACCGAAAAAGAGTCTTTCACCCTCTCAGACGGAACGACTAGCTTTCGACATGTTGAAGATCGATGCGCTACTTCTGTCGTTTCTGCTTCACACGAGACCGACGATTGTAAAGAAGAAAAATGGCACAAGCAAAAGTCGTACTGGAAATTGGGTCGACAAGACTTCTGCGCCTTCTCAGAATTCGCAATCAGCACTCGACATACGGGAGAGCTGCCGAAATCCTCACTCTTCGGTAACACACGAGAAGCGACTGTGTCAAAGTAAACCTGAACGCAAGAGATCTTTCACCGCAGCCAAGCCGAAGCCCGACAATCGATGCAAAAGAAGAGAGAAAGACGAAGCAGAACCCGAATTGGAGACTCAAATCGACAAGACTCCTTCGCTTTCTCATTCGTACAGCCAGCTTTCGACACATGGAAGAGCCGTCCACCATGACCGCATCTTCGACTACGCGTGAAATCCAAGCTACGTCGAAACAACCAGGGAGCCTTCTCCTCCGCAGCCAAGCCGCAGCCCAACCAACGATGGAAAAGTATGAAAGAAAGAAGCATGCAAGCTTCAAAGAGAGTCTGTCTTGGTTTCACTCAGAGAGCTACTCACACCGGACACCACGAGAACGTGCAGACCCAACGTCCAGCGCCCGCAGGCGACCTAGTCAATCGTCAACATTTTTCAAAAATCGAAGACACCGGGTGCAAACCGTATAGGACATATGCTTTTGGGTTGGTCGCAACATTCAAACGACCAACCCAGCGACGGAGCGCTTCGGCAATCACCCCGAAGGCTCGCCGCGGAGGAAGGGGCGTCGAGGAGGTGGGTCAGTGGGCGGAGGGCGGAGAAAGGGCGGAGTGGGGGAAACGTTCGGGCCGTTGGGGGTTAGCGAGCTGTGGGTGCTAGGAGTCAAGCCCGAGGGCAACTCGAGCAACTCGACCAGCGGGCGGAATCCGCGAACGAACGACGAGGACCTATGGTCAAAGCGGATTAGCGAGCGAGGTGGGGTGGTGTGGTAATCTCGACCTGCTGGAACGAGTGGCAGCAGAGAGATCGAACCACACCACGGGTTAGTACGGCCTGAACGTCAGTATAGCGAATGCATGAAGTGGTGGTGGGGGAAGCAGCGACTGTGATGCCAGTAAGGAAGGTTAGCAACATCCAAAGAAGGACTGGGGGTGAGAATGGGGATGTGGAACCAAACCATACTCACTGACAGTCATGCTCGAGCGAAAGTGTGAAGCATGGAGATCAATGAACCATTCAATAGTCCCGATCGATGCTCACACGCCACGTATGGATGGCACCGGGGGCGTGGCCTTCGAGACCACGGAGACCCTGGTTCCACCCGAGCACAACTTCTGGCTTCTCCCGCTTGCCACGGAGCTTCTTCCACCACTTCTTCGCCATGGCCCATACGCCGAGGCATCCTGCGTCTTCCTCCTGTGAGGGTGTTAGCTTGCGATCGGAGGTGGGTGAATATCACAGTGTTGAGCCAGAGGAGTCCGAAGTGCCACAGGACGGCGGGGTCGGAGGATGTTTGTCAGAGGAGAGAGATGGTGCGACAGAGTGGGAAGTCGCGCGGACAGCGATGGTCTCGAATGCTGATACGGCAGGATGGCGCAGGGAAGTTGGCACCGATGGCATGGCGATGGCTTGCGACGTGGAGAGTGCGTGCGGGTTGATCTCGATCGACAATGTGGAATGACATGGCAGAGAAGAAGACATGATGGGTATGGTCAAGGTGATGCGATGAGGGCGACAAGGCTCTCATGGATGTGGACAGGCAGGGTGTATCAGGCAAGGCAGCGACGTCAATGTCAATGTTTTCATGGCGGCGACAGTAAGAGAATTGTTCTTGTTCACGATGAGGATGCTTTTTCATTCATGTTTTTACATTATTGTTTCTGATGATGTTGTTGTTCATTGCTGCTTCTTCATTCTGCTTCTTTGTCGATGTTCTTTCTGATGGCGATGTTGGAATGGCGTGATGTATGTGATGTGTTTGGCGTGGACTCCGATGGCTCAGCACTGCAAGAAAACGAAAAGTCAGCTTACCTCCTCCGCCTCCCAGGCCCACATCTCCTCGACTGAAGATGCCGTAGACATCTTTCTCTTCCTGCAAAGAATGTTAGCATTGGTTCCTTCTCGAACAACAGCAGTGACGATGGGGAGCGAGAGTGGGAAGCAAGCAGCACAGTCAGTCGCCGGGCGCAGGAGATGAGACCAGCCAGTGGTGGGTGAATGGATTGCCGAAAAGGGAAAGCCATCGGTCGCAATTTGGAGGCAGAACAGCTCAGGTGAATATCTTGACATGCCACAGGCGGCGACGACAACGACGTCGGAAAAGGCTGCAACTCCGGCTGCTTTCTCTGTACAGTGGAAGGATGCTGGCCAGTGATTTTCACGATGGTGCGATGTTTCTGAGGGTGCTGGTGGGTGGCCTCGATGTTGCAGGCGGGTTATGATCACATCTGGTACGGCGACGGCGACGATGACGACGAGGTGCTTGCTTGCTTCACAATTCACGGGCAAAGATAGAAATGGAAAGTACGTACCTCTTGTTGTCGACCCTGTAGTCGACGATGGGAACCCTGTGGTGCAGTCAGTTTGTGAGCGCTATGGGGGGATCGTACTTGCCTTTGAATGTTGAGGAAAGGAAGAGGGAGAGAATGGGAATTTCGATTTCTTATATACCGCTTCTACGGCGGACGAGACGTGAAAGATGGTCGCTGACTAGCTGTGAATCGCTGGAAGTTGTCTGGGTGTTGGGTGTTGATGTGTTGGTTCGTAGGTCGATAGGCGGCTAGTCGGAAGAAGTTCCACGAGTGCTCGGAGGGACCGCGACCAAGTAGCATGCACCAGGAGACATCGAAGACACACCATTTAAGGGGCCGTATATGTTTCCGAGCATGTTTATGATGGTCTCCGAGGTCTGTTCGTGTATAGGTCTTTGGATGGTGATGATGGGACCGTTGGGGGAGGCAAACCGGAGTGCGAACAGGAGGACTGATGGTCCGAAGCTGGCGCACTAAGCAAGTGCTGTTGGCTTACAGCAAGCGCTCATTGGCAACTGCCATTGGAATGAAAATTTCTGCAATCCCAGCGTCGACATCGCCGTTGCCTTCGTGTCCGGACAGAGTGAGGCCGGTTCGTGGCAGCTTTCTAGAAACGGACACCGCGACTCTTGTAGATGTACTCGCGGGAAACGTGCGGGTTGTTTGCGGATGGAGACGGATTCTTTCGGATTCATCAATGCCTGCTCTGGCCAGGCGTTACTTCAACGTTTCTTCTAAACGCCGTTTCCGGTCTTGGCAAGTTGGCAAAAGGCCTGATAATACAGAAGGAGATGGCGTAGCTGGCGGCAGTCAGTGCATATCACTTCGCGGTTTTCTGCACTGCTCTATCAGGTCACTGGCCTCCCTTTCACCTCAATGTCGAAAAGTAAGCGACATTCTCTGGTTCCAGTGGGAGCGACTCCGTGGTAGGCGCCATTGCTGTCAATTCTCGATACCACTATGAGGCGGAAGGTCGTAATTGGTGCCAGCTTGGACACTGTTGACGAGCTTCGAAGTTCTGGATAAGTCTTCAAGCACACTGCAGTCCAGAAACATCGCAGATTGATGAAGTGAGGTCGGAGACGGGAATGTGAAACCACACGGACCGCGTGGTATATACCTCGAGCCCAGACGAGATTGAAGGCCACTCAAAGCCTTAAATTTGAGGGGTCTGGGAACAAGATAAGCTCAAAACCACTGGCCTCGTCCACCTCATCTTCGACACCGGACGACATCATGTCGCCATCAGCAACCCAATGCGCCCAAAGGCCGGGCGGCTTACTTGATCTACCCGCATGGAGATGGACTTGCTATGGACGGGCAGTCGCTGTTGCACGCCTATGCGCTCATTCAAGCCGCCCTACTGAGGTAAAGTGCGAGAATCCCTCACGTCCTCCGGAAGGATCTTGCCGTTGTGCCTTAGGCAGCTGAACACTGGCTCTGGTTAAACAGGGAGCTGGCTTCGCGCTGGCTTTTGGTGCATATAGGTACCTTGCTTACATATTGAACCTTCGTAGGCTGACTCTACGCAGGTCGCTTTCGCGATTCGAGCTGAGTCCAACAACACGCAAGTGCCTGCGTACATGCGACCTCTATATCTCCGCCAAGACAACTACAGCCTTGGCACAAATCACTGCTGACCACAGAGCAGCCTTCTACTCTCCACGAGACAGGCCATCTACGTTATCCAATAAGAGGACACATGGAGGACTTCACGGAAGATTCAATACTGGAGCTCAAGCTGCTCCCCGCTAGACTCGATGAGTTAGCACTCGAACGTCCCAACGATCCAGTCGCAAGCATTCCAAAAGGCTTGCAGCCAGATGACGGCTATGAAGACGTCGGCTTCGGGCTTCTCGCAAATGCTGTCAACCGTGCCGCTCGGTGGCTGCGACACCAACGACATGTCCCTATCCACCACGGGACCGTTCTTGCCTACCTGGGCCCAACGGATCTTCGCTATGCCATACTCCTGCTTGCGGCGTTGAAGCTGGATGCTGTCATGTTCTTCCCTTCACCTCACAATTCTACGGATGCCCAGAGGCAGCTCCTAGCAACGAGTCAGGCGTCAGCCTTTCTGTGTGCGCCTCCATACAATAGCCGAGTCCAGGAGATTGTTGGTGATGGGCAAGAGAGACATCGAGTGCCCTATCTCGAAATCCTAACACTTTCAGACTTACTACTTGAAACAGTGGTCGAGCCTGTACCTTACCACCTCACCATGAAGGACCGACGCCGAAGTCCATTTGTTGTCCTTCACACGTCAGGCACAACTGGAATTCCTAAGACAATAGCGCTGCCTCATGGTTACTATATTCAGGAGTACTTCAACCAAAGCTCTTTCTTTCAAGGGAACATTACCAGTCAACCATTCGCTCCAGGCAACCGGCTTCTAACCACAATGTCTCTCTGGCATGTGGGCGGAAATTTCTACGGCCTACTGAAGCCTTTGATCAACCGCGTAGTCACAGTGCAGCCTCCTCCAGGTCTGCCAATGACCGGAGACCTGTTACATTCTTGCATCGTCCACTCTTCAGCGGATATGATCCAAGCTGCGCCAGCCTTGCTCGCGGAACTGGCCATGGAACAGCGCTTTGCCTCAACAGTTTCCGCTCTTCGCTTTATAATTACCGGCAGCGGTCCCATCTCAAAAGCCGCAGCTGACAGGCTATTGCATCTGAATCCGAATGTTTTCAACTACTTCGGGCTCACGGAGACTGATTTGACACCTCAACTACCAGTCACCGACTTCGGATACCATCATTTCCACTCAGGCAGTGGGGTCAGCTTCCGAGTGCTCGGAGATGGCCTCTACGAGCTCATGATTGTGAGACAAGACATCGGACCTCCTCAGCCATGCTTTGAGATATTCAATGACAGGTCGGTCTTCCACTCCAAAGACGTCTTCAGCCCACATCCGAGTGATCCAAATCTTTGGCGATGGGTTTGCCGCCTGGATGACATTATCACACTCAGCACCGGCGAGAAATTACTCGCTGCGAACATCGAGAGCAAGATTGGTGCCGTACCAGGTGTATCTGGTTGTCTAGTCGTCGGCCAGGGAAGACGACGACCTGCTCTCGTCTTAGAATCTGTCGATGCAGGAGACCAGACTGCTGCAATGCTTGCAGCGGTTCTTTCGGAAATGGAAACGATCAATCGCCCTTTGCCAAACTTTGCCCGTATCCCTAGCAGCCTTGTGCGAATTGCCCCTGTTGCTTTTCGACGAACTCCGAAAGGCACCATCAAGCGCAGAGAGACCGAGCAGCAGCTTCAAGACCTCATCAACGAGATGTATGATGGCTCTCAGCACGAGGAGGTGTCAGTGGCGCTCTCCGATCAAAGCGACGTGGAGGCCTTCGAAACACTCCTGAGCGAAGTCTTCTTCCGTGTCACAGGTGATCACATTGAGTCTGACCAAGATCTGCTCGCACACGCAGGTGTGGATTCTTTGAGGCTCATGCAATTGGCAACTTCCGTCAACGCTTCTATAGCTCGGGCAGCAGGCGTTTCAAACCCGACGGGAGCGAGAGTGACTCCCGCGTTCTTCTACACCCATCGCACGATCAGTAAAGCAGCCGAAAGCTTGCGCAACCTCCTTCGAAGGCAGGATGAGTGAGAATTGTTGTAGATGAGCTGCGTGCGCAGGAAACCCAGATTCTTCAAGACGCTTTGCCCTGCCCCTTCTCTTGCGCTGTAGTCCGCGTTGCCGTTCTTGATGCCTCAGGTTGCAGATTGACGTAATCTCGGTGCGGAGCTGAATCCGACATCGCGACGTCTTCCTCCCTCCAAGCAGACGACCTAACGAATAACATACAAGCAGCTGAGATTCTGATTGACCGAGCAAGACGTATGCTAGACACAAGCAGTACTCGTCAGACTTGCCCTCCCACGTTCTCTCCACTGGGGCTCCGCGATCATGATCTCACGTTGTAGGAGACCCACATTGTCGGATCTTCGAGGCCGCGAGAGTTTGGCTAAATGCCAAATACCCTTCAGCCGCTTTACTTTTGCTCCAACAGCCAATTGAGATGCAAGAAAGTAGTTGCTATCGCGTTGTTCATCAAACGACACCCGGCGTGAGGTCATGCCGAACGGAACACTTGCTCCAATGGCCCACGCGACCGCGGGAACGATGGGGGCGAGAGACGGCAAGGCAGTCGCGTTTCCTCTCACCACTCCCAAGGCGAACGCTTTTCCCTACTCATATCCTAAGACGTCAAGACAGCAGTGAGGCGCGAAGATGGCTACAGGGAGCTCCACGGCACTTGAAAATACCCCCAGTTATGGCCAACAGCCACAGCTGCGGGAGCACCAATACCGGGACTGTATGTTCGGCGCGATGTTGAAGAAAGAGGGCCATGTTCTTGAACTGACTTCCCATCAGATGGGGGCAACCCTCTCGCCCACTACCTGTCCGCTGATGGCTCCATGCTGTCTTCATTTGGCGGTGCTCTGCAGCCTGGACTCTATAAGGCTCCAAAAGTGAGGAATTGGGATCTCGAACGTACCCACAACAATTGTCTGACGAAAAGTAGGACAATATAGCCAACCCAGCTCCCTTGGGACTTGCCGGCTTCGCTCTAACGACATTTCTTTTGTCGGCCATTAATCTTGGCACCCGCGGTTTATCCATGCCATCTCTCGTAATTGGGCCAGCCTACGCATATGGTGGGCTCGTCCAACTCCTGGCTGGCATGTGGGAGATAGCGAAAGGCAACGTCTTTGGTGGCACGGCGCTCAGCAGTTATGGAGGTTTCTGGATCAGCATTGGCATTATTCGTGAGTTACTGGGACTCTGGAGAGAGTGCCCTGCTAACAGGGACTAGTCACGCCTGGAGGCTTCAATATCATGGGCGCTTACCCGACCACCGGCGACTTCTATGCCGCCTTTGGAATCTATCTCTTCGGGTATGTCGTTCAACTGAACCGCAAACTTATCATGTGCTAACTTTGACGCTCAACAGGTGGATGATTTTCACGTAAGCCGTCACTCTCGAAGCTGTCTCTGGTAAGGCGAAGGCTGACTTCCTGATTTCCTATCTAGCTTCCTTCTTTGGATCCTCACGATGCGGTCTACTGTTTTCTTCAATCTCCTCTTCCTGACTGTCTGGATCACATTCTTGCTCCTCGGTGCATCGTACGTCGACGCGCAGAATTCGCCGGAAGGCATGCCTAACGTCGGATTGACCCGGGCTGGCGGAGCGACGGGCATTGTTGCTGCGTTTCTTGCTTGGTACAACATGTTCGCGGGTATGGCTGACCCGTCGAACTCGTTCTTCGTGGTTCCTGTTCTCCATTGTAGGTACACATCTCAAGTCGCAATAGTATTACCAACTGACAGTCAATAGTCCCTTGGAGCGAGCACGGAAGAAAACAGCGAAAAGCGAGGAAGGACGGGGATAGTACGGAGGGCGTTGCTTGAGGAAGGAAAAGTGCTCGAGGCGGAAGATCGTTTCTAGGCAGCACTATAATCACTACAGAACCATAACAATTCGTGGCCTTTTAAACTGTTTGGACAGTTTTGTTGCTGCATCAGATTTGCTGCTGATGCCTGACTGTTCAAGGCTGCCGCATACCCGACAAAGGATCGCCGCACAGCCTCAAGCTACGAAGCCATCTCAATGGCATTGCCACGTCTCAACTTCTGGATACATGTACACACTATAAAAATTGGCCAAGAAACCTTCATCGAGGAAAATTTATACCAATAAAAGATCTTAAAACTGCATCCAGACCGAAAATGGCAGAACCCACATCAACCTCATCCGCTCCCAACTCCAACTCCATCCTCCCATCCTTCCACCTCCTCCTCATGCAATCCTCTGCAGCCCCCTCCTTCCACGCCGCCGTCTCCAAACACTTCCCCTCCCTCCCCAACTACACCACCATCACCATCCACGAATGCGGACTCAAATACCTATCCCCCACCCTCACTTTCAACGCAGTCGTCTCCCCCGCAAATTCCTACGCCCGTCTAGACGGAGCGTTCGACGATGCTTTAGCCAAAGCTTTCGATCCTACTGGGAATGGAGGGGATTATGACTGGTTTACGAGGAAAGCGCAAGCGGAGGTTTATAGGAAGTGGAGGGGGTATGTTCCGCCGGGGGGGTGTACCGTTGTGGGGTTAGATGGGGAGGATGGGGAGGGAGGGGGAGGTGGGGAGGGGGTGAAGAAGGGGAGGAAGAAGAAGAATCCATGGGGAGCGGGGTATTTATTATTATGTCCTACGATGAGGATTCCTCAGGATGTGAGGTGGGATCGGGAGGTTGTGTATGAGTGTATTTGGAGTTTGTTGTGTGCTGTTGATGAGCATAATCGGAGGGTGAGGAGTGAAGGTAGTGGGGAGGAGATTAAGAGTATTCTTATGACGCCGCTTGCGACGGGGGCTGGGATGGTGAGTACGAGGCGCTGGGCGGAGCAGTGTGTGCTTGCGATGAAGCATTGGGTGGAGGCGGTTGAGAAGCCGGAGGTTTGGGGAGCGGTGGAGTGGCATACGGTATTTGAGAGGGATGAGGAGATTGCGAGGACGTGGAATGAAGAGGCGTGAGGCTTATGATGAGGCCTGGGATTGGGAAAGCTGGCCATTACAACGGATTCATTCCTCAAAGATTCTCGCAACCTTCCTGCATCAATCCGGGTAAAAGAAGAAAGCGAGCGCGATAATCAAGTACCATCCCACACACATGACGCCCTCCAAGTAATTTGTTACTCCACCTCGTATCAGGAAGTTGACGACCAGGACACTGACGAAGAATACAACGACTTCGAAGAGCTGGAAGTGAAGGTTGAATGGCTTGTCCATCGCCCAAGCGATCAGAACCAGGAGTGGAGTGACAAACAGCGCAACTTGCATGCCAGATCCAAGGTCGACCAGTAGAGCCAAATTCATCTTACCCTTCCATGATACTATTACGGCTGTAACATGCTCGGCGGCGTTGCTGATGATGGGGATCAAAATAATTCCGATGAAGGTTTTTGACATGCCTGTGAAAGATGGATGTCAGCAACGGTGTGCATGAGATCATACTCGTCGGTTCGCTTACCTGTCTGTTCCGACACGTCATCCACAGCGTCCACGAGGAACTCGGCGCAAAAGCCAACGCAGACGGTAGTCAGAGCAAGAGTTACGAAAGCTCCACCCGGGCCAAGAATTTGAGGGCCACCCTCCTGCTTGGAATGGGCATCATCGTCGGCATCATGCTGACCATGGTACTCTTCGCCAGTCTCGTCTGTGAAAAGGTGGGCATGAGAGCCAAGTTGGAAGTAGAGGTAGAAGCCGTAGAGCACGATTAGTATGATGGCGGCCCCGCGCGAGACTTGGATGATTCCCACGGTATCTCCGTTGTCTGAGCGCACCAGAGTCCAGTACAAGACCGCGGGCACAATTAACACTGATGCGCTCAACGTCAAGAGAGCCGACATGATGCTGGCAATGGTCGGGTCGTAGCGAGATTCTCCACGACGTATGCCACCTGCGATGAAGCAACATCCAAGCACGAGAAGGATGTTGACCAGAATGGAGCCAAGTAAGCTTGCTTGTACAAGTCGATATTGGCCTTCCTTGAGAGCGATAATAGACACAATCAGCTCAATCGCGTTGCCAAAGGTGGCATTGAGTAGACCTCCCAGCGAAGGACTGACTGCCTCCGCGAGCTCTTCGGTGGCGAAAGATAGCAAAGCAGCCAGAGGCACGATCGCGAGGAAGTTGAGAATGAAGATTGCTGCAGGCGGCCAGTCGACCATACCAGCAGCGAGACCAATGGGCACGAACACGAGCAGGAGGTTCATGTAACTGTTTCGTAGTACGGCCCAGGTGGTTTTAAGAAGATTCTGAGGCTTGAGCTTTGACAGCCAGCCATGATTTCCATTTCGAGTTCCGCGACCTGGGTATACGCCGGAGTCTGGCACGTGGTAGAGAAGTGCTGTTCGCTCGCCATTGCCAATCTCTTGATCTGGTTTGCGTCGTATGAGCGTGTTGAATCGATGTCGGAGTTGAGAGGCCGCTGGGAGATGTCAGGATCGTTCAAAACGGCTCAATTGTAACAGTACTCTGCATGGATAACCTACACATGTTGCTTGAGTATTATCGCTCTCTTATGTACAGCATTGGTGTCGTTAACGGTGAAGCCTGAGGAAGTCAAAGCCTCTGCGGGCATTGAGTTTTTGATGAGGTCATCAGCGCACGAACCAGTGAAGCGGGCACCGTCGCATCATGTGAAGCCTTCTCGCCTCTACCCTTCCATTGACCAGCATCTGCATTCCATCAAAGCCGTTGGAGCTATGAGCTAGGCTCACGAAAGTACTCACAACTGTTTCGAGGCCGCTGCCTTGAGCCAGTGCAAGCCATCAAATTTGATGAGCAGCGACGTGAAGAATATGTATGCCGACCAGACAAGCATGTCACCCATATACAGCAATATCAGGGCCTCCAAGACAACCTCAGGGTAGCCTCGGAGCCAGGTTACCTGGTACTCAACTGATGTCGTCCTTCGAGATGCAGTCGCCTAGTCAATGAGCACGTTCGTTGGCCCCCACAACAGCTTAGAATTTATCCCAATGGCGAGCCTGGATCCTTCTCGAAGACGACCAGGCTGCCGAGAAACCCTACGAGAGCGTCGAACACAGCTACTTGGGTATAATGCAGCTTTTTGTCGTGTTGAGAACTAATAAGTCTATAAGATAGCTACCAGGAGGAAAAGAAGGCCGGCTGAAAACCCGACGTGCCTGAGCAGGAGAGTTCCACCGGCAGGGATCCCGTCGGCCAAGGTCTATCTGGCCGAGGACTACAACCATTCGCCGACAACGCGCCTTAACAACTTCTGGTCGTGAATCAGACGACTTCCAATTGACTACACAGATCTCCATTACAATCGATAGGATCAAGCTGAAGCTCATCTTCGCGATGTTGTCAAACGGTATCTCCCAAATTCCTCCGGACGCTATCTTCAAGCTCACCGAGCTTTACAATGCCGACGACAGTCCAGTCAAGGTCAATCTCGGTCAAGGAACGTACAAGACGAACGAAGGGCAGCCATTCGTTTTCCCTGCTGTGAAAGAAGCGAAGCAACGACTGCTCGATGGCTATCACGAGTACCTGCCCATTCTTGGCCTTCCAGCATTTCGCAACGAAGCAAAGAAGTTGATCTTCGGCAAAGACTCTGCAAGCCTCTCTGAAGGCAAACTTGCCAGCTCACAAGCACTTTCCGGCACAGGCTCTCTTCATCTTGCTGGCGCATTTCTTCGACGGGTTTGCGCTTCCACGAGCACGGTTTACATTACGAGCCCATCATGGAGTAATCACCGCGCCGTATTTGAGGCAGTCGGATTCCCGGTCAAGGACTATAGCTACCTCGACGATGCTGGGAAGTTCGATTTCGCCACATTAAAGAGCACACTGGAGTCTGCTCCCGCCGGATCGGTCTTCCTATTCCACGCCTCGGCTCACAATCCCAGTGGGCAAGACCCTTCTCGACCTCAATGGCAGGAAATCTGCGACATCATGCAGAGAAAGGAGCTGTGCC
Organism: Pseudocercospora crystallina; assembly: GCA_003666085.1. Classification (NCBI taxonomy): domain Eukaryota; kingdom Fungi; phylum Ascomycota; class Dothideomycetes; order Mycosphaerellales; family Mycosphaerellaceae; genus Pseudocercospora; species Pseudocercospora crystallina. The sequence continues at coordinate 19,878 of QQNG01000198.1, forward strand.
CGCTATTCGATGCCGCCTACCTTGGCCTGACAACCGGCGACTTCGAAAACGATGTTTGGCCTATTCGCCATTTCGCGCAGCGCGGTCTCGAGCTTGCAGTATGCTTATCATTTGCGAAGATGATGGGTCTGTATGGTGAGCGCATCGGCGCTCTCGTCTTCCAAACCAAATCAAAAGGCGAGACTGCAATTGTTGAGTCACATCTCGAGAACCTCATGCGTATAGAAATTTCCAACCCACCCGCTTTCGGCGCGAGAGTCGTAGCTGAGGTGCTTGGAGACGAGAAGCTTTCGAAGTCTTGGAGTGAGGATCTGAAGAAAATGAGTCTCCGCCTCCAGGACATGCGGAAGACGTTGCGCGATGAGCTGATAGGGCTGGGATGTCCACGCAACTTCGATCATGTCGTGGAGTCTGTTGGCATGTTTGCTATTCTTGGCTTGGATTTGGCACAGGTCAGAGTTCTGCGAAGTAAGTGACCAAAGCATGCAAGCTATGGGTGGAGAGACGCTGACTTGAATTCAGACGAGTATCATATCTATATGGCGGACAGCTCACGCGTATCCATTGCTGGCTTGAACGAGAGCAATGTCAAGTACGTGGCGGAGTCTATCAATGCCGTCTGCTCACGGACTACAAGCTAGACTCATACACCTCATATGAGACCGTCTTCGTCTAACCATCAACGCTCTTCCTCGCTCTCCATTCTTTCGTTCGTTTGTTAAAAACGTGCGTCTCGATCAGCAAGTCGACGATTCGTGATGACATTCCGTGGAGCAAGACCAAGACCAGCGAATTCTCAACGAGCGGAAACGTCATTCAGTTCTTCAGGACTATCTCCTTCAGCACCTCCGCTTTCCCATCCACAGCTTCGTAAATAGGATCACCCCGAATCCTCAAGTAATACTCATGCACAACAGGATGCTTCGCCGCCCACTTCTCAGTCAACACGAACTGATACCCTCTCCCGAGCGCCGCAACAACAAACAAATCTGAAATCGTCAAATCATCACCAACAAGGAATTGCTTCCCGCCAGCAAGTGCCTTCTCAATAGGCTTGATCATAGGCTCCAAAGCCCTTTCCGCCTTCTCGAGCGTATCGGCTTCCAGAGGTGCTTTCCCAATGACCGGATTGATCCACGACATAATCGGAGGCAAAAGCTCGTTGTTCGCAAAACTCGCCCAAGATAAGATCGTGGCTTCTTCCTCGGGCGTGTGGAGTTTGCCGAGTAATGTTGTCTGAGGATTTTGTTTCGCGACTACACCACACATCCGCGTTAGCCGCACTCAATCATTATAGTATGGATGCTTCCGGCGACTTACGATACCAAGCAACAGCAATACACTCAAACACTTTAAATCCATCGGGTCGTTCCAATGCCGGGACTTTACCCGGTGAGAACTTCTCGAGGTACTCTGATCCGACACCGCCTTTGGCTGGGTTGACTTTGATGGGCCATGCTTCGACGATTTCGATGTCGAGGTTGTTGGCTTTGGCTATGTAGAGACACATTGTTGAGCGGGGGGCTTTGGGGTAGTTGTAGAGTTTGCCGAAAGACATGATTGGTCAAATTTGTAAGATGTTTCTCGATTTGGTATGGACAGGATGACAATGAGGGGGATCGATCTGGTGGACGGGAAGGTGGTGACATTGTTGATTGACTACTTGGTCGCGTATAAGAGGCAGTGCCTCGTCATGCTGTTTCTCGCTATGTTTTGAGCACCACATTGATCAGTGTCTTGTGAGACTGATTCTGTGGTCGAGATACAAGGGTTCGCCGGGACGTTGGCCGAAGGCATTCTCACTTGGGGAGCTCCACCTCCGCGATACCCGCAGATATCAAAGACACCGCACCTCCCGCGCCGCAGCTGCCGCCGCTTTTCTTAATAGCCATCAGAGTCATTGATAGCGTTCTGGGATAATCCGTGCAGTCGCCGAACTGATTGAACAGTAGAAAGGTACAAGCATCAGCAGAATCCCGACTCTTAGCACGATCGATCTTTCTCCAGACCCCAGGACTTTGAAACAACTGCAGACAGCATGGCGACGTCACGAATCGGCTGGATTGGCCTTGGGTCGATGGGCCAATACATGGCACTGAATCTGAACACCCATCTTCAGAAGATTGGCGCACGATCACTCATCTACACAAACCGAACACTCTCTCGAGGAGCCGAGCTGCAATCACAAGGCGCCATCCCAAAGCAAACAATAGCAGAAGTCGTCCAAGACTCAGACATCGTCTTCTCATGCGTAAGCCATCCGTCCCGAAGGCACTCTCGAGTAAATTGCTGACACTATCACCAGATAAGCAACGACGCAGTCCTCCGCGACACAGCAAAATCCTTCATCGAATCCGGCAACGTCAAAGGCAAAATCCTCTGCGACTCATCAACAGTCCACCCCGACACAGCCTCCATCGTCGCCGAAGAACTCGAAAAAGCCGGAGCCTCATTCGTCGCCGGACCAGTCTTCGGCGCATCCCCAATGGCCAAAGCGGGAAAACTCATCTTCTGCATAGCCGGTCCTGCTCAAGCACGGAAAGCCCTGTCCCCTTACTTGAAGGACGTCATGGGTAAAGCTGTTATTGAGATGGGCGAGGATCAGTCGAAAGCTAGTCTGCTGAAGATAAACGGGAATATTTTGGTCGTGTCGTTCATGGAAGTCATTTCTGAAGCGCACGTTTTCGCGGAGAAAACTGGTATCGGATCCGAGACGTTGGAGAATATGATTGGGGAGATGTTCGGACCTGTATTGCTATCCTACTCGAAACGGCTGACGACGGGAGGATATGCTCCTGCGCCGAGTGAGAAGGCTGGGTTTGATGTTAATTTGAGTATCAAGGATGCCAGACATGCTGTGGATTGTGCGGAGAAGGCGGGTGTTAAGCTGCCTGTTTCGGAGGTATGTTTGAGCAATATGTTGGCTGCGAAGAAGTTTGGTGAGGAGAATGGAGAGAGGCCCTTGGATAGTTCGAGTATGTATGGTGTGTTGAGGCAGAAGGCGGGGCTGGACTTCTTCACCGATCAGATCAAGCAGAGGGATGGGATGTCGTAGAGTCGAGCAAGGGCTCCCGGAGGCGTTGGATATTCCACTGATAGATGAGAAATGATAGACGACATTGGTTATGATACCATCATCTGGCGACGTGTGTGTAATCGGTGTGATCAAATGCTTCTGTGCTGTCGACTTTCAGTTGCAATCGTCAAGCTCGACCGTGCGGCTGCACCTGCCTCAATAGGCAGGAGCGAGAGAAACGATTGCCCCTTCTGGCATCAGTTTCGGGAGGGGAGCAGCTGCTGCCAGCTCTTTGAGTGCGACTTCAGGATCTCCGAAACAACTTCCCACAACGCAACCTCCTCTCATCAACAACACTCATATGTGACAGCATAGAGTATCTTCTCACTTCTGCAGAGCTATCGACGACGGCGACTTGACATTCAATCCTCAAACTTCACCTCGCCCACAATGAAAGCCATCATCATTCAGCCCAACGACGACGAAGAACGACCATGGTCAGCAGAGAACCCCGCACCGACATCAGCGTTCGCGTTCGTCGAAAGACCCAAACCAACTCTCGACGACAAGAAGGGCGATGTCCTGGTCCGAGTCAAGGCATCCGCGGTGACTCGCGACATGCTCAAATGGCCAGAGGTGTACGAGAGGAAGGAATCTATCCTTGGAGCCGACTTCAGCGGAATCGTCGACCAAGTGAGCCCCGAGTGCACTCAGTTCAAGGTTGGGGATGAAGTGTATGGAATGATTCCATTTGGTGGAGATCGTGACGGATCTTGGGCGTGTTGGGTTGTAGCCAAGAGCGAAGAGATTGCGAAGAAACCGGAAAGTCTGCCGTTCGGGCAAGCAGCATCGATTCCAGTGAGCGCTCTGACAGCATGGCAAGCACTGTTCGAGAAAGCTGGTCTATCAGACACTGATCTGAAGAAGACGGAGAATGATGGGGTAAAATACCGGAAACATGGCTGGCCAAGGCCCAAGGTGCTGATCACAGGAGCATCAGGGGGTGTTGGCAGATTCTTGACCCAGCTAGCCGATGCAGGAAACTTCTCTGCGACTGCCGTCACTTCAAAGGCTTGGTCGAAGCCTCCAATCGCAAATCACGGCATACCCGGCAAGCCGTACCGCATTCACTATCCTGCGCTCGAGCAAGTAGACGTTGGCCAATTCGACGCCGTCATCGACACCGTCGGCGGTGATGTTTTGGACACCATCTTGAAAAAGACTCCACCGCCTGCAGCCATTATCTCCATCAACACTGACAGCGAAGAGGCTATCAGAAAGTACGGCCAGGCTGGACACTTGACCGATTCTGGCGAGCCAGTCAAAGTCGAGTGGTTCATAGTGCGGCCATCTGGCAAGAACCTGGGCAGACTCGCTACTCTGATCGACGCTGGCCTCATTAAGACGTCGAAACCACAGGAATTTCGCCATGAGCATGTTGAGGATGCATACAAGTCCGCCAATCGACCTAAGCAGAAGATTTCGGATGATTCAGAGGAGCGCAAAGACGACTTGGTCGGGCAAAACGTGTTAATGATGGATTAGTCAACTGATTAGCGGGATTGTCGAGCAATGGTCGGGACGTCGCAACTCCAATGAGCAGGATCAACAATCGCACCAATACTCTCGCACTGAATCGCGGGATCGTCGATCATTGATCAGGGCATAGCAACTCCAATAGCAGTATCAACAATCGCACCCATACTTTCACTCTCTTGTGCCATCTCTCTCAACACCTGCCCGGCCCAATAGCCTACCGGCCAGACATTTCGCAGCTCAAAAGCCTGCACCAGCCACTGCAAGTAGGTGACTTCGGGAGCAGCAGAACCGTCTTTGGCATACATTGACTGTCCGCACGCTTGCAGAATCGTGTCGACGACGAAGATGGATGGCTTGGAAACGTCGCTCATGGTAAGTCGGACTAACCGCCAGCCGACGATGCTGATTTTGAAGCTGAGCAGAGTGGCGAAGGGATGTTCGTCATGGGGCGAGGAAGAGAGGGACAGCAGGCGGAGGCTTTGATCGAGACTGTTCAGTAGGCGAAAGACGTCTCGGTCTTCGTAAATGTCTCTCTGAGACTTGGGTTTTGGTCGGCCTAGATGTCCAGCTGTTGCGATAGCTCCGGCAAGCGATGTTTCGACGACGCCTCGCACGATCAGTGCGTCTGGATGAGAGAGTGTGATCCAGGTGTAGTGCCACATCGACCAGAAGTAGTTCCAGAGAGCCGAATGTGATTGCTGTGTGTCGATCTGAGAAGAGGGAGAAGAAAGTGGGTGGGCGAGGGTGAAAGTCGCCGGCCAACTCTTCCAAGCAGTTGGACTACAAGCAATGTTTGCTGCGCCGATGGAAGCTTCACTGCGCGGGACGAGTTCTGCAATGGATCGCAGTGCTTGAGAAATTTGAGAATACTGCGTCTCTGTGAGCAGAGACAGGTATCGCTGCTGGAAGGTTGGGCGCTCTAGCAGGCACGCGGCATGTGTCAATTCTCTCACAACCATCTGTAGCTGACTGACAAGGATCAATGCAGCGAACGGCGATGACCACAGTAGCCTGAGCTTGGACGGCGTTTCTCGAGCCGGCCGTGGATGGAGCAAGAATTGCGTGGATGCGTAGAAGGAAGACTCCGGTATATTTTCTTCAAAGGCGAGGAAGTCCTCCGAGTCATTGAAGGACGTAAAGCGCTGCGTCATCAAAGCCGCCCAATCCTCTGCAGATGTTGCTAGCCAGAGATCCTCGTCACAAGGCAAGTCGTGCTTGATCTCGAGAGATGAAATGATGGGCCGTAAGTTGCAGAGGATTGCTCGTTGAGTGTCAAGCAGGTACAAGGCGTAAACGCAGCGTTTGCGAGTTTCAACAGAGACGAAGTCCTGCCATCTCTCCTGGAGCTGAGCTGGGTCCAGACCGCTGAGCGCTGATGCCTCGTCGTGCCTCGCATCTCCTGCGCCCTGTGTCATTTGGAACATTCGAACAGCATCAACCAGGTTTGTATGGATAGTGGTGGCCTTTTGGCTCAGCGACTCGTCACCACTGTAGAGACCGTAGAGCTCGTACAGAATGAATGCTTGCAGGACCCACTCCTGCTGATACCGGCTGCGATCCTCGTTGACGTACTTGCTCAAAGCATCAACTCCGGTCTTGAACAAGCTTCGGCTGATGGATGAGCCTTGCTCTGATCTCGACTGCAATGCGCCAATGCACGCTGCTGCTCTGAGTAGTCCCAGTGGAGGGCTCGATGCAGCGAAGCTGGGCTCATGTAGCAAAGGAAAGCTTCGATGAAACGATGACAGAAACGCCTCTGCGTATGCGGCTTCCGATGGCAACTCGTCCGCATCGACCCGCACGTCTGCTCCCATGGGCGCTCGTTCTACAGCTCGCCTCGATGGGGCTGGTGTGGCAGTGGCAGGCCGACCCGGCGTCCTCGGAGCTGTCGGACTCAACGGTCCATTGTCATCTTGCGAGTGCAGCGCAGCGGCATGACAATGCTCCATGTGTCGCTTCCTGAGATCGGAGCGCATGAAACTGGCTGAACACCACGTACAGCCATATCGACGGGATGTGGCGCTTTGGTGATGAGATCTTGTGTGGCGTTTTAGGTTTTCCTGTCGAGTGAAGCTTCGGCCGCAGGTTGAGCACTTGAAAGGTCGGGTTGCGTCTTCCATGACTGCCGATGGACAATGATGGAGTGAGTAAATGGAGCTCAGTCAGATACTCGAGTCGATCTTGGAGAGATGCTGGGCCCTGATCCTGAGCATGCACTCCACACTCCACATTGGCCTATCTCCAAGAGTACCTGCATGCTTATCTCCGCAAACGAGTCCTTCCGAAGCCAGGCCGATATCCAGCGTGAAGTTCAGATGCCGAGAGGCGACTGTAGTTGGACGATTTGTATTGTTAGGTATTATCAAATCTACGCTGACTCTCCCAATGCTGTCATCTGGCCAACACTGCCATTGCCAATCGTCGTGCCTCTTGCGGCGTTGCTTTTCAAAGTGACTTCTTTTCCACCATTGCTTGCCCTGCCCCAGCCACCTCCGCCCGGTGTTGCGATAACTATCCGGTCGCCTTTCTCGACTTGCACGGTGTTCTTGCCACCAATGTTGATCTCGCTTCCATCCTCAGCTTTGATCCACGTATTGAGGCCTCTGGCACCATCGCCTCCTCCGTTCATTCCATACGGACTGAATGCCCTCCGCTCGCTAAGTATGCTCGCTTTGATGGGCATCGAAAATTCAACGTCTCGAATGATGCCGTCTCCGCCGCGATACAGCCCATCACCTCCCGAGCGAGGCCGCAAGCAGAAACGGCGAAGAATGATTGGATATCTTTTCTCCATGACCTCGGGATCGGTAATTCTTGTGTTCGTCATGTTAGTATGGACGCCTGACGTGCCTGCGCCAAAAGGTCCAGCGCCTGAGCCTCCGCAGATAGTCTCGTAGAAGCCAAACTGGCTGCCCTGCTCATCAGAGCCGAACGAGAAGTTGTTCATGCAACCTTGCGAGGCTGCCATGACTCCAAAAGCGAGGAATATCACGTCGACTACTCGTTGAGAAGTGAGAACGTTGCCTGCGCAGCATGCCACTTTGGGGCCGGGCTTGAGCAACGATCTGTCAGGTACAATGATGTTGCATGGCCGGATAGCACCCTGGTTCAGAGGCATGTCAGACCCGACCATGCATCGCAAAGCGTACAATATCGAGGAATGGGTGATGGCGATGGGCGCGTTCCAGTTTCCTGCGAAGCCGTTATTTTCATAAAACGCGACTTTTGTCAAGAGCACTTACCATAGACTTCTTTGCCAGTTCCAGTGAAATCGAACACGGCGCCGCCAGTCTTCTCGTCAATCTCAACGCGCAGTCGTATAGGCGTGCCATCGTCCATGTAGTCGACAGCCTCCAATTGCTGGCCGGGGTTCTTCCTCGCGATGTCTTTGAGAAGATTACGCACTGCCAACTCTGAGACAGCTTGGATCTCTTTCATGTAAAACTGCACAACATCCATGCCGTAGTCATTGATCAAACTGTGGATCAGCTGTGCTCCACGATGATTAGCAGCAATCTGAGCCCGAATGTCAGAAATGTTGTCGGCTAAGCATCTCGTCCCGCTACAGCATGGGTGATTTCTGGGTTCCACGAGCTTTGCTGCCAATTCGTCCTCGTGGAAGACACCGTTTTCCACAACCTTGAAAGCCTCGAAGACGGCACCTTCTTCCCAGAGCCAACGGCTATTGGGAGGCATTGATCCGGGGAGGATACCGCCGACATCAGCATGATGCCCGCGCGACGCGGTCCAGAAGATGATTTCTGTGCCTGCCTCGTTGAAAACGGGAGTGATAGTGGTCATGTCCGGCAGATGTACTCCTCCGCAAGCTGGCGAATTGGACAGAATGACATCGCCTGGTTTCAAATCGCCCTTCCAGTGCGCAATCTGCCACTTGACAGCATACGCCATTGAGCCGATCATAGCAGGGACATGCGGCGCATTGGCCACAAGGCTTCCGTCAGGTGAGAAGATAGTACAGCTGAAGTCCAGTCTCTCTTTGATGTTCGTACTGACACTTGTCTTCTGGAGAGCTCTTCCCATCTGTTCTGCTATGCCGGTGAAGCGGTGGCCAAATATAGAGCGCTGGATGGGATCAGCCTCGGTCGCGGAGACATCAGCGGCATTGCTTGATGCGAGTTCTATGAGTACTGTTTCTGAAAGAATATCAGCAGTAGTCTCAGGTTCGACCAAGAGTGTTTGAGTCGCATCGATGATCAAAGCCGGGCCCGGTATCTTATTGCCTGGTCGCAGATGCTGTAATTCGAAGACTGGTGTGTCGTGCCAGCCGTCTTGGAAGTATATCGCCTTTGAGAGCGAAGTGGTCGGACTAGTCCACTTCACGATCTTGTTGGACTCCTCGAATGGCGACCGAGGGGGATCGATGTTGCTTCTGCCGATAGCTCGCACTCGTACATCATCGACAATAATATCTGCGTTGACGGGTGTGAAGCCAAACTCTCGATGGTGTCGCTCGATGAACTCCTGCGAGAAACTCCGTCCATCTGCTTCTCGGATCATCAAGGCGTTGTCACTCCGTTGATATCGCATGTTCAGATACCGCTCGCAAAACACTCTGTCGGGGCGAATACCTTGTTCTATGAGCGCGTCCTCTGCTTTGTGCTCCAATCCATCTAGCGATTTTCTGAAGTGTGGAACAGACCCCTCACTGTACATCAGAGCTGATGGGGATTGCTCTTCGTGGACGACGTCTGCAAGTGCCATACCGTAAGCCGATAAGATCGAAGAGTATTTGTGAATGATAACACGCTTTATTCCCAACAAGCGCGCTATTGAAGTTGCGTGTTGGCCACCAGCGCCACCGAATGAGGCCAAATTGTGTTTTGCGGCATCGTGCCCCTTAGCTTCTGTGAGGGATCGGATAGGCCGGCACATTGACTCGTTCGCGATCACAAGAAAGCCCAGAGCGACCTCCTCCACCATCATCGTCTTTCCAGTCTCCGCATTAATGGTGTCAGTGAGGGTAGCGAACAGTGACCGACTGGCTTCAACATCTAGAGGAAGATCTTCAGAAGGACCGAAGATTTTAGGAAAGAAGTCCGGCACGATGCGCCCTAGAACAACATTCGCATCTGTGACCGTCAAAGGGCCTCCTTTCCGGTAACAAGCTGGTCCAGGATGGCTGGAAGCGCTCTCCGGACCCACAGCGAACATTCCATTCCTCCACGACAAGATACTGCCTCCACCAGCCGCAACAGTGTTGATATCTAGCTGCGGACTTTGTATTGCGACTCCAGCCGTCATCGTCTCGAATATGTGATCGAAGGCTCCAGCGTATCGTGAAACATCTGTCGAGGTACCTCCCATGTCGAAGCCGATCACAGGAGTGCCGTCACTCACATCATATGATGTCTTGGCATAGCCTACAACGCCACCTGCAGGGCCTGAGAGGATACTGCGAAGTCCGGAAAGCCGAGTGAATTCCACCAGTCCGCCGTCACTCTGCATGAATTCGCACCTAGCACCAGAGTTGTAAAGGTCCTCAAAGCCCGATTGAAAGCCATCGATGTACTCTTTAATCTTGGGCGTGAGGTATGCATCGGCGTTCGCTGAGTGGCCCCTTGGGACGATCTTGCACATTGGCATCAAGACCGACGACAGGGATATCTGCGTGAAGCCTGTATCTGCGGCTATCTGGCCGACAACTTGCTCATGCTGTGGAAAGGTGTAGGAGTGCATCAAGCAGACTGCAAGAGACCTGATGCCTTCGTCGTACGCCTCCTGAAGAAGTTCGCGAGTCCGCTGAACGTCGATCGGCTTCAAAATGCGAACCGCTTCGCCTGTGATTCCCTCGACTAGGTCTTCACTGCTTGAAACGTCTATCTTGGCTTGCTCGCGCTGCTCAACCCAGGCTTCCAGCGTTACTCGTTCTGGAATCTCAATGACTTTCTTGTGCAGTTTCTCGGGTCTGTTGATGGCCAGATCGAACATTTTGGGTCGTGATTGGTTGCCGATTGTTAGTAGGTCTGCGAAACCCTCGGTGGTGACAAATGCTGTCGTTGCTCCTTTACGCTCCAGTAGGGCGTTCGTTGCTACCGTTGTGCCCATCTTGATGCTGGCCACCGCGTCTAATGAGATTTTCTGTCCTTTCGAATACCGCTGGTCAGTAGCCCTTTCCAGAACCCTCCGGATGGCTTCGACGGGGGCATCTGGGTAATTGGCCGGATCAACCGAGAGAAGCTTGATGACAATGTCATCTTGACCCGGGACCTTTGCAACGCAGTCGGTGAATGTGCCCCCACGGTCGATAGAGATGCTGATGCCAGGCCGGTCTGATGGAGCAATCATGGTGGCGAGATTGCAGTATAATCGTGAAAACGCAGAGCTCGCCGTTTGAGTTGCTTCTGGTCTCGTTATGTCTACCTGAACAATGCCTCAAAGTACATATCGGGCAATATGCGAATAGGCCGACCAACGCTCGGCATACTGAAGAGATGGCGTTCAGACGATGACCTGGCTGAGCTTCGTTGCGATGCCGGTGGAGCTCCTCCGCCGACGCTTATCGTTGGCCGTGCCGCCCGCTCACCCAGACGGCATTTGCATGTCCAGATCGCTTTCGCCACCGCTTTTGTGGAGGGCGATCCCGCATTGAAGCAGGCGCCCCCATGGTGATGGTGTTGTTGAAAGTCGAAGTGATGACAGGCGAAGACTGAAGTGATTTGAGAGCAGGACAGGACGCGTTCGAAAAAGTTGGGAGGCGTCAATCTCGGGCCGTCGGCAAGTGAATGAATGCCAAGACTGTCACGGTGGTCCTTGCTTCCACGTAGCCTACCATGACAAGAACGCGTCTTTCTGCGGTGGACAATGATAGCAGTCACGACATGATCATCTTCCTTTCGATTCGTATCGCATATGTATACTGTCAAGACTGTCTGCTTTGCATCTACTCAAACAATCGGCTTGACTTCTACTTCTACGCGTCGGCCGCTTTGCCTTTTGCCAGATCGATAGCCTCTCCATCGATACTCTGGGCATCATCAGCTGGCACGCCGGCCAGTACAACATCCTGCTTCTTCTCCCTTTCATGGAGGAACAGGATGACCACCACGAGGATGATCTGTACAAAATTGTTCGCCATGACCCACCACCATCCGAAGTGGAATCTGGGCGCCTTGGGAGTCGGGAACGTGACTATGTTGAGACCGGCAAGCAGAGCTTGGCCTAGAGCATTCATCGAGCCAACGACGAGAGCGCGCTCCTCTGCGGACTTGAAAGTGGCTTCGGACGCCCAGCTCATAAAGAGTGGGTTAAGAGCATTGCCGAGACCAACAACGTAGAAAGCAAACATCTTGAGGCCCAGAGGAATATGCCAGATTGCCATGCAGGTCGCACCGAAGGTCATTGGTATACAGATGCAGATTGCTGGCAACCAGCGTTTACCCGAAGCGTCTGCCCAGTAGCAAGCTACGAGGGCTGTGACAATGCTAACAGCACCTTGTCCGGTGGGTAAGTTATTGATCTGGGCCACCGAGTACCGCTCCGGATGGGCCTTGAGGAATAGCGAAAAGGGCTGACCGTAGGTGATCATACTCTGATTGAAAACAATGTAGAGAAACACGAACCTGCATTCTTGTCAGCTCATGCCACTCATGTGTACCTCCAGGAGACAGCTCACATATACCAGTGCCATTTCTGGAACACGGCCGAAACGACCTTTCTGGTGATCTTGGTCTTTGGTGCCTCACTTCCCTCCATTTCCACTCGCAGTCGAGCAAGTCGGATCTCATCGGCGTTCAGTAGCCACGATGGCTTCAAAGAGTCCGGTCTTGCCGGGAAGACCACCAGGCCGAGGATTGCGACTGGCATTGTAATACAGCCGCAGACAACGAAGAGCCAGCGCCAGCCTTCAAGGCCGAGCTTACCATCGAGGTTCTCGTAACAAGCGGTTTGGAAGTATCCTGCGAACATTGATCCCAACGGCCCCGCGATGTAGAACAAGGAGAGTCTTCGGGAAATCTCCGATCTCTTGTACCAGCAGCCAATGCAGTAGATGACTCCGGGATATGCTACGCATTCGAATAGTCCGGCGAGAAAGCGAACGGCGTAAACATGGTTCACCGTGTGGACGAAGGCTGTGCAGAGCGTCAAGATACCCCATGCGAACTCGAACGTCGGGATCATGATGTTTGGACTGATGAGACGTTAGCATACGCATTCCTCGGCCCCAGATACTCAACTCACGAGATCTTGGTCAACAACAAATTGGCCGGGATCATGGCTGAGCAGTACCCAGCCTGAAAGACGCCGGTCGTGTACTGCAAGTCATTGCCTTTCATCCCGGTGTCCTCCTTCATGCCGGTAACGTACGCATTTTGAAAAGCTTGCAAGTCGAGGAACTGGTCACGTCAGCATTGTTCTCACATGTTGTCGATTATATTCACCTTTGTGAAGAAAGTCAAGCATCCAAAAACCAGGATCATGAAGTCAAGCTTGACCAACAACTTCTTTTCCTCCTTCGATGTTCCCACAGCGTACCAACGCCATTGATCATACCATTTCGGCTCTCGATTCTCAATACCGCTCAGCGCAGCATCGTGGTTAGAGTGGCGAGACATGTCGGATGGAAGACTACTGTCAAGACCTGACAAGCAGAATGTGGTAACGGCAGACTGGAGCTCGGCGTCAAGGGCAACCTTCTGTGAGCTCAACCTTATACCGCCTCAACTGATGCTTGACCAAGACTTGCCAATACGACATCATTGATTGGCGTCTCTGATACTGATACCAAGGTGTACGTGGTCGTTGAAGGAGGCACTGATAGATGTGGACGCTTCTAGCTTGAACGTGGAGCGCTCCACCCCCAGATGTGCCCCAGATCCGCCGCTCGGCCTATCTGTGGCTAACGATAGGGTCGGACAGTGCTCCTGCTGCAACATCCGCGTGGAGCTTGGAGCGCCTTCGGCTGGAGCATTGAGCAACAAGATCGCCAGTGGAGTGCGTTTGCCGTCTCAGGTGATGGTGAGGTCTCGAGGCGAGCTGTAGGTGATCCTGCCCGAATCATCGATGATATTAAACAACACATTGAAGCACTGTCACAGACACCTCAATACCACCAACACACCGTTCACACATTCGCACCTTCGACAATTTGATACAGAATCGTAAACATGGCGCCTCGCCCGGTACCCAAATTCACTCCTGCGGAGCCCACAAAAGAGAAGCGTGTGTACTACGAACAGAGATTTAGATCACGCTGTACTGACATCTCTTCAGTTGACTACATCGATCTAGTCAATCTGGATATGTCCAAATTTGACAACGAAGAAACCAGAAAAGAGTTGGCTCAAGACCTATTGGAAGCCGTGACAACGCATGGCTTCCTCACACTCTCCAATCATGGTATCTCTCAAGAACTCATGGAGTCGCAAGTGAGCCTTGCACATGCTGTCATGACTTTGCCGCCGGAAGAGAAGGCGCCTTTCGAAGCGACGCCGGAAGAAGACGCAAAGGGTCGCTATGTCGGGTTCAAGCCTGCAGGCGAGCTTGGTAGTAAAGGTGGCTTCCATAAGGAGCTGGATCATTACAATATCCTCACCTGGGATCCGGAGGAGCACAAGCATCCACCAATCTTGACCGACCACTTCGAGGAGGCGAGAGAGACTATTGCCATCATCCGCGAGAAATTGCTGCAGAAGCTACTGCATCTTGTGGCAATGGTTCTTGAAATGCCAGTCGAGGAGGTCATGAAGACTCACGCATTTGGCGTCGAAAGCACAGAGTATCTGCGATATGTAAGTCAGCTCTTCATTCATCCCCCATTACCACCAAATTCTGACTATCACCCAGATGATCTACAACCCCCGCACCGACGAAGAAAACACCAAATGGCGCGATCTCTACCTCGCCGGCCACACCGATTGGGGCACCTTCACCTTCCTCTTCAGCCAACCCATCTCCGCCCTGCAAATCCTCGACCGCAATGGGGAGTGGAAATGGATCCCCTACATCCCGAACTACCTCGTCGTCAACGTCGGCGAAGCCCTCGAGCTCATGACCGGAGGCCTCTTCAAAGCCACCATCCACCGTGTAGTCAAACCCCCTCAGGACCAAGCGAAGAACAAACGTATCGGAGTCATTTATTTTTCACGACCAAACGACGATCAACTCATGAAGCCGCTGGATTCTCCGCTATTGAAGAGAATTGGGAGGAGTGAGCCGTTGGATCCGGTGGTTTATAATATGGCGGATTATTTGAATGCGAGGAAACATGGGTATAAGAGATTGGATTTCGATCATGATAGGCCGAAGGACGAGGGACACCAGGATCCGTTTAGTGGGGATTATAAGGATCCTGAGGGGTTTAAGAGGGTTTATGATGGGCCGCAGGGGATGGTTAGTGTTAAGCCGCAGATTAAGGCTATTGCGGTTTGAGGGGTGTGGTTGGAGAATTGGGTAATGACAGTCGGTAAACGCTTTTGGTTTGTTCAATCTCGTTTCAAAAGCCAGCTTCTCGGGTGTGCGCTCATAGCCAGAGACTCAGGACTTGAGCTTCATGCGCCTCGACTTTTCCTCTCAAGCCGAACGCGCTGCAACCCCATTTCCGATCTTTTCCATTTAAACAGAAGTACTCTCTGCTCGGTTCCACTCCTCGATTTTCCGCAGCATGACCTGCATTCTCAACCACTCCTGCTGCTCGCGGTTGCGCTTGCGCTGCTTGTGAAGCCAATGCGTTCCGGTGACCATGAAGCCGACCGCGGCAAAGATGAACAAGCAGATGGCGAAAATCTGAAAAGGACTTAGGCCCTCGTCGGATGGTTTGTCGCTTTCAGCTGGGTTGGTAGTCTCGGTGGCGCGTTTGACAAAGGAGGCGATGTTGATCGAAGTGGGAGCCATGATTTTGAAAGAGATGCAATGATTGTGTTCGAGGTGTGGTGGAGCTTGGTCGAGGTAGTGGTGCTGTACGGCTAGTGTTAGCAAGCGCCTATCGAGTGCATAAGGGGGCTGCAAGCCAGCTTACAGGGTGAAGAGAATTTCTGTGCTGTTGAGTTTAAGGCTGCTTCGATTGTGTGTTCGTAATGCGTGCTTGAGAGTCGGTTTGGTCCAGTCTTGTTGTTACGTGAAGGGGATGTCGAGGTGACGAGGGCAATGAAGTTGGCGAAGATAGCAGCCGCGAGCTGCAAGGCATGTATTCACATGCTTGAGCGCTCGAGCCCGCCAGCAATCAGGTGCTATGGAACAGATCCTTCATGTTCTTGCGTCGCCACGCGCGCGGCTTTGTTCTTCTTGTGATTGACGGGCCTTCTTCTTCAGCTGCCGTCTGTCAATGAGCCATAGGACGTGGGTGAGGAAGAGCACCCCCGACAAGACTGCAATGGCGATGCGGTAAGGGTAGATAGTCGATCTAGGGCAGGTCGAGAACTCGTAACCGTACTGGCCCTGTTCCAGGCCGTGTGGCGTAGCAGTCTGCATTGCTTGGTGTGGGACCGTCGTTGGAGGACTGAGGTCCATTTTGAGGCGCTCTCGTAGGCGAGCCGGTGGTTTCCGAGATTGTCTTGAACCTAGACGGCGGGCTGTGCGTTTTCGTGTGGAGTGGATGTCGATGAAAGTTGTTGCGGTGTGTGGGCGAAAAGACAGTGTGGCCGTTTGCCTGAAGTTGGTCTTGGCATGGTCTGAGCGCAACCACATGCTCCCACTAGCGTCGAAGAAGACCTCGGCCCAACAACGCATGTACTCCCAGTAATTGCGGTCCGTCCAACGTAAAAGATGAAACAGTAACGACCCGGACAAGGACTTGCCTTGTGAGAGCGATGTGATCGTTCTTCCCGAAGGTCTACTGTGAACGCAGCAGACTGGCTCCCAGCTGCTCACGAGCATTAGCGAAGTCCTAGCTTGCCTCTGTTGCACTCCACAAGGCTTTACGGAAATTTTGACCTAAGATTTGACAGTTCAAAACGAACTCTCGGTCCATGTGCGATCCAAGAAGCTTGTAGAAACAACGCCGCAGTATGCTGGACCAGCTTCCACGCCGGATGCCTCCTTCGATGGCTCTCCCGCAGCGCTTGTCCGCGTTCTCGGGCAAAATGGCTTTTTGGTAACACGGCCACCATGATTGATTGAGGTCTGGTTGCGCTTGTCAGTGGGATGCTGCTAATCAGCCCGCAACGATCACAGCAGATGGGACTATGAGTGGGTGAATGCGTCCGATCCTAAAATCTTTCTGAAAGGCTGTTGTACTAGTACACGAGGAATCTTCCTCGGAGTGCATACACCATACATGTCGCCGAATAGTAGATTGTCCAGTGGCTTTGAAGAACCTCAGCACGACGCCTCCGGTGGCACGCCTTGACACTCGTCACTCCTCTGGCCACCTATACGAGCAAATTAGCAATCTCCCGCAACGCGGCTGCTGTTTGAATCGCTCACCTGTAATATCAATACCACTCCAAGTCCAATCCGAGCAAGCGCCATCCGCGCAAAGAATGAAGATCTGGGTCGCACGACTACATGTTGTCAGTACTCTACCGATCATTGAAGATAAAAGTCCGTTGCATACTCAAGTACACTTCCGGTCACGCCTTGAATGGTCAAGTCCGTAATGGGCACGCCGCTACAGAGTCGTCAGCTTTTGACTCTAGAACAGGGCTTCGATCTGCGCACTCCGTCGGCTTTCCAGTTTCACCTTCATTCCGATAGTCTTGTCGGATGACAATGCCGTATTTCTGTGGTGGTTCAAGTTAGCAAAAGCCGGATTGAGAGACAACCCGTTGACAAGGACGAACTTACCTCAATACCCTCAAGAGTAATGTCCTTGTATGTAACTCCCCTGACCGAACCTGTAGCGCCAGAAATCGTCTTGATTCGAATACCTGCCGTTAATTATCAGCAAGTTCTCGCATTTGCATCCACGGTGATGGAGCGGCACCATTCTGAGAGTCAACGACTTGACAGTTCTCAACATTGACGGTATCGATATCGTTGTTCTCCCTGTTTCCGACGGAGCCCATCGAGATTCCGTTTCCTCCGGAGCATAAGCATCCGGAGAAAGTGATGTCCTGTTACAAGTGAGTCTTAGCTCTCCGAAGCACAAATACGATGCTCTTACAGTTCCAGAATTAACCGCAAGACAATCATCCTGATTATACACCGTGGCCCCCGTAATCGTAACCCCACTACTCGACCCAACATTGAACGCATCAGTATTCCTCGCCCCACCAGCATCCCCATCCTTATTATCAACCGTGATTTGGTCCATCGTAAGACCCTTCACGCCGGAGATACTAAAGACATGAATCGGAGAGTTCTTGATGGTAATGCCATTGATGCTCGAGTCGGTTAGGCCGTGTGCATTGAAGAATCTGGGTCTCGTTCCTCCTCTTCCCCAGTATTGATCTCCATTGCCATCGAGGACTGAGCCGGAGGCGCCTTCTACTGTGATGCTGTTGCCGGAGACGGCGACGAGAGGGCCGTCCCAGGATTCGTAGTCGAAGGTTGAGGTTCCTTTGAAGATGACCTGATTGCACTTGTCAGTGTTTGTCGGTCAAATGCCTGGTTTTCTGCTGTCGTACGCGAGTGTTGTCGTCGAGGTCAGTCAGGTCAAGCGTTTCACCTCCAGGAACTTCTAGGTCTTGGAGGGTGATGGTCGAGCATCCGCTTTTCCCTTGTCGCGCTTCGGCAGCTCCATTTGACCCAGAAAATGTGCAACCGCTTTGTCTCTTTTCGATGAGAGGTCCTGCAAGAGGATTTAGAACGGTAAAGGGCTTGGCAGTCACGTCGTTAAAAGTCGCCGTGATGAATAAAGCTTTGAGGATGTTAGCCATCGGCATTGTCAGATCTAAGAGCCCCAGGTCTTTTCGAGTATTCGAATTGTGGAGGTCGGTCTGTTCTGGAGATGCATACTCACTTCATATCTGCACTTGATGGTATATTAGCCCTCAATGGGCCTTTCACGTCTTCTCCCAGTTGAGACGCTACTCGTAGCATATCGTGGAGTCGATCTGTTCAATGAGCGTTCTCTTCACATTTTAGCGAAACGTTGGCGAGTGTTCAGTAGCGAATATCGTATGGCGAAGATCGAGGGGCTGCATGGTGACTGTGGTGACATAGTTTGTTGCATCTTGAGCGTTCTCGCCCATGCTCTCACCAAGAGAGGAAGTTTTGACGCGATCCGCCAGTGACATTGCCCCCAGACCTTGTGAAGTGGAGCATTCCAGCAGTCGTGAAGCTCGATGGTGTGACTGTCTTTTGCATCAGCCCGAGGGCCATCGGCCATAAGCGAGAACACGATGTCTGCTGAAATCGGTCAGTGCAGACGCCTGATCTCTAGCACAGGAGTGCATGTCGTTTGAATTTTTTCAGGGTCCTAGCTGAACGGTGTACGAGGCAATCTCGATGCAAGGTCGAGGACCACGGATTAGTTGAAGTAACCGCTACATGGAGAGCTTCAAGCCTGATAGCCAAGCGTCTCGGACCCTGGCGCTGAAACGTGACTGTGTCGGCTGCGAAAAGATGTCTGTCGGTCGGAATTGGTAGGTAATTGACAAATCGGGGCATTGTAAGAGCGAATATATGGTTAAACGGGAAAGTAATGTGCTGAAACGACCACCATCCTACATAGACCAGCTATGTTTGTGTCAGTCAGTAGTGGTGTCGGCGTTGTCAACCAAGAAAGGAAGTGAGAGCTAGGTCCGTCGGAAATATTTCTCTACTTCAAGGGGCACATAGATCTATGTGTGACCACCAGCAGCAATGCCCTGACACCAGTTGCAAAGGAAGGTACGGTGCCTCTATCCCCGTATCGTCTTCAGCCCCAGGGCACCTGCCCGTTCCAGCTTTTCGTCAATCTATCTCAATCACCATCTGTCGTTTTCGAAACCCGGTATCTAGTAGCGAAGACATCTCGTAAGTTCGTTTAAGCGCCATTTCCATTGTATGCCAAGTAGTTGGGGCTGCCAGACCCAGCCGAGACAATCACGTTCTTCGTGCTCAGCGACTGGATACGCGAGCAAAGGGCCGACGGAGAGCGAGAGCCTTCAAGCGCGATCAAGTACGCAGCCAAGCCAGCAATGTGAGGAGTAGCCATCGAGGTACCAGAGATAGTGTTCGTGCTGGTAGAGCTACCAATCCAGGATGACTTGATGTTGACACCGGGAGCGAAAATGTCAACCAGGCGACCATAGTTGGAGAAGGAAGCCTTGTTGTCGTTGATGTCAGTAGCTCCAACGGTGCAAGCTGATGGCTCAGAAGCTGGGGAGTAGTTGCTGGCGTCCCTGCCATCGTTACCTGCGGCAATGGCAGCGAAGACACCAGCGCTGGTGGCTTCCGCCACTGCGTCGTTCGAGGCTTGCGAGAAAGCGCCGCCAAGGGACATGGAGATGACAGACCTGCCGGTGCGGCCGTTTTGCTGGGCGTTATTGACAGCCCAGTCAATGCCGGCGAGGACCTATCAAAGTACGGTCAGTGCGTTGTAATGCGGTATGGATGGGTGTGTTGACTTACCTGGCTGTTCGATCCGGAGCCATCAGATCCCAGAACCTTTACAGCAATGATGTTCGCCCTCTTCGCAACACCGTAGGTCGATCCAGCAACAGTACCGGCACAGTGAGTACCGTGGCCATTGCCATCAGAAGAGCTCTCGCCGCTCACGAAGTTGGCTCCAGTGGTGGCACGACCACCAAACTCAGAGTGACCAGTGTAGACACCAGTATCAATAACATAGACGTAACTTCCAGAGCCAGCGGTGTTGTCGTAAATGTAGCCAGATTGGCCCCTGCTTCGATGAGAGATGCGAGACAAGCCCCATTCCGAGTTGCTCTGCTGGACAAGAGCACGCTCGGACAGCTCACCAACTGGAGCAGAGGCATAGACCTTGCTATCTGGCTCGATGTGCTGGACAGTCGCGATGTTGGCCAAGACATCGACCAAAGCATCGTCGGCATCAAGCGAGAAGGCCCTGAAGCTGTTGAATGAGTACTTGTGGGTTGGCTCTGTAGTCACGCACGGGTCAGCCCATGTCATATGTCGAGCAAGCCCGACTGCTTCGAAACGATGTGCTCTTACCGATGGCGCCGACGGAGGTTCGCACAGAGTTCAAGACAGTGTCGAGGTTGGCATTGTTCTCAAGACGAACGATCCATTTGCCTGGAATGGTATCGGCAGTCTGTCTCCTGTCGATGGTGGCAATGGCGAGTGCAGATGGCACAGCCAGGAGGAAGTTGAAGAAGGATCGCATCTTGAGGTTGAAGCTGATGACTTGAGTGTTGCTGGATGGTCTGGCTGATCGTTGGGTGCTGTTCTACATCGTCAACGAGAAGGAGTTGGACGTTTTTATATCCAGCTCTCTCCGCTGTCTTCAATCACTCGTCAGACCTCGCTGTCCATCCGAGGCACTTTCATCTACACCCACGCCATATTGCTGATAGCAACTCATCGCGTGCTTTGTCGCTTGCGGAAGTCTGATCGTGAGGAGGTCGCGCTCCGTAGCCAGTAGTATGGCATCGCCGTGTTGTCCCGTCTGGTACGGTATGCAGTCTGCGGATCAAAAACCTCCATCAGGATAGCATCGTCCTGACTTGCAGAAGAGCGGCAGAAACATCTACTTGCTGTCTGTCTGTTGACCTGTCTCGGGGATTATCGACATCGCTGAGACGTGTGGTTGGATGGAAGCTGCAGATTGCGGCAAGAGACTAACTTGACAATGATCAACTGCAGGTGAACATCTGTCGTGCATCCTCCGGTGGTTGTCCCCTTTGTTCTTGATCGGTGTTCGCCTGACCATTTGAGCTCATCTTGGCAATGGTAAATCCTTCCCGTAAATCGTAGGAGACAAGGTCTGCCAAGGCGACCGTTTCAACCATTTTGGGCAAGCGGCCGCTTGCTGTGGTGTGGATCCTGCGCCAAGGCTGGAGACACCACCTTTGGTCCACTGATAGCTGACAACCAAACATTTACCTGCCATCTGGAGTTAGCCAATGCTTTAAGACCTATAGCTTAAGCACTGCTTCCAAGAAAGGCTTGTAGACAGTAGGGCTGTAACGTCCTGATAAACAAGCGCCAGTGTCACCTGTCTAGCATTGATCTTCGCCCAATAAACCGCCGTAGAGCGTCTGGACGTAGGAAGGACAGACTCCCTGCTGGAGATCAGGTGTGACCTGCAGCAGGAGCGCTAGAAGTCTTTCTCGAAGCTGTCGGAGCTATTGATGCATGAGCGGAGGCCATCGTCGTGATAGTTCGTGAAGAGGTGCGAGTGGCTTGCGAGGGCATTGTTCCTCGTTGCGGTTCCGGGGTAGCAGCGACGGCAGGGAGGCGAGGGCGTACGC
This sequence comes from Pseudocercospora crystallina, assembly GCA_003666085.1. NCBI lineage: Eukaryota > Fungi > Ascomycota > Dothideomycetes > Mycosphaerellales > Mycosphaerellaceae > Pseudocercospora > Pseudocercospora crystallina. Next base: position 41,706 of record QQNG01000198.1, read on the forward strand.
CGAACCAAAAGCTGCTGGGAACGTGTCAGGGACACGAGAGTGGCGGCATTCAAGCACCCACTCTTCGGCAACAATGACATGTGTGGAGATCCTGCTTGTGAGTGAACACGCCCAGGGTCTGTCGGAACCCTCACTGAGACACGGTGTACACCTTACACGCGAGGGGTAGCGCGGTCCCTCGTGCCAGCCTCATGTGGTGCGAACCATAGTCAATGGACTGCGACCGAAAAGGCAGGTTGGAATGTGCCTCTATCACGCCAAGTCGAGTACTGTCACCGCAACTCGGTGCAACTGGACGATGAGCTATCATCCAAATTGAAGTTAATTTAATGTCCGGTAGGATTTGCATGTCCCAGTGAAGGCAACAGGACCTGCAGATGACCGATATAGATTAGATCTTGGCGTGCACTAGCGTGGCTGGATAGCTTTGCAGTTGTGGCCCCGGCCCACACCATGGCGTGCTCAGGTACGACCTGTCTTGATACACTCTGGCATCTTGGTCCCGATTCTTTGGATATACCGAAAGGCAGAGGCCGTGCTGTCCTCGCGATAGGAAGGTCATCTCTTGTTCACGCCTGATCACTCGCCCTGCCAGCGCGGCTTCGTGCCTAGATTAGGAAGGACGTCCAAAGTGCCAAGGTAGAAGTACAATGTTACCAGAGTAATTCCATTATTGAATACAATCGCGCCTGGTGTTCATCAAAAAGATGCTATCAGCGTGGGGTGTGATGCAGATGGAAGTAGCAGGCATGCCGCGAATTTGAGAGCCTGGGAGTATTCAGGTACTCCTGCGTGCCCTCACCTGATTCACCTGGTTGAGAAACACACCACTATGTATCTCTTGCGATTGATGTCCAGATCCGTAGGCGGCTTGTGCTGGCTCTAGTCAGAGTGCTGCTTTCGCAAATGCCTCAAGAGGTTGTCTTTGCGCGGAAAGCCTTTCGAGGCGTACTCGCATCCATGCTCGGGGCACTTGAACGGCTTATTCCCCGTATGAGCGCTCTGGTGCCGGGTCAGATCCTTGAGAGTGGAAAAGGCTTTCGAACAAGTCTGACAAGAATGTGGTTTCCGATGGTAACGTTGGTGGTTCCTGCATCCATGAGACGTCTGCTACGGGAGGGTGATCGAAGTCCTACAAACATACCTCAAGCGTTTTTCCTCGATGCGCTTTCCGCACGAGCCGCACTCAACAAATCTCCTGGCTTCGATGTCGAGTTGCGGTTGGCTATTTGTGCTGTTCGGGCGACTCGACTGTGATAAGTCTCCAAAGCTCCCTGTGGCAGGATTGCCTATGGTGGCCGATTCGGCTCGTTGGCGAGATACATCGCAGAACGTCCTCTGGCTAGCAGCAAGTCCAGAGTACGGTGGGCAATCCGATACTGGGACCTGGCTGAGACCTGAGTGGAATTGGGGCCGAACAGACTCCGGTGGATCTGGAGGCGGATGGCCCAATAAGGCAGAACCTAAAAAACTTCTTTGCGTTCCCACAGGCAACTGGCTGCGAGCGTGAGTAGAACCAGCTGAAGGTGTAACGGAGCCTTCTTGTGGCCATGACGGAGCGTATAAGGGAGACCGTGAACCGGGACAGCTGGTTGAAGTTGAGCTCTCGAAGCTTTCATGACGGGAATTTGCAAAAGGCCATTTGGCGTTCCAATCAGGAAGGTCTTCGTATTCACCGTCGGGCGCGAGCATGGCTCCGGTAAAGATTGGGCTGCAGTCGCACAGGTTCTCCTCTAGACTTGCAAAGTGAATGTCGTCCATCGGGATCGGATCTCAGGCACCAGGCTGGCCATTTTGCAACTGGCCATCTTCCGTCCCTTAAGAGCGCCATCGTGTGAGTGGCCGCTTTGGACCTTGGCGTGGAGGGTGCCATCATCTCCGAGTCCTGTACGCCCTGGATCTCAGGATGGTGCGGTGCGGGAGGGCCTCTTGAAGATCTGCTTCGATCCAGCAACATTGATGCGTTGACATTCTGAACAACGCACGCGGTGGAAGCGTCATGTTCGCGACGTCGCAATGCCAGCAAATAGAAGGAATGTCTCGCATGAACCTCTGCAGGCTGAAGGCATGCATGGATGCGCTGTCGTTGGTCGCCTGTGGCTGGGACATAGCATTGAACCAATGTATCAGCTGAAAAGGCACCCTGCGCCACAAAGACCGACCTCAGCCTTTGGGCATCTTTACCGACGGCATAAGTGCATGCATCGGCACCCATTCATCCAGTGGATTGACGCCTCTCATTTCTTGCGCCTCGTTATTCGTCTGGTGAGCCGCAGCGTATCCAATACCTGAACACATCGGCAGCGGCTTCGCGAGCTGACATTGCAGGCCATCGAAGGTATAGGAGTGCATGGCATCCTCAATTCGCCTTATGTGTAAGGCACGGCAGTCAAGTTGCCTGAATGACAGGGCAGCTCAAGACGTGATCGGCCTCCGAGCCGTGTGCGACTTGAGTATCTGAAAGATAAGCGGATACATCACCGGCGGGCTGTGTGTTGTTGATGCTTAAGGAAAGAGCTGAGATTACTTTGATGGATGTATTGTAGGTCGCTACATGTATCCATACGTGAGCGGCGACAATGCGACGTGGACGGCCAATGTCTTGGCGGCTGACTCAGCACTCGTTTCCGCCTCAGGCCAAAGGGGTTTCAGTGATGGAAAATGCTGGGAAATATTGTATAACCTCCTCCAGCTCAAGCCCCCCCAATCATCACCATACTCACGCATCATCCTCCCCTCTCAACCTCCTCATCACCATATTCGACTCCTCATCCCGCCCCGAGACAATCTCGTCAAATAGATACACCCCTGACGACACCACCTCAAGCTCCAGACCAAGCCAGCCCTGCTGACCACCCTCACAGGCCTTAGCTTGATAAACAATGTAGTTCTCGCTATGCCTTTGAATCACTTGGCGGATGAGATGCCAGCCGAGGTAGTCGATGGGCGCAGTGCGCAGAATAGTCGCCGTGTCAGGTCGGTATCCATCCCAGACTTGGTAGAGGTCGGAGAGGATGCGTAGTTGCCATTGGATCGTGACAGGAGCTTCAGGAGTGCCGGTTTTGCTCTGTCGGAATTGTGTTTGTGAGAGGAGGAGACTGTCTAGCTTGGATCTCTCCTCGCTGTATAGGTTCTCAAATTGCTCGCGGTGATAGTACATTCTCGGGAGGATGGTTTCCACTGACTTCAAATAAGGTTTGATGAAATTGATGGCGCTTTCTGCACGTTCTTGAGTCTGTTCGAGACGGCCGACTAATGATAATGTCAGTATGAAGAGCATAAAGAAAAAGCTGTAGAGAAACTCACTGTATATCATACTATCATTCTTCATCAACTCCACCTCGACCGTCCGCGCCGCCATCAGGCAACGGCGAGCTCCTTTGTGCGTCCTCAGGTCCAGCATAGGCAATTTCGAAAACCAGACCTCGTCCAACCGCACACTCATTGATCGTTGCATCTCCTGCCAGTACTCTGGGCCAAAAGTACGAGAGACCAGCATCATGGAGAGTCGTGGATAGTGAGAGAAGGTGACTCGAATGGTGTTTGATTTGAGAATCCGCAGGACCTCGCCTATTGGAGCGCGAGTTGCAATAAGAGCGCGGATCATGTCGGTAGCAGTTATGTTCGTGTTGTCGGCCTCTGGCTTAGTAGTAGGCTCCGTTGGTTTGGCCGATGTCGCGTCCGAGACTGTGGTGTCGTTTCCAGCGGCAGTGGGTCGAGGCGCCTTGCGGAGATCACACCGTGCTTGCAACCCACCTACATAGCGGTAGATCTGATCGCGCAACTCGCGGGGAAGCTTGAAGAAGGGAAATGGGGCCATGGTGGCTGCAGCTGATGTGTGGTAGTGACAGTGGTGGTGGTTTCGAGGTTGGCGAGTTGTAGAGTAGTGGAGGAAAGCCCCCTTTTAAATCCAGGGAGCGCACGTGCACAGACCAAGCTTGTGAATGCGTGACGCAACGCCTACAATCATTCACTCAGTGCTCTGGTGAACGTGACAGCCCCACAATAGGGTTGGCCCGAGCGTGGTACTACTCGGTGAATGCACGCTCCGACTCACGGTGTCCCCTCCTCCCTCGGTCCCAGCAACGAAAGCATACTCTGCGAAAACTTCGTCGCAAGAGACCTCGACTTCCTATGACCTAGCTGAGCTGGCGGCGACAAGAAAGAATCCCTCTTCTCAGATTCAGAACTCGTCGAAGTCACGACCTCCGTCAACTCATCATATCCTGCTCCCGAATAGTTCTCCTGAAAAGCCATGGCTCGGTGAATGCGCATCTGAATATGCCCCACATGCATGGTGGGCAACTCCGCAGGAGGGGCAGAAGAGCCAGAAGTACGAGGTTTGCGGATACGAAGAGACAGTGTGGCGAAATTGGTCTTGGCTTTAGCGCCAGAGTTCGCTGTCAATTCGAAATCCAGAAGCATGGAGCTTTTCTGGAAGTAGTACGTGACCGTCTCGTCGACATCTATAGAGCAGGCGAATCTTCGGAATTTGGTGTCGTATTCTCTGGCCATGGTGGAGAGTAGCCCTCCAACGGTGGGTTGTACATCGGCTTTGGTGAAGTCGAAGACCATGAGCTGGAGTCGGATTTGATCGACTGGTGTCGACGCAGGGCGGGAAATCCAGAAACATAGAAAGCCGTCTGTCCAGGGAGCGTCGAATGCAATGATCAGATGCTGGGTATTGAGTAGACACACTGTATCATTCTCGACCCATGAGGAGTGCGGGATAGCTTCACGCCTTCTGAGCGGAGCGATACTGCCTTGAGGTACGATGTTCAGACGCAACTTCCAGCTTGGTGTGGTACTTTCATCTTTGCTGGGTGCCACCGCTTTTCGCAATAGAATCGTGTCTGCCTTCACATCACCAATGAGCATCTCTTCCACGACGGACAGCCTGCCCATGTGTATTGAAGAGCAGAGAAGATCGTTAGAAGAGTCTGGACACGTAGGCGCAAGTAGTATGGGACCGTCGTCAGTGGCATTGTCGTCCGCTCGGCCTGAACCATCTCGAAGAACAGTGATAGCCAAAGGACCCTTGAGCTCGTTGTGATATCGACAATTTAGCACTGCGTGATAAATTTCGGCTGAGCCAATGCCTCTCCTATGGATGTGGGTGTTCGGCACGTCACACCTGATCAGCGGCAGAGAAAGTCGCATGCCTAGGTTGTCGACCGAATAAGCATCACCTCGTGTACGATTACCAGGATACCACGGCACTACCGGCCTCTTGAGAGCGTGAGTGAAGTCCGCGGGCTCGGAAGCTAGGAGTCGTCCGTACGTAAGATTAGACTTCCACGCAAAGATGGAATGATCTGTCGACCTTCGAATGATTTCTTCCTGCAGTCGCAAGAAAGCTCTGCGCCCTTCCCCGTAGATAAGCGGGAGCGAGACGTCAAAGAGTCCGAGCAGGCAGTACGCTTCATCTTCAAGTCTGGTCGTCTGTCGCTGGGAAGCCCAAGCCATACGCGTGGCTACGCTGAAGTCGCTGGGGGCTTTGGTCTGATTGAGAATAAGCCGGTCAATACCAGTATACTCTTCGATAGTGTCCAGGTCGTCGGCGGTCTCGATCCACGGCGCAAGCGATCCCAGCAGATTCCATCCTGCTCCGTAGAAAACTACTCGCTTGGGCGCAATTAGCTCTTGCAGCGTCCATCCGCGAGTAAACCATCGGCTGTTCTTGACGAAGCTGTTCTTGATTGACATGCACTCGGTGGGAACATCGCCAAGGTATACAAGGCAGATGTCTGCGTCCTTGTAGTATCGATACATGGAATTGATGGCCTCTGTCAATTCCGCCGAACTGTCCTTGTTGATGCAATTTGTGTCCACCCAGGCATATTGCAAGCCATAGTGTTTGGATGCCAGCGAGCAGAAGCCTTGGATCTTCGAGAAGCCTTGAAGATTGATGCGATGATCCTTCCATTGCCAGTCGGCATAACTCACTTCCTCTTTGCCCCACGTATGGCTCAAAATGGCATATTTGGGACAGTCAGTGTCGTTAAACTCATACAGCTCCAATGTTGTTGTGTCGATGAGCCGCATAGTCCACGTTGGGCGCTCGGTCTGAGAGGACAATGATCAAGGAGCATGCCTTGGATGCAAAGGCTGAAGAGCGAGATACCAAGTCGACAATGGTGCAAGCTCAGCCTCATACCTTGGTCTAGACTGCATGGCGTTGGCGGCTTCGGTGCACCTCGCTTGCAACGTGATCGGCAAACGCCAAAGGATTCGTAGCCTTGCAAGTGCGCCGCACGCACAACCCATCTCCGTGAGCATCTCTACGATAGTTTTCTACGATGGCTCCATTGGCTGCCTCTGATACTGCGACCTTTTGAATATATTCCTAAGCGGAATCATGCTGGGAGCACTGGCTTTCGAATCTTCCAACCGATCATCATCCTCCAAAAGCTGCTCGCCCATACACCCGGCGCAGTAATTCGAACGAGGCTGTTTCTGCAGGAACCAAGTATCAACGACGAGTTTGAAGACCGTCCACACTGCTTGCAGAAACACCAAATCGGCCACGATGATAGACCAGACTAGTGTACTCGTAGCTTTTCGACGCGGGACATTGCATATATATGTCGTGCTGATGACGGCTGGTGTAGTCCCCAGAGGTCCGGTATGGCTTTGACTCGGATCGTATGCTTTAGTCTCAGGACCAGGGTGCGCACTGGCGATATGTTTTCGTGCCTAGTCAAAATCTTCAGTGAATCGCTGGAGCTTTGAGGCATCCAGGAGGACATTACTAGACGTCATTTGGCCCAGGTCTACGAGAATGGTAGACCAAGCTGACTTGGCGAGCTTGTCTGCAATTGTCCAGATTTGAGGATAGACATTCTGCTTGTCCAGATCTGCAGGGTAGTAAGGATCGGTGTGCGTGTCTTCGGAATAGATCATGTCGAAAGCTCCGGCGCCGTAGTCTACTACGAAGTGCCATTCGACTCGGAAGAAATGAGGATCCAGAATGTCCCCTCCTCCAGAGTTTCCAGTGTTAACTCCAAAGTAGATTGTGCCTTTGCGGATCTTAGCACCGCCAGCGTTGCTTCCACTGTACAGCGGAAGATCCTCCATTGTTTTGGTAGCGCACGCATAGTAAGTCGACATGATAGACTCTCCCCACCACAAGCTTGCTCTGGTGGTGACATTACGGTCGATGAAGTTTGCTACGACATTCCAGTCCGATGTCGGCGAAGTTCGCAAAAGTGTGCTGAAGCTCACAGAAGGCGGCACGAAGTCGTAGTCGTTGGTGATGTTGAAGTAGGTGAGGCCTGCCGGGAACGTTAGCAACGATACTTTCAGTCGTCAGGAGGGGATACTCACCAGCTGCTGAATCGACTGAGCACGTTGCATAGGTATGTACAACCGCGCCATATTGAGAAAAGGCGATCTGATTTGCCGTTCTGTCCAGCGCCGAGAACTCGACCTCGTTCGACGTAATCGTGCAGTTCTGTAAGACATTGTTGTTGTATACACGAGCAGGTAGAATGTTACGCACAGGCTGTTCCTGCCAGATGGCTGTCACGGTGTAGACCAGCCCAGAGTTGTTTGTGAACAGCCTGCTGTTGACGACAATCTCGCTCGGCTGTCATGTTGGCTTGTATTTACCAGTGATCGCGGATGGCAGCCCCTTGAGTTCACCAAGGTCCAATATCGTAGCATTTGGATTTGACGATGTCGTGACCGAGAGATCGAAGCCGTTCGCTGCATAGTTGAGGTAGGAAAACAAGACAAGCAACACAATGCCTCCGATGATGACAACCGGCGTGAACCAACGGAAAAGGTAGTGTCTGCTGACGTTGTAGGTGAACAGGGATGCATGCATGGGTCCCATCGTGTCGCTTGCTTGTATAATTTCGCCCTGCGAGGAGAATGTGGGCGATTCTCAGCTTCAAAAGATGACCGCGATACAAACCGTTCAGCCTTGTTCAGAGAGATTGACTGATCGAGACCTAGTTCGAGATGGGATGGCTACAGCCTCGCTGCGCCGCTGTGCAGCGTGGGGAAGGACGCTGCGGCTGAAAGTCCAGCAGTGGCCACGAGTGAGTGGTCAAGACCGTTCGCACGCCCATGCGTCCAACTTCCGGGTTGCAAGAAGATTTCAACCTCTCGTCTCTACACTCTGAAAAAGAGACCAGGCGATCTTTTGCAGAGCTCTCAAGATTGCTGGCCAAAATCTCATGACTTTCCACGAACTGGCATCCGGCGTAGCACGTGTAATGCGATTTTGGTGGCCCAGTAGATCGAACAGTCCCAGAGAAAGCAATACAAGAGCTCAGAAGTCCTCGCTAGCGCTCAGACTCCGGAAGCACCCAAACGCGTTCAGGCGACAATCGCGCTGTGAAGTCAGTAGATCTCGGAGCACTTGTCAAAACAACATACCTCCTGCTGATACATTTTGCAGGCTGAACCTCAAAAGACTTTCATTGGCAGCATCTGGTGTATCTCATCTACCCAATGCACGTAAGATATCAAAAATGCGCCATCCCAATGCAATGCACCCCAGTGAAAAACGCCAAAGCCCTGTCGGAGATCATACATCCGTGCCTTCTTTAGTAGGTTCATGATCCCTATACCTCTCATCGCCCCCTGGCCCTTTCTGATCCTCCCTCGAACTCCTCTCGCTCTCCAATTCCTCATCACTGCCCAACTCAAAAGGCTCCCTTTCATCCTCACTTCCTTCCGCGAAAGCATCATACAACTCATGAGCCTTCTTCTTCCTCTTTCCTGACCCGCCGTTGGCGTAATGACCATTACCATTCGCGAGGGGGATAGCCTCTTCGTCTTGATCGACAGTTTCGAATGCGTACGCGTCACGTTGCCATTTTGTCTTCTTGTGCCTTGTCCAGAAGGCCCAGGCCGACAGGCTAGAGAGGAAAATGAGGATGATAACGATGGCACCGTAGATCCAGTATTGAGTCTTCTTGGAGACGCCGAAAGTGGGGAAGGGATGTGGAAGAGCATTGGAGTTGTCAAGCTCGTCTGTGGGCGTGGCGGTAGGCTCTTGAACTTCTCCTTCCTTGTCGTCTTCGGAAGGAGTTGGAGTGGGCGTAGGCGTGGGATTGGCAGTGGGTTTGACGGGACGGTTTGGATGATCGGAGGGGTTGCCTTCGGGCATGCCGGTCTCTGTTGGAACGGCGACAGGGGTGGTGTGGCCTCCAACGGTATGGGTTGGCACTTCAACCTCATGATCATCATCATCGTGTTCAGTCGGCATGGGTAGAATATGCGCCTTGTCTGCATCGATGGACTCGCCCCAAAGCTTGAGTCTCCAGTCGGTGAAGGTGCCCGTGTGGTCGTTGACTTTGGTGTCTTTCACGATGACAGTCCACTTTCCAATGCCCGACTCACCCCAATGAGCGACGGACATGAAAGTCCAATCATCGTAGCCACTGGGGTTGTTGTCGTTTCGTCGATGGGTCGCGAGATGAGAAACCATGCCGGATGGGCTGCGAAGCTCTACAGAAAGGTCGCCGCGCCGAGTGTGTTCGACATTCATCGTAACGGTGACGTGCTCCACTCGCTCCAGGTTCGCTTCTTTGAGCATGTCTTCCGTGACATCGAAGCTGGAAGCCAAGCCATTCTCGCCCTGAGGGACTGACTGCTTGACGTGCAGCCACGGGCTCCACCACCAAGCCTGTGGCTTGACATTCTTCCAGATCTTGGCAGCTTCAACGAATGCGTACGCGTCTGCCTTGCCGTAGCCGAACTGGTGCGAGAACTCCTTACCCATGGCAACATTCATCTGATACTCGGCCGGCTCGTCCATCTTGACCGCATTGATGACCGTGATCCATTGAACATCGCGCCAGCCGAGGTCTGGGTTGACCTCCATCATCAAAGCATAGATGCCTGCGACCAAAGGGCCGGCGGCAGAAGTACCGCCGTGATTAATATAGCACTGATTCGATCCCACATCGGTCGTGTGAATCGCATCTCCAGCTCCCGAGGAATATGTCACAACGAGCTGCGCAGCGCATTTCTCGCTATAATAGGGATGTTGGCCTTTGCGATCGATACCGCCAACACTGACAGAGTACATGGAGTTCGTGTAGCCATCAAAGTTGCAGTTATCATCATTCGCCGCACCGTTGCCAATAGCAAAGACAAAGATACTGCCCTTACCTGCGCGTCCTTGTTGGATGCCTTTGAGCATCGCTCTTTGGATCAGGACGCTGGGTCCTTCCATAGCAGTTCCGTCATCCGGAGGTCCCCACGAGCAGGAGTAGATTTGGTTCTGCTGGTAGGCGTAGTTGAGTGCTTCCGACTCATCGGCATCGGAGATGATTTTGGACAATATGCGCACGCCGGACACCTGGCCATCGTACGCGACACCAACACCGCAGACATCGTTCCGGACAGCGGCGATTTCACCAGCGCATCTCGTGCCGTGTCTGTCGTCGGAGAGTCTTGGCTTCGGGTCCGGACCAGGGTCATTGTAATCCCAGCTGCCGTCAGCAAAATAGTTGTCCTTCAGGTCAAGGCTGTCCAGATCCAAGCCATCGTCCACAATGCAGACTTTGCTGCCCTTTCCGGTGATGCCCTGCTCCCAGACGCCAGTGACGTTGATGTGATGACCCACTTCAATGGGGTTGAATAGATGCCACTGCTCTTTGAAAATGGGATCCGCGATGCTCAGATTCGAGGCAATGCGGTCCTGCTCCTTTACTGCCCATGCTACAGGCTGTGAGCCAAATTGTTGCCGCTCCACCGGGCCCGGCCCATCTCTCTTCACGAGTGGAAAGCGTTTGTGTAACTCCTGCTTTTGGTGGAACAGCACGTGGTCCAGCACATGTGGCTCATCTGCGCCGACATGTCGCTTCCGCCGTCTCCTTTTGAGATCCTGTTTCTGTGTCTTGATATGATCATATTCAAATTGTGTGGTCGTATCCCGGAACATGTAATGGTCGTCCAGTTCTCCTAAAGGACCCTCATAATGCAAGCCAAGCTCCTGGGCAGCTGACTCCGGGTCGACGCCTGGTTGCAGATGTACGGCGTAGTAGTCATGAGCATCGTAGTTGCGTATTCGTCGTTCCGGCGCCGCGGCTAATATGGTCGTCAAGAGGAGAGGTAATATGCTGGAGACCCTCATCTTGAACCTCGGCGGCGCTGGAGGAGGTGGTGCTCTCCGAGGAGCGTCGGTGGAGGGAGATGGCTCTGTCGCAGATTCGGTCTTGGTAGGTTCATTATATTTACATTGTCCGATCCATGGCTGTGCGAAATTCGAAATGTGCTGTCGTGGGTTGGGCAGTTGTTTGTCGGTAATATGTGCACCAAGAGATGCGGTTGGCTGACGACGTGGCCTTGAAAGTGAAAGCGAAAGGGACTCTCACTCGCGGCCGCGCTTGTGACCCCGGATGGGTGCTCGAATAGTACAAGCTAGGGTTCGGCACATCTAGCCGAGTGCGGGATCCTATTGGCTCCGGCGTCCGTGTCTGACCAGCACCTCTCGATCTTTCACGCAACGACATTTCCAAGAATAACGATGAAAATGCATCAATACATTGTTATTCAGCACATGATTGCTCCACGCATGTGAATGTTGGGTTCCAATACCACGCAATGGTAGGTCTGCATGCGGCGCTTACACCTCCATTGGGACGGTGATCCTGGAGCATGATGCGTGGAGGCCATGAGGTGGTGGATGGTGGATGGTGATGCAGCTCCTCCCAGCCTCTCGAATCAACTTTCTGGACTCGCGCCCAGTGTCAAGCTCCCTGCTCCCACCCACCCTCTCCCCTTCCTACTAACCTTCGCTTTCCATCCGTTGTCGCGTTTGAGCGTCGTTCATTCAGCCGTTGCTTGTAATGTCTTATCGTTACCATTGAATATGCGACGAGTGAGCCTCAGCGCATTCGAGATTGACCGCCGACGAGAGCATCGCAGACCAGAACAATAGCTTGATAGGGTACAGCTTGTTTCCCACAGCTTCGCTTTGACCGCGAATACGGATTTAACCCATCATGTCCTCCGACCGGCGACAGTCAGGCCTGTGGGCAAGGAACCCAGACACGGGCTTCTTCGAACAGACCCCTCTACCTAAAGCTCAGATCACCGGCAACTTCTACCAAGCCCCACAGATATCCAGTGGCCCATACTCCTACTACCAACCGCCCGCTCGCATCTCCCAGGATGGGAAAGATGGGAAACGTTCCTTCTCCGACCGCACCGGCAAGCCGACCGATGCCACCAATGGCCCAGCAAGAGCCGATTCGCGGAAGCAGCGCAGCAACACGCTGGACGCCGTCAAGGATATGGGCAGCGGAGTGACGGAACCAGTGAGGGACTTGTTGGACAGACACTCAGAGACCACCTCAGACCATCTTGCCAAGACGCAGCATGTCAACAGCACGAGCATGCCCGGCTCCTCGAGACAGCCGCCTCTAAGAGTAGACCCAGACTACAGACCGGACAATGTGCGATCAAAGCCCTGGAGCCCTGATCCCATGTCACCGAGATCGTCCAATACGAAGCAAAGGCAAGCCAGCAATGCTAGCAACATATCTGAGGCTGTGCGAAGAGGCTCTGTTCCTGATCGCAGCCCGCTGCAGAATCTGGAGTCGTGGAGCAAAGAGGAGAAGAGGGCAAAGGTTGCCAGGGCAGAAGAGCGAGCACGACAAAGAAGTATCAGCAGCGGTCAAGGGGACCCAGTCTTGGAGCGGTCGGGCACGGTGCGGAGTGAAAAGGGGCGCGTGGTTAGTGACAGTGCGGCGAGACGACCAAGTACGCGCGAGCAACCGAGAAATGCATCAGATGGGACCGCTGCCCATGCTGCAGCGCGATTCAGGAATGCCAGCGATGCGCTCAAAGTGAGCTCGCCCATTACCCCAACAAGTCCGCAGAACCGACAGCCAGCACCGCAGCCGACTTCAGTACCAATCGCGAATCAGTCGAAAACGTACGATCGCGGCCCGGACTCTGTTCAGCCCGCAAAAGCCGAGACATCACGAGGTTCAGCTGACCTGGGGAGGTCGCAAAGCCGCAAATACCGTGCTAGAGACGCTGGATTTGCAGGCGGAGCGGCCGCGGCGGCCGCGGGTCCAACTATCTCCAGCTACGACGGTGCTGCAGAGCGTGGAAAGGCTGCATACGAGCGTCGAAAGAGTCAGTTGCAATCAGAAGCTGCGCAGTCTCCAGTCAGCCCTCTGAGCCCTGAGTCTCGTGAGAGTGAAAAGAGCCGCTTTGGTGGTTTGGGACGAAGCGGAAGCAAGAAGTTGCAGAAGCAGTCCCCTCTCGTAGATGAGTATGGAACTCGCCATCAGCTGCAGACAGATCGCATTGGAGGCGTTGGTGGTTCCAAAAAGGACCGGGAGGCTCTGGAAGCGTACAATCCACCGGACCCTGTGTCTCGGCAGTCAGTTGAGAATCCGCCGCGCGACCCCGTCAGATATGCCATGCCGCCTCAGACAGCGAATGCGCAGCAAGCGAAAGAACAGGTCGGCTTCTCTGGTGCTGATCCTACGCAGGCAACACAAGAGAAACACCATCGATTTGGCGGCTTGTTCCACCGTCCCGAAGATCATCGCGGCTACCAAGCGTCAAAGCCGCTGGATGAATGGCGCCAAGCCAAACCAGCGTTCCTCTCAGCAGACGACCTTGAACTCGAAAAAGCCACAGGCGGTGCTCAAGATGGCAAAGACAATGCATGGTGGGAGAAGGGCAGCAGACGATCCAGTTCAAGTGGTTCTAAGCGAGCGACCAACATTCCACAGTACGACGGGCCTTACGAAGAACAAGCGAATGGCTTCCAGCCAAGACTCTTCTTGAAGTGTGGGCCGCTGCTGCGATACACTGGCATCCGGAGACAGACTATACGCAACACTCGCACCAACGCAGTCACAGATCGAGAAGTGTGGCGAGGGTCGATCATGATTGTGACGGAAGACGAGCAGTCTGATCTGGTATCAGCACCTTCGCTCCGACTCTTTGCACAGCCGATGGACCTGCACCAGCCCCCTTCCCCGTCTCTACTCGAGAGCGGTCATGAGCTGCCTCCTGACTTCGAAGACCCGGTAGCTGGCCAGGTGAAGCTTTCCCGAACAGGCCGCGCACTTTACGTGCGTCCAGTCGCAGACATTGATGGTGGTGTCGATTTGTCGCGCGAAGAGAACAATCAAGGTCTTTACAGCGCTCAGCGGACTCCTGTCCTAGGACCTCAAAGCACCACTGGACCGGATGGCAGGCAGACCCAGCACATCACGTTCCAGGATAAGAGCCGAATCAAGAAGCGGGACGGTGAGAGAGCTGGGCGCTACCGCGAGACTCGTGCCGTCCGGCTCCTTTCGGAGCGTGGTTTCACGTTCTGGCGATTCAACATCGAGGTCGAGCTTGCCAGTAAGCAAGCGCGGGTCGCATACCGCATCAACAGAGGACCTACCATCGGATTCTGGGTGCCAGCACGAGGCGAAACAATGAATATCATGTTCCATTCCTGCAACGGGTTTTCCCTCTCTGTGGACCCTCATAACTTCTCCGGCCCTGATCCTCTGTGGAGAGATGTTCTGAACCGCCATCAAGCACGACCATTCCACGTTATGATTGGAGGTGGAGATCAGATCTACAACGATGCTGCTATGCGTGATACTGAGCTGTTTAGGGAATGGCTGCAGACGAAGAATCCGCAGACGAAGCATGAGGCTGAGTTCAGTGCTGAGATGCAGGACGAGCTTGAGGAGTTCTACCTTGACCGGTACTCTATGTGGTTCTCTCAAGGCTTGTTCAGCATGGCCAATAGTCAAATTCCGATGGTGAACATCTGGGACGATCACGACATCATCGATGGCTATGGTAGCTACCCTCACCATTTCATGAGCACAAGGGTGTTTACCGGTCTCGGTGCAATCGCATTCAAGTACTACATGCTATTTCAACATCAGTCTGTGGCTGCTGAAACAGAGCGTGAAGAGCCGAGTTGGGTATTGGGCAAGTCACCTGGTCCTTACATCAACGAATTGAGCCGCAGCATCTTCATGAGCCTTGGAAAGAACGTCGCCTTCCTCGGACTTGACTGTCGAACGGAGCGGATGCGAGATGAGATTCTGTCACAGCAGACGTACGATGCTATGTTCGACCGACTTCGAGCGGAAATACCGAAGGGCCAGACGAAGCATCTGATCGTCCTTCTCGGTGTCCCAATCGCTTACCCTCGCCTTAACTTCCTGGAGAACATCCTCACCAGTCGGGTTATGGACCCTGTCAAGGCCATTGGAAGGACGGGAATGCTCGGCGGCTTCGTGAACAAATTTGACGGTGGTGTGGAAATCTTGGACGATCTTGACGACCACTGGACTGCCAAACACCATAAAGCTGAGCGAAATTGGTTCATTCAAGAACTTCAGGAGCTTGCTGCGGAGAAGAGTGTTCGCATCACTATTCTGGGCGGCGATGTCCATCTCGGCGCTATTGGGCAGTTTTTCTCGAACAAGAAGCTTGGTATCCCAAAAGACAAGGACCACCGATACATGCCGAACGTTGTGTCTTCTGCGATCGTTAATACACCACCGCCAACGATGATGGCTGACGTCCTCAATAAGAGGAACAAGGTCCATCATCTTGATGACGAAACAGATGAGGACATGATTCCAATGTTCAGCCACGACGTAGACAGAAGCAGACGCAACAATAATCACCTGCTACCAAGACGTAACTTCTGCATCATACGGGAGTACCTACCTGGTATGACACCACCTAGTTCACCAGTGTTAAAAAGGCTCCAACCAAGCTCAGTGTCAGCGCAACTTGATGGTGAGCAGGACCATGGCCGAGAGAATTTGAGAGATCGTCGTTTCCCACCTGGCAGTATGAAGAGGACTATGAGTCTCACTCGCGGGCCAGCTAATCTTGTACGCCGGCTCAGCGGGTCCTCTAAGAAAGGGGCGCCCCCGATCAGCCTGGCTCCCGAGCACACGAGACCATACGACGAGCAGCCTCGGGCATCGAACACCATGCAGAGGTCTAACAGCCTCTCTGCCGCCGATGGACGAAGCTACTTTCCGAATGGTGGCGCCGCGCCGAATGAAAGACCCATCGGTCAATTCAAACGACGACCGACCAACTTCTCGGAGAAGGACGCTCGCAAGGCAAGCATCGCTGCAGCCAAGAAAGGTGATTTGGATGGCGCGCAAGATGATGGTGAGGCTGGACACATTGACCTCGAAGGCGGTCTGGACATTTCGCTCTGCATGGAGGTCGATCAGCACGATCCTTCTGGTACTACCGTCCCATACCGACTTCTTGTTCCTGCACTGTGGTACGAAGGTCCTGGTGACCAAAACGTCGCGCGCTTCTCTACGCATCGAAAGAGCCTCATGGACCGCTTGCGTTTTAATAGGAAGAGAGAGGCTCATGTTGACGGTGCCAATGATGAGTATGAGAGCTATCGCGGCAGCGAGGGAAGCAGAACGCCAAGTCCACCTCCTGGTCAGGACGACCGTTTCGACCCTATGACGGAGAAGAACACTCAAGTCAACGCCAACCCGAATATGGCTGCCAACGCCACTCCACGCATAGCGATGAAGCCGGCAGATGCCCTCGGTCTTAGCAGCACTGGTCGGGGCGCATACCGAGCTCAGCGAGACCGTGAGATTCCCCAACGGAATATCGTACAGCAGGACGGTACTTACGAAGGAGACGGCGGCATCATCAATCGGGATCGTGCGATCGTCAACGGCGCGGGAAACCCCAACTCGGTCAATGCATACAATGAAGGCTACAACCTTTCCCGTCCACCCATTGGTGGTACGCATCAACAAGAGCCTCCACGCTCCGCCGCTCTAGGATCAAATCCGTACCCTCAATCTGGCTATCGCCGCTCCAGCGCCCCAATCCCGGCCTCTCAACAGCAGAGTCGTGGTCCGTATGGTCGCTCGCCGGTGGAGCAGGAAGGGTACGATTCGGAGGGTAGCTTGACACCCAGCGAGGAATACGAGGACGAACCTGCGCCCCCACCGCAAAGGAAACCGTCTAAGAGCGATCGGTTCTTTGGGATTGGGAGGAGCTCGATGGATCAGGGGAGGCCTGATGAGAGTGAGCTGGGGAGGGCGGGGAGTAAGAGGAAGCCGGGGTGGAAGATTTGGAAATGACTCGATGTGGAACAGGATATGAAGGGTTGGGAGGGAGGATGGATTGGGTAGTGGTAAGGAAGAAAGGTTGGATGAGGGAAGGAAGTATTGAACAGGGAGGGTAATATATCTTTTGACGTATATAATTTTTAGTCTTGATGAATTGATGTTGAGGTTTCCTGTTCAGAGGCTGTTGCAGCTTACGTTCATTATGAACACAGGCCTACGTCCTTTGCTCGACTGCGGAGACTACATTTGCTGCCTTGGTGCTTGAGGGTATGCTGATGTCTGAGAGGTCCCGCTCGCTAGCGATACATGTCAGCATTCGATTCTCGTGTCTTGATGGCATTGGCACACTTTTCATAGCCACTCAATGGGACTCACCGACGAGACCTGTTAGACAGACTCCTTCTTGACCGAAAACGCCTTACACTGCGCATCGCCACTCTCCTATCCGATTGCGGCAGCTATCACCACCGAATCCTCCTCATCACCCCCTTCACTCACCTCTACAACTCCCTCCTCTCCCTCTCCCTCTCCCTCTCCCTCCCACCCATCCCACAACTCTGCCCCCTCCCCCTCCCCCATTCCCATCCCCCATCACCCGATTCTGCGCCTCCCTTGCTTCTGCAGCAGCAGAATACTTCTCCCAAGCGATATGTGCGTCTCGGTAGGCTCGTTTTTTGGCGGCTTCGACTCCGCGCTCGCCGGGGTCGAAGGGGGCGCGGAAGGTGACTGTTTCGGCGGTGAGGGAGAGGGTGGTGAGGAGGGAGAGGAGGAGGAGGAGAAGGGTTGTGGTGAGGAGGTGGTGCATTTTTGGGGTGGGGTGGGTGTTGGAGATGAGGGGGATTGGAGGGATTGGGGAGAGAGGGTGTGTGGACGGGTTAGAGGTTTTGAGTGATGTGGTGAGAGGGAGGGTGCATTCTTGCGAAGTAAGGGATGAGGATGCTTCGCTTCTAGATCTTTGGGTCCTGGGATAGCAGATTGCCGTAGGTGCAAAAAGGCTACATAGCCTTTGTCCACTACGATGAAGCAGCAAATGATGGCGGAAGTGTAATCATTGGCATGTTCGTCAATAGTCCTAGAAAAAGAAGATACCAGGCCAATGAGATCACACTACATTCAAGTCCGCAAATTCATCCTATTTCTGTCTCCGCGATACTGTCGTAAATCTCTCATTCAATACTCATCCTTAATCCAAGCATCAAACCACCTCACAGCCTGAAAATAAGCACTCTCCTGCGCAAATGCCTTCGTCTTTACAGTCAAATCAGTCCTAACAGCGAATCCATGCTCGGCATTCGCATATAACGAAGTCTGATACGTCTTGTTGCCACTCTGGAAGATTTCCTCGATATTCGTCCGGTTATCAGCGGTGTTAGAATTGTCCAAAGCTCCGAATGCTAAACTTATAGGCGACGAGACTGCTTGCCATTCCGACGCTGTCGTACCGGATGGATGAGCAGCAAACCCAGCATCGATTCCTTTGCCCTTGGCGAGGTAGAGGGCGACGTAGCGGCCTCCGAAGCAGTAGCCAGTCGCGCCAATCTTGGAAACTCCAAATTGGCCCCGCATGGTGCTGATTGCTCCATCGATAATAGATTCGATGTCTGATTGAGGGTGGCGGGATCTCCAGGCAGTCATGTTGAAGGTAGAGTTTGGATCGCTGAGTGCGTCCGCCGGGACAGGGTCGCCTCGGAAGAGATCTGGCATTACGACGAAGTAGCCGGCTTTGGCTATGCTATCCGCGAGCCTGATGCGTTGTTAGCTTAAGGCAATGACTGTGGAAAATGACTGGCGTACAGTCGGTTGTTGACCAGAGCGTTGCCAAAGATGTCGGTGAAATAGAGAATGCCTATGCTGGTATTGCCGTGTCGCGGGTAGGAGAGATACAGGGTTTCTATTGCCAGTCGTTAGCACTGGTTTTCAGGATATCATGCATGTGACATACCATTGGCGATGACTTTGGTCGTCCCAGTCGAGTTGCCATTGTGCAGGACTCCGGTAGGGTAACCTCCATGGACATGATCAAAGACATCGCCTTTATGCTCATGGGCCAAGTTTGGCTCACCATGGCCAAGCACATATGACGCGCTCGCCAGCAATGTCGTCGTCGCCGCCCAAGTGATGCCTTTCATCTTGAATTGATGCCTGATTATGAGGTTGATGTTGAGTGTGTCCGCTAAAACCAGCGAGATCCTTGAACAAGACCATCGCCGCCATTTTGTCCCCCATCTCGGTGGCTGCACTCCTCGCAGATCTCTAACGCAAGGCGCTCGACGTGACGTTCATGCCAAGGCGTCCGTCGTCCTTGGTAGAGGCACGTTGTATGTAGGACCAAGCTTACCGGGTAGGAAGAGATGAACCTTATTGGTTGCCAAGACCTCTTTAGCCGTCAGTCTCCGAAGTTCGGGAGGCTCGCACGAGGCACATCGGATATGAGACTCTGCCACTATATGCAAGCTGTTCTGTTTCGATTGTGCACAGCTTCATCTATGAAGCCATTGACGAGCATATCCGTAGCTCATCAACAGTCAGGCTCTATTTTAAATATTGGGCTCGCTCATCTTCTCATGCTGTCCCACTCATCCGCTCCTTAAATGCGAAGACAGCTACTGGCCCTTCCAACTACCCGGATCAGTGCCCAGAGACCATCGACATCCTCAGGACTCAATGACTCCTGCTGTCCTAAGACCTCGCCACTCGAAGGCCACTCCAGAAGCGACTGGGTTATCGACATTTGGTTCGCATGCTTTCCGTCTGTGCAAGTTCTTCATACCGCGGTGCCAGCCCTCTCGCTTCATCCAAAAAGCCATCGGACGCAGGTCAAGGCATCATCGCGCTCCTCGATTATGTCTTGCACAAATCGCTCATATTGGAATGAAGTCGTAGACTCCGCCTCCAAGTCGACCATACCACGCCATGCACCCCGCGCTGAAGAAGACGTCGCCTTGTAGATAATTTCATTCACGTCCTCATGGTGCATTCGTCGCCGGAACTCTGGCCATTCGTTTCTGGTGATACGACGGTCTCTGCAAATCGCGCTGTAGGATGCGTAGCTTTGCGGCATTTCGTAGAGAGGGGTGTGGAAGACGTCCTCGAAGACCTCATCGAACTTTCTCACGGGAATGTCCGGACGGCCTGCGATGTCGTAAGAGATGCCTCCCGTCGTCTTGCCAAACCGAGGCTTGAAATGGCTGGCCTTTTGATCTAGCCATTCTTCGACGCGGTGAAGCATGTAGTGGCTTCGGTTGTAGACTGTTCGGAGAGAGAACATGCAGTCTGCCACGCTGAAAAAGGCGTCGAAGTATGCCTTTGTGCAGAGTCTCGCTGTGGCACCGTTAGTTGATGTCTTCTTTACCAGAGCATTCCATAGCCAGTCCCTGTGAGACTTACATTTTGGTAGACGCCGGAACGCGTTCACCTCGAGCACTGGTATGACACCCAAGGTCGCACCGAGGACTTCATCGAGTTCATCTGGGATGCAGAACTCAGGAAGGTCTTCGCTCAAAGGTGCGCGGGCCCAGAGACAAAGCCTCATGTTGCCTCTCATTTCGTCTTTGTACTCCTTACCAAATTCTCGTGAAACAAGGAGCATGTCGCTGCGAGGATAGGAGACAATGGCCGCCTTATGAGCTCTTTTCGTTCCTTCAAAGAGTCGCTCGAGGTCGGTCTGGTATTTCTGGATGTAGAAGTCCGCGGTGTGGCCGCCGACAAACCCATAGATTCGGTCGCGCAGCTCGCGCGGGAGCTTGAAGAAGGGCAATGTGGGCGCCGCCATGTTTGCGCTCGAATGTCTCGGATGAAGGTGTTGGTGTTGATGTTGTTGTGGTAGTGGTGTATGTTCGAGGAAGAACTTCAGCTTGGACTAGTGCTAGCGCAGTCATGGAGCACAGACCACCAAAGTGAGTGAAGCGATTGCTGCATGACATTCGCCACCGAGCAGCGACCTAAGGCATTCAGGAAGATCCTACTAACGTTTCTCACGAGTAGTCTTACTTGATGCATTGGAGCGAGGAAGGCTACCACGCAATCTGGCCAGCCGCTGACTCAATCAAGACGACTCCCACACCTTCCCATCCACACCTACATCAACCCTTTTCACTTCCTCTGCCCCTCGCCTGCCTTCACCCACCATCTCCGCCTTCTTCTTCCGATCCCTTTTACTCAACCACCAAATAACACCCACCATCCCCAACTGTGCCGTTGTCGTCGCCAAACAGGAGATGAACCCACCCTCAAACCTCGGCGCACCCGTAGCAGGCCACTGAACAACCTGCAGCCCCGCCGCAATCCCCTGCCCAATAGCATTCATACTCGCAGTAACAACCGCCCTCTCCTCTGCATCGCCGGCCATCTCCACAGTCGCCCAGGACATAGTCATGGGAGATACCGCACCTTCAAACCCGATGATCATAAATGCCGCCAGTCGACCGCATTCGTCGACATCCCAGGCTACGAGCATGGAGATATCGATCAGGACGGGGATTGTGACAGCTACAGTTGGGATCCAGAAACGGCCTGTTTTGTCGGCGACAATACCGGAAGCGAAGGCGGAGACGATGGAGATGGCTGTGGCGATGGTTGGAAGAGTGTTGATTTGGACGACGGAGTAGATGTCGCTCTTCGCCTTCAAGTAGAGGGAGAAGGGTGTGGAGTAGGGAGCGAAATTCTGATCCATCAGGGTCCATTGGATGACGAAGGCGTAGAAATGCCAATTTGTGAGGACGCGTTTGAAGATAGTTCGGGAGAGTTTGAGTTGTGGCGGAGCTGTGAGGCCTTTTAGCCGGTGGGAGGCGAAGGTGTGTTCGCAGGGGGTGAGCCAACGTGGTCGTTCACGGGAGGGGACGTCAGGGAAGATGAAGAAACCGATTAGCGCGATTGGGAGGGTGATGATGGCGTCGACGATGAAGAGCCACCTCCAACCTGCCAGGCCGTGTGTGTTGTTCAAGTTGGTGTAAGCGGCTGCTTGTAGATAGCCGGCGAACATGGTTCCAAGAGGGCTGGCGATGAAGAAAAGCGCTGTTCGGCGGCCGATTTCTGTGGGTTTGTACCAGCTGCCGATTACGTAGATCGTCCCAGTAAACGAACAGCACTCGAACAGACCTGTAAAGAAGCGCATCGCGTGTAGAGTTTGGACGTTTTGTGCCCAGGCAAGGCCAAAAGTGGACAGGCCCCATCCGATCTCCAGTGCAGGCAGCACGATGTTCGCTGGGTAGTGGGTGAGAAAGTAGCATGCTGGTATCATGAAGACACAGTATGATGCCCAGAAGGTCGCTGTGACGTAATTGAGCTCATTGCCATACATGTGGAGGTCCTCTTTCATGCCGCTGCGAGATCTGTCAGCGCCCAAAGAAACTCATTTAGATATGACAGGGCAAACTCTCACCTGACATATGCGTTGGTGATTGACTGCTGATCGAGATACTTCGCGAAGAATGACAAGCAGCCAAAGATCAGGATACTCAAATCCAGCTTCAAGACCAGTTGTTTCTCCTCGCTTGGCATATCGTTGGAGTACCATCCCAGCTTTGTCATGAACCTGATCCAGGCATTATCGCGTGCGATCCTCTCCGCCGATGGCTCATGGCTGTCCCAACTGAGTGGAGTAGCAGCTGCCACGACAGTTTTCTCAGTAGGCAAGCCCATAGTGTTTGTCGATGTAGAAGAAGTAATGCGGACAGGAGAACGACATCTAAAGAGGTCCCTCTTCATAAGATGGGAGGAAGTGCCGTTCGCCTAAGGATGAGTTGCGCCATTGAGCCAAGCATTGAATGCACAGGGTTGATACACCGTGCTACTTTCTCATAGATAAGTTGGGCCTATAGCTCGTCGTTAATCAGATGTAGTGGAGCATGCAGCCTGCAATGTTGAGCCTACAAGCGATTGCGCCATTCGCATCCTGCATTAGGTCAGCCAGTTTACTGGCATTGTCTTCACATCTCAGTGAGGGCACCCATCGCGAGAATTCATGGAGATTCATTTCTCTTCACCCTTGAGAAAAGTATTCGTGATCCGGAGCAAAACTAAGGCGATGGTCAAGCTTCTGCCAAGGACGAGATCAACCTCCCATGACAAGCTGAAGGCATGGTCCCAACTCCAACGAGGAATCCTTGGGAAATTAACTTGTGTATTGTATTCGTGCGCTCAAGAGCTGGGAGCGTGAGGTCCTGTGATGCTCTTTCAGTGCTAAGGCTGGACCCGTCCGACGGCGTGGCCTCGGTGCAAAGGTCGCATTTGATGCGATGAATAATAAAGTTGCTTCAATGGTACTCATGTACTGCCACCCATGTCCTATCGGCGATTTTGCAACTGTGCTGCTCTGGTGGCGTGTTCTGGGATGATCGAACCTGCTCGAAATTTAGCAGCACCAACAAGAAGTTCTCGAACAGTCCTCGCCCGTCCGTACGTACAGTCCTGAAGACGGTCAAACGACCTTAAGGGCTGATGTTGGAGTACCAATTCCGCCACCAATCGAGATTCTGGAAGATGGGGTTTAACCCGTAGCTTTGGGTCGACAAGGGCATGCTGTGGAAGTCAAACTCTCCCTGATTGAGGTTCAAATTGCGAACAGCCGACCGCCTCCGCACGAACATCCGGATAGTACTGACCTGACTTGGCCGAATATGCGGATGGCCGACGATGTGCATCTCGAAGCTCTCTGAATACAGTTGCGGCCACGTCGAAACAACATACCTGAATGCGCATTGCTGTTGTCCGCTGTTGGTGGGGTCGCACTCGGAAGAAGACGCACTTTGCCCGAAGAATTGTGGCTCGCCGGTATCTCCTGTGGCATTCAGGAGTCTGCTAGGAACTGCGGCAGATCGGAGGCAGGTGTTGGGTGAGTGTGCTCCATCGTCGGATGAGAGAAAGGATTGTTGATGAAGATGGCGATAGACATCTTGCCGTGGGAGCGACACGAAGGTCGGAGCACAAGCCAGAGAAGCGAATGGGCCAGCAAAGAGCGGAAATCGCCTGAGAAGGCTCCAGTCATCAGGACAAACGAAGTGAAGAGGACGTTCACGATGCTTTCTCACTCGAGAGCGAACTCGTTCAGTTGATGCCGTCTCCCGCTTCACGTTCAGCGTCCAGGGACACAAAGAGACCACGAGTGGAGCCCAGTTGAAGTCAGCAGAGCTGCCTATCGGTGCGATATCAGTGTTCTCTGCAAGGAAGAGGGTATGTTCATATGGAGCTGAAATTGATGCACGAGATCTGTTTGTACGTAGTGCTCAGAATGAGCGTCAGTGGTTCAACATGTGGTGATGAAGCCAGGAATGGCATAGATTCAATCTCATTCGATTCGAAGTATCCGAAGCGTTTGTCGAATTGGTCTTAGATTGGACTGCAAAAGTGTTGTGTTCCAGTGACTTAAGGGAGGGCGTGGAAAGGTAGTGGGGCAGTGTGGCAGTGTGAAAGCTGAAAAGTCGAGAGTCTCGAAGGCGCAAGTCGCGAAAACGCGAAACGCGGTTGGTCTGCGAAACGAAAGCAGAAGCGCCCTACAAGAAACCCCGACCGCCGACTTCACTCGTTCTCTCAAACTTTCCCTTCAACTTTGCAACATTACCACCCACAACGCCACAACCCTGCATCCTACATCTTTTAGCACATAAACGCTCGCTTGTACAATACATGTACTTTGTGTCCTCAACACCTTGAGCGCATCGGTCTGCTCACTCGCCGCCGCGGTATTGCAGCCCAACTGATTGTTTTGGCTGCACGGCACGATCAGGACGCCGGAGCCTGGTCAGCTTTGCACTTGATATGGACAGTGATCAATACCTTGACGTCCTATTCATACCATAGGACCTTTACTATTCTGCCTCCGAAGTGTCTCAGCTTTCGGCGGACTTCGTTCTGGCTACATTATCTGGTCGCAACACTCCCAGATGATCTGCCTTCAAGCCACGGAGGCTACCTACACCACGGGAAGAACACCACCATTCGGTGGCCACTCGGACAAGCTGTCAAGATCTATTGACACGATCGGGAACGTACGACGAGTAATTGGGCGGCCTCGGCTGCCGTGGCTCACGATCAAATGACCATGCCAGAGGGCTTCGCCCTGGCACCTGCAAGCCCAAATTTATCCGTAAGTCTTCAACATATGGCGCGAGACTGATCTCAGAAGAATCAAGTACTGCAAAATGCATGGCTTCCGAAGAATTCTTCGCTCTGGCTGCATTAAAACCTGGCTGTGCTCTCAAGATCCAGTTATTGGGCGGCCGCATTCAACAAAGCATCATGTTGCCCATATTGCTACTCTGCATGCCCTACTCTCCCCGCAGGGGGTCGGAGTACTTCATTGCAGTTACGAATGACTTGCGATTGGTGCGGAGATGTCTTGCTTTCAAAAAGCGTGGTGTCGACGCTCCTGCGACTAATGGTCGTGGTGGGGTGTCGGCGTAATACCGCCAATGCGCAACCTCGTTTCGCGCACTTTCATATCTTTCATTGTTGTTCTTGCATCCAAAATTGACTTCTAGCATATCTTACACTGCAGACAATACCATGTCCACTCCACCAGGCCCGCTACAGTTACAACTACGACGACCGCCGAGCGCAAATGCGATCCTTACGATGTGCGAACGCCAGTTGATACGCGAACACTATGACGCGAACTCACATCTCAGCTACGCGGAGTTGACGAACTGGGTGGAAGAGTTGTTGAGCAAGCCCGTTGGGTACGAAGCGGTCAAACGCTGCACCGAGAGGAGCTGGGCCTTCTTGGATACCCTGGAATTGAAGCCACAGTACTCAAGCATGACAAGGTCTGACACGCTGAAGTACGCGCTCACCATGGATCTGCTCCTGGAGCAGCGCGCAAGTCGACCGCCTCGGTCAATGGCAGAGATCCGGTCTGCGGCGAACACAGTGTGGCATACCATCCAAATTCCCACAGGTGCTGCGCCACACTTCAGCGAGTCCTGGCTTGAGGAATTCGTGGATCGATTTGAAGAGCGGCCTATGAGTGCGCGATCTTCTGCAGCAGAAACCGCAGCTGCCACTACAAGCACGCGGCCTGGGGAACTCGCTACCAAGCGCAGGCTCACAGCTTCGTCTCCACCACCGCGAACTCACTCGATGCGAGTAGTGCTGAGACTTCCCTCTTACAAGCTGAGACCTTTTGCTCCCCAGCCCTCGAAAAGGAAGTCTCCGATACGACCAGCGAGCGCTTTCAAGCCTCTTCGACCGATGAAGCCTCTATCATTGATGCGAAAGAGCGAGCTTGAAGGTTTGAAGGACACTGCAATAACCCATCGGGGTGTAGAAGAGTCGGAACAACGTAGTACGCCTACAGGGCTGGATACTCCACGCACTTCCATGCATGCTCCGCCCGTCTTCAAGCGTGCTTCGCCGAATTCGCATCCTCAAACGCCCTGCCCTCGCACTGAGACTCAGCGCTTGCAAGGAGCAGCCCAAAATCACGATGCTGTACAGCGCGCTCTAGTGATTGACGACTTTTTGGAGATGACTGGTCAGACGTTCCTCGTCCAGTTCACTTCAATGTACCACAGCCAGCCGGGTCTTTTTGATCTGCTGATGGAAGAGCTGCGCCATATCTGTCTGATCGAGGAAATTACGGAGGCTGAGGTGCAAGAGATACTACACAGTTACATACCTGGACGTGCTGTGAAGCCATATACGACGCATCTCCGCGACTTCCTGAAAAAGCATCGAGGAGAAGGTGTAAAGGTTCTCATGGAGCGAATTCCGGTGTACAGTGTGAAGACACACAGAGCCGAAGGTCGTGAGCGCAACGCGAGAGCCCATTAGGAATGCTCACGCAATATCTGGATGGCTCTTCGACCGACGAGATCCTTGTCTCGGATCCATTGCGACGGATGGGTCTCTAGGGGCAGAGCTGGGACTACTACAACCAATGTAAACTCGGTCGACGGAGAGCATCACTATCGCGAGAAGCCTCTTTCCTTATTGTGAGTGCCTGTCGCAATGAAACGACCGTGATATCCTGACAGGGATATTTGCAATTAGGCTCAAGCCTTCACGAGTCAGGATCATACCTGCTATCGCGTGAAGCACACGAACGCGCACTTTACGCGAGACTCGTCCTCTGTTTTCAACATGCTCGACGACGCTCCGTCCACGCCAACCATCTCCTCTTCAAAATGACGGCGACCAAGCCCCACTGCTCGAGGCAACGAAACAACTTGACTTTTGGAGAACGTCAGCTCATTCGGGATCGCTACGCTCAGGATCCTCCGATAACGGTGCCAGAATTAACGCGCTGGGCATCTACCAAGCTGAAGAGAGATGTTGGCTTTACCAGCGTGCAGAGCTGCTGCAATGGCACATGGTCGTATCTCGACGAGATATACCTGAGACCTAGCTACAAAGTCTTGAAGAAGGCCGACGACCTCAAACTTGCCATAACCCTCGACAGAATGCTTGAGCAGCCAATTATGCGTCCACTCAACAACATGGCGGATATTAGATCGGTTGCCGAAGATGTATGGCAGAATGTTCCAATTCCAACAAACGGCAATCCTCGATTCAGTGATGAATTCGTCCAGGAGTTTATCGAGCGTTACCCCGGCGCCGTCAACAACACTGCTCTGGACGCAGAGTTGGCGATGTTATCAGGGCGTTCCTCTGAGCCGAGTAAGACAGAAGCTACCAGGCCACCAATCGTGATCACCCTCCCGCCCCGCCATCTCCGAAACGACACACTATCTGCCGCGGCAGAAGCAGCAAAAACGAAGAACCTTCTGCTCTTTTCCTGGCCAGACAGCGACAGCGTTGAGGACGTGGACGATGTTGTCATTCCAAACACGCCCGAGGAAGATGCACCTGGTCAATTTTCAGGCTGGACCATTGATGAAATACTGAATATTGATGCTTTCCCAGACCCGTTGCCGGACTGTGGATCTCCTGAAGTGGTGCCCGCCTCTGACGTCGAGGGCGATGCTGCGATGACCGATTTCATAGACTGGAATGCCGGCTACAGAAAAGGTATCGGCGACGAATTCTGGAATGCTGCGGATTCTACAACTACTCAGCGATCTCCTTGTCTGCGCTATACGACGAGTGCTACTCAGACAGAGCCTCAGGAATCTGTACCTGACACTGAACACGGTCAGGACCCCATGACATCGGCGGTTCCTGATGAAAATAGCCAAGGTGACCCGTTCCGAGACTTCCTCCGCATTACGGGTCTGCACCTCCTGCAACCTCTTGTTAACCTCCACCACGAACATCCAGAACAATATTCACTCCTGATGCACGATCTCCCCGACTGTCCCACGAACAAAAGGAATGCAGAGCCTCATGTTGAGCGTGTCCTCCAAGAGTACTTGCCCAGCAGAGCCAACGAAGCCACGGTAAAGCCCTTGTGCGATTTTGTGTTGAGACGTGGAAGAAAGGGCATGGAGGCAGTTGATGAATATGTTCGACTCATGGCAGACGCCACATTTCCTGCGACGAAAGCAGCCAAGAGTTTGCTTCCAAAGTCAAGCAAGTCATCTACGCCAAACAGCAGCACGTCGACTGCGCCAAGACTCTCTTGTACACTGAAGGGCAGTTCAAACTCAAGTGGCGATATTGTCCGTGCAAGCAAACCACGTAAAGTCGCATCATCCTCAAGTTCTGCTCCACGCTCGACTGGCGTAAAGAAGTCTGCAAGAGACCGCACACGGTTGCACTTTGGAGCTTCAAGCATAGCGTGGTCCGTGGCCAAAGATCTTCCTCGATCATTCAAGAACTCGTTCGAGGACGCATAGTTTTAGCCTCTTCGCCACTAGAGGAAGGCCACACATCATGCTATGCAGTGTATTTTATTCAATATCGATCGCGAATGCCTTTGTTTGTTGGCGTTTGGGAAATGCATCTACCAACTTTTGCATTCACGATCGTCAGTACCACAATATGAAACGCCCCAGCCAGATTTTTTCAAATCTACAATCTGCTCAACTCACCATCAGCACTATCTCACAAAAACGCACCTTCCACCCACGCACCACCGAAAAATGTGCATCCTCTACTGCGTCTACGGCCACGAAGGCCCCTACCGCGGCTGCCGCACCGAAGTCCTCACGCACCTGGAATACTGTCAACGAGACATCAAAGTCTGTCGGGCTCAGAGCGAGTTGTGTAGGGGGTATAAGATGGAGAGGGTCTGGTTACATCCGTCGATTGGGAAGAAGTTGTGGTGTGGGGTTTGTAAGAGGGCTTATAAGGTTGAGGAGCACTATGGGGAGGTTGTGTTTGGGAGGGCGAGGGGGTTGTAGAGAGGGAGGGATGGGGAAAGGGGGAGGCAGATTGGATTGATGCTGGAGAATGATGTTACGATGCTTTGGAGATCTTGATTGATTTTGGCGGGATCGGATCTGTTCCTGATATGTTTGGCAACATCTATCCATGGACACACGTCCAGATGTTTCCAGCTTGGCGTTCGGATGGCCGGCTGATGGTTCCCGCTTAGTTCAGCTTTCCATATTGTCCGATGTCCTCCACATAGGATCGTCGGTATACGAGCATTTCTTTGTGACACTGGCCGGTGTGAACGAGAGACATCAATGGTAGCGTAGCAGTCAAGACCTTTGCTGCGCGTTATTTTTGGAAACCCTGTGACGCCATTCGCGGGCCGGTCGATCGCGCTTAACGATCCTTCCCAAGCCTTCCGCCTCCGCGCTTCATCCACAGTTTCTTTCACGACTGAATCAACAAAGGTCGAGTCAATACATCGTAACTCAAAGCAAAATGCGGGAGCGAGTAATCCGTGAGGTTGTTGACCATACTGCGGTCCCTTCAGGCAAATGCACCAAGCTGCAATGCTACTACCTTTCCGCAAAACCGGATCGCACAAAGATCCTCCAAGTCAGGCGGACTGGTCGAACACGAGGGTCACATTCAATCTACCCAAAGCCGCGGTCCGGTCCAAGACTACGCCGCTCAAGATGGCAACACCCTTTGCCCAATGCGGTAGACTCTTGACTAACTACCACGAGCCCTGACATCAGGTCTCGCAACCAGAATGTCCCGGTGCCCTCAGCAGCCCGTATCCGTGATGAACGGCAGAGCGAATCTCGCTGTTGATGAGGTATAAGTACGGACAGATCTCCTCGAGTAACAAGTCTCATCATCCAGCAACTCAAGCAACTTCAGAATCTGAAGCATCTTCACAATCAACAATTCTAGACCCAACACATCTACTACCACCGAACAAATCAAAATGCAATACTCCGTCCTCGCTCTCCTGGCCGCCGCCAGCACTGCTTTCGCAGCCCCAGCTCCAGCCCCAGCAACCAACATGATGGCCGCTGGCTCTACCTGGACTTTCCAGGACTTCAAACGTGTCTGCACCGCTGATGCCCAATCCTGCACATACACATACGGCATCAACACCAACGACGGCTCTGCGGTCACCAACTGCAACTACAGCGTCAACGGCAACCCAGCCGCACAGGCCACCTACCAGAACGTCAAGTGTGGTGACTTTACCGTCGGTTCTACTTGGTCCGGACAATTTGGTGAGGGCAAGGGATTCCAGACTTTGAGTGTGGTTAAGGGCAGCCAGATTACATACCCTGCTTATGTGAGTACTGCAAGATCAAACGAGGGGGGAAAGTCTATACTGACGATTCGTGCAGACTGATGCTCAGCTTGCAAATGGAGCGACTGTTAAGCCTGACCAGAGCTACACTCCTCAGAACCTTCCATAGAGGGATATGATGATATGTTAGACTTGCATTTACGGGGATGGGAAGCGCGCATGGGTTATGATGGGACACAGGACACGTTGTACATACGAATCTCTTAGTATAATTATTAAAAATCGAAGAGCACTCGCTTTTCTTCAAACGTGCAAGTAGCTACTCTCAAAATAGAACGCTCCCCAGAAGCTTCTGAAGTCCGCTCGAGTGCCATTGCACATCACGCCAGCAGTTGAAACTTTTTGGCATTCACATGCTTGGTGCCTGAATTTGTGCCTGGCGCATCGGAAGCCGGCTGCGAGCTTGGGCCACTTTGCATCGCGGAGGTCCTCGAATCGTCACTTCCACCGAACATCAACTACGAACTTCCTGCCGCATCTCGAAACAACGACAACCCACCACACCGCCGAACAGCACCCCCGCTCTGCCACAATATCATCAACAAATGAGAGCGGCGGCGCTCGCGACACGATGGAGGCCGCCGACGAGGCACCCACTCCGCTCGGCTTCGACGTGCTGAAGCAACGCGTCGACCTCGACATCGATTTCCCCGGCCGCGCGCTTCGAGGCAGCACCGAAATCACCATCCAACCACACGGCAAAGACCTCCGAACAATCCGCCTGCACGCGCGACAATGCCGCCCGATAACGGTGCAGGTAAACGGCATCACAGCGAAATGGGAGTACGACGATCCCTATCGCAAGGCGCAGATGTCAAACAAAGCGACCGTCCACCAACATGATATGCTCAAGCAGCGGATTCAGAAGAGCTTGCGACCGTCCCCGCAGCCGGAAATGGCGATTGCGCTACCGCCGAAACTGAAGATCCAAGAGCTTAGGACAGATCCCGCGGGCGCGCTTGTGCCGCAGAATGGCAGGCCGCCGCTCACGAGACAGGATAGCGAAGCGAATGCTCCCCCTGAGACACCGGCCGCCCAGGCTCCGCAGCAGCAATTCGCGAGTATCAAGATTCAGATTGAATTCGAGACGGAGGGTTGGAGAGATGGAGTGCACTGGGTGGGGTGTGACGATGGAGACAAGAGATATCCGTACATGTATACGAAGCTGGAGCCTTGGCCCGGAAACTCGTCGTCATTATTCCCCTGTCTTGACGATGGGAAGTCGAAATGCAGCTGGGAGATTGCGATTAGGTGTCCTCGCACTCTCGGAGATGCTTTCAGAAAAACGGTTGGGAGTGCGCCTGAAGACAATGTGGGGCCAGATGGGGATGTGGAGATGGTCAATGGGACGGATGCGCCTAAACCTGTCAAAAACGCTCCACCGGAGTATCTCATCGATTTGAACGACGACGACGCAGCCCTAGAGCTCTCCGTGCTCTGCATAGGTGATCAAATCAATGAAGCGGCGGACGCGGAGGACGATTCTCGACACACGGTGACCTTCGGTTTAGGTACCCCTGCGACGGCTAGACACGTCGGCTTCTCAGTCGGGCCGTTCGAACACATCGATCTGACCGCCTTCAGAGCTTCCGAGGAAGAAGCCAAGCTGGGTGGTACGGCGGTCAAAGTGGAAGCTTGGTGTCTGCCAGGCCGTATGGGAGAGCTCGAAAATACCTGTTATCCGATATGCCAAGCCGTCGATTTTATATCGGTAAACACCAGCAGGTTTCCCTGGCCTTCATACCAGCTGCTGTTTGTGGACGACTTGATTGATGACGTAAGCGGAGCCGCCGGTTTGACGTTCTGCAGTAACAGGCTTCTGTTTCCGCAGGAGATTATCGAACCGATTGACCGGAATACCCGCGTGTTAGTACGGGCGGTGTGCGAACAATGGAGCGGGGTTCAGATTACCCCGAAAGAGCCTGCAGACGCGTGGGCGACTGCAGGTATCGCGGGTTTTCTGACCGATCTATTCCTCAAGAAACTCTCGGGCAATAACTCCTACCGTTGGGAGCAGAAGCTCGCCGCGGAGAGAGTGTATGATCTGGATGTTGACAGACCGTCGCTGGCCCAGCAAGGCTACTTGCTCCATATTGATCACTCCATTCGCGACTTTTTGAACCTCAAATCCGCGGTTGTGCTTGGAATCCTGGATCGCCGGCTCATGAAATCGAGCGGATCAACAGGCGTCATGCGCATTATCAATAAGGTCTTCTTGAATGCAAAGACTGGATCTTTAACCAACAGCGAGCTGTCTACTTCTGACTTTCAACGAATTTGCGAGAGGCTAGGCCACAACAAGCTTGAGGCTTTCTTTCGTCAATGGGTACAGGGTGCGGGTTGTCCAATTTTTCACGTCTCGCAGCGCTTCAACAAGAAGAAGCTGGTCGTGGAGATGACCATTGTGCAACGACAGCTAGAGCGACAGACCAAGCCGGCCTTTGAGCCCAGCAACTTCATGAGGGAAGTGAAAGAGCACGTCCAGGAAGTCTGGGCACCAGAACCACAGAGCGTCTTCACCGGTCCGATGACGATACGAATACACGAGGCTGACGGGACACCCTACGAGCATATCGTGGAGATCAAGGAACCCATCACGAAGCTCGAGATTCCGTACAACACGAAGTACAAGCGACTTAAGAGGTCGCGTCGTCAGAAGGAACGGGCGAATGCGGGTGGTGCTGTCGGTGGCGAAGGCGGTGAAGATGCGCTTCTCTACTGCCTAGGAGACATCCTTGACTCTGAGCGTGAGGTCGAAGAGTGGAACCTCGTGGAGTGGACCAAAGAAGACGAGGAGAAGATGGGACAGGAGAGCTACGAGTGGATTCGCATGGACGCGGACTTCGAATGGATTGGCAAGATCCATCTCGTTATGCCGCTGTACATGTA
Organism: Pseudocercospora crystallina; assembly: GCA_003666085.1. Classification (NCBI taxonomy): domain Eukaryota; kingdom Fungi; phylum Ascomycota; class Dothideomycetes; order Mycosphaerellales; family Mycosphaerellaceae; genus Pseudocercospora; species Pseudocercospora crystallina. Next base: position 75,231 of record QQNG01000198.1, read on the forward strand.
CATCTCGCAGCTGCAGCAGGATCGCGACCTGGTGGCTCAGTACGAGTCGATGCGATATCTGCTGGGCTCGAATCCTCACCACGTCTCGCTCACCATTTTGATACGCACATTGATGGACGAGCGCTATTTTCATGGGATCAGGACCATGGCCGCTGAAGGTCTGGCGCTCCTGGCTAAGGGCGAGTCGAGGTTGATTGGTATCGGAAAGCACCACCTGAAGAAGGCTTTTGCGGAGTTCTTCTGTGACGGAGAGGAGTCGGTCATGCCGCGACCGAATGATTTCTCCAGTAGAGTCACCTTCATCATCCAATGCGCCATACCACGGGCGATGGCGAAACTGCGAGATGAGGATGGCAAGGTGCCGAAGGACATCCGCCAGTTCTTCATCAATGCGCTCACTTACAACGACAACTCGGATAACGCATTTTCTGACTGCCACTACGTCTCGACTTTGATGACCTGCCTAGCTGATTCTCTGGTCGCATCTCATCGGGAGATCGTCATTCAGAATAATTATGCCTTCGAGTTCGGCGAAGAAGAGGAGGATGATGCGCCTCCAGAGCCAGTCAATCCCGACGCTGATTTCGAAAAGGAAGCTGTTAATGCCATTGAGCGATACCGGCGAATTGACGAATGGGTCATGACATATCAGAACATCTACTCCACCACAGCAATCGACTGTCTGCAGAAGCTCAGCAAAGCTGGTATTGTCAAGGACAAGACGAAGGAGCTCTTGACCTACACACGACCTAGCACAGCCGACAATGTACGTCTAGAAGCTTTCAGGTGTCTTAATGAGATTGGTCTTACCAGGAAAGCGTCTATGATGAGGCATCTGCTCTACTCTCTCGTGGATGATGCTTCGCCTTTCTTCCGCGATCGGCTGCTCAGATACTTTGGAGAGGCGCTTGGGCACATTGCACTTGGCGATGCCGAAGTGGAGAGCGCCCCGCAGCCACCGCCAGCTCCAGCAGATGGTCTGGTTCTGGAAGAAGCCGCGAGCAACGAGACTCGTCGCGTCGAGGCGACACGTAAGACGACGCCAGAGGGCGCCGTGGCTGCCTTGAAGGCTTTTCTGCGGGAGAACGAGGTCTTCAAGCAAGCGCTATGGTATGCCGCCACGTCTCCCTTCTTGTCACTCGACGAGATTGCTGCCTTCTGCGACATCGCCGCGCTCATATTCGAGCCTATCACGAGCCAGACGATCACTCTGAAGCTGCCAAAGCCGTATCGTTGCAAGCACGAGGGCAAAGGTCGTCTACATTTCTGGCCGCAGGGCGCTTATAGGACCCACCCCAGCAAAGGCCTGGCTTGGGACGATTACGAAAATTTGGAGCAACATGAGCTCAAGTATACCGGACGGTTGGCAGATGAGACTGTTAAAGCCCTTGACGAGCGCCAACGAAAGTCGAAGGAGGAAATAGAAGCCAGAAGGCGCTCAGAGGAACAGCGAATGGCGGACTCGCTCAGTGCTACACAAGCCTGGCATGCAGCACAGGCTATGCCTCCGCCGTCTATCCCACCAGTATCACAGACTCCGACGGAGCAGAAGTCGGGCTTCAAGTTGTCTCTTGGCGGTCCGAAGAGAAAGCCCAGCATGGATCTCGGGTTCGGTGGTAGGGAAGACAGTTCGAAAGCCATTAAGATCTCGAAGAGTTCGACGCCTAATACGGCACCGAAGGGCCCTCCAATAGCTCAGAGAAAGGCCACCACACCGAGCGTCGCTGGGAAGAGTAGAGTTGTCACCCTGGAGTTCGGCATGGCTGCAAGTAAGAAGGCCGAGGATATCGTCTCAGGCTCTCGTGTGCCGGGTAGGACCCCCTCAGGCGCACCTCCTACTAAGAAAATCATGCCCACGAAGCGGAGAGAGTCGCTGGCGCCTACTGGCCCACCACCACAGGTGAAGTCAGTTTCACCTGCTGGTTCGGCTGGAGGTGCATGGAGTCCACCTCCACCTGGTCTCACTCCCGCAGGACCGACACTTAACCTGGGCGGTTTCCGTAGTTTTGGTGCCCCCGGGTTAACCTCCTTCACCGCGTCTCCCGCGCAAGAATCACCCACCTCGCTCTCTGCTTTTAGACCGAGCGGAGGTGAGGCCGGTTCACCTGCCCCTCTCACTGCGGTCTCTCCGGGGCATGCGCACCCGCCTGCTCTGACGGGGAGGGTCGCCAGTCTATCCTCGATTAGCCCACCTGCGAGAGAGAGCTCGGGTGGAGCGGCTCCACCTCCGCCTGCCAAGAAGTTTACACTTAAGTTAGGTGGGCCAAAGAAACCTGCCCCTGAGGTGAAGAAGGAGGATAGCGAGGGGAAGTGAGGTATCTGTACTTTTTTGAAAATTGATCATTAGCGTGGTGTCGGGGGATCACCTGGGAAAATTTGTAGTTTAGTGAGTTTGATACCCTTGAAATTGGGGAGAATGCATTGAAATGGTAGCTCTGAAGATTGCGAATCGACTGTGCCTCTGGAGCGGAGTCCCGTCGCTTCAAAACGCCGTAGCTTTTTGAGATGCTATCTCACATGATCTGCGAGAAACACAGACCATCTATGCCTCTCGAGCGTACTTCCGTAAGTTCGTATCGATTCACGATTTTGAGATGCTTCCATGATGGGCCACAGTTTGGCACAATGCCACGAATTGGTATCTCTACCGATTGTAAACCGTACATGCCTCTCAACCGTCCTTCCGTACGATCAAATCGTGAAATCTTGGAGAGAGCGCTATACTGCCTCTGCTGGCCATCCAATCCTCTCCAAACTCCCGCTCGAAACCATGTCTCGAGCTAGTCGCTCATGCACCTGTGTCACAGGATGATAATTATTCGCCCAGAAACATCCCGTGACGTTGTAGCAGCCTATACAACTGTAGCAGGTTGAATTTTTGAATCCGTATTCGTGGGAATTGCCTAGCATTTTGGTGAAGAGGGTGTGGGAATCGTAGATTGTTGTTTGGGTGGAGGGGTGGGAGGCGCTGAAGTTTGATACCATCCCTGGTAGGAGATTGGTGTTCCAGAGTTCCACGCCTTGGGCGTAGTTATCGATTATTGTCTGGTTGGTTCGGAAGACCATTGGAGCGCGTTGGAGGGGTGGGAGGTTTATGAATAGGTAATTCCGTGCGCCGGTGTTGTAGAGGGTGTCCATAAGGACATACAGCGCATCGATGCGTGGTTGGAGGCATGTGGGGAAGGGGATTTCGGGGGTTGAGGTGAAGAGGAGGGAACACCAGTTTATATCGTTTATCCCGATCCAGATCAGGAAGATGGAGGAGTTGGAAGTCCAGGGTATGCCTCCATCGCCGAGAGTTGTGTTTGGGGAGGAGGCAGTTGGGCCGGAGAAGAGGGAAGAGTATTTCGGTATGCAGATATCTTGGATTTCATCTGTGAAGCCATCTGGGATGGAAGCGCCAGAAATCGCAAAGTCGTAGGTCAAAGTGACGGTTGTGTTGAGTTTAACAGTGAGGTATTGGGCCCAAATTGGCCCGTTCGCAGATGTCTGGTTGGCAATGAGGGGATTTCCGAGAAGATCGTCTGGCGAGGTGCCGATGGGCGGGAAACCGAAGGGTTGCGCGAGAGATGGGTAGGGACTTGAGATGTTGAAGCCGGAGGCTGTATAGGAGTCGCCACTACAGAGATGTTAGTTGGGAGGTTGGAGAGGATGAATATTGGTGGTGGCGGCCGGCTTACAAGACGAAGAGGGAGAGTGGATCTTTGTTGTTGCTGGAGTCTTGTCGAACATAGTGCGATGCTGCTGCCCAGGGGAGTGCCGTGGATAGCAGGCCAACCTGTTTGATCGATATCATTTTGCTTCACTTGCTCTTGTCGTGCGTGGTCGATGTTGACATGAGTTTGTCTCGATTGCATGTCTTGGCTGCTCCGGCCATTCTTCAAAGTCTCCGTCGTCACCAAGCAGCATCTTGCAGCGTTACATCACTTGATGCAGAAGGAAATCCTGCATCCTACTTGGGGTCGTACGGCATGACATAGGTCCTGGAGTGGACTGCTGACAAGGTAGGACGTGAGGTCAATCTCTCCGCAATCTGAAGATCCCAGCGTACGGCTACTTGCCTGCAGGAACGAACTCAAGATCAGTGCTCCTCGGATAAATCGGCTCCACCTTGTACAATAATACTTGAAACGCTAAAGCACTCGCCAATTCAAAAGCTGAGAACCAACTGGTATGTGTAGAAATGTTGTCAAGGCTGTCAATCTTGCACAGGTGCCGTAGCCGTACCCAGATATGCGTCTCCTTCGCCTACATGCCATGTCAGTAACGTGGCCAAGAAGATACCTCTCAACTCGTCGCGAGACTCACCAAAGTACATGAACCATTTCCCTTTGAACTGGACCAGTCCTTCACTAAAAAGCACATTACTCACTTGCCCTTCTGTATACACCGGCTCCTACATCACGAGTCAGCATCTCATTTTCGGAGCTAGTAACTCCTCAGGTCTTCAACTCACCAAGACCGGCAAATCCAATCTAGCAATTGGTGGCCCCCTCGGTCTTTCCTCCAGATCAACCAGCATCTGGCCCGTTGAATATTGCCCAGTACGATATCCACCTGGCCCAAGGCCAACGCCGTTGTAGAACTTGATCCATTTCCCATCTCTCGTCTTGACAAGAGGTGCACCGCTTTCCATCAACCCTTGCTCCCAGATATTCGTTCTTTCAGCCCAAGGGATATCATTCACGGTATAATTCCAGTGTACTAGATCAGTAGAATTGGCGGAATAGAGATAAGAGTCTCCCCACTGCATCTGATAGAGGCCGTTGACTTTCTCAGGAGCAATGGCTCCGGATTTGGACCAGCCTTGTCTTGGTCTATATTCGTTCGTTGGGGATTGAAAGTTATACACCGCATCCGTACTATCCGGTAATATAGGTCCGTATTTAGTCCAATCGATCAAGTTCTCACTCGTGGCCAAGCAAAGCTGTGCTTGACTTCCATTGTAGCCGGTATAGGTCATGTAGAAAGTGCCGTTGACTCTTACGAGTCTTGGATCCTCAGTCCCTTTGGTCTCGTACGCTTCTGTAGGGAAGAAGATCGGGTGATTGTATCGCGTGAAATTATAGCCGTCCTGACTCCAAGCAAGGCCGATGGTGGAGATGAGAGACTCGTTCTGTGCTCGGTATAGGAGAATGACTTGGTCGTCGATCACCATCGCAGCTGGGTTGTAGAGGTATGTGCTTTCCCATCCATTGGCCATGTTGGGTCCCATAATCGGATTGCCTTCGTATTGTTTCCATCCCAAGATTGGAAAGTAAGGAGCTTTGTAATTGGCATCATCCTGTGTGCTGTTCCTGGAGATGTTGGGGTAAGTGTCGGAAGAGTAAACAACCAGGTTGGACGCGTTGAACTGGGCTTCTGTAAGCGTTGTCAATGTGAGGATGAGTGAGAGACCAAAGCTGAGTCGCAATGGTCGTGATGCCATGTTGATGGCAGTGCCTACAAAGTATTGCGTCCTACAGCCTCTTTGCAATTCATGTCAATGGAAGTCTTCCTCCTCAAGTCACTCCGGTAATACTGTCTCCGCTCAATACCCCGCGTCAGGGTAGTATTCGAGGATTAGCCGTGCAGGTAGCACAGATAAGCTTCTGTACCTGCAGAAGTTCCAGAAGTATAATAGATTTCCCGGCTGCTCACGATCGGCTCCACTTGCAGTGCACGATCGCTCTGCAGTACGGAAAGGATGCTCAAAATACAGCAGATTTTCGAACAAATCCTTGTCGCTCGTCAAGGTGAGCGCCAAACAGGCTTGTGACGACAGTCCGGCTGTCTCCAGGAACTTTCTCTTCAATGCTCCTTTCTTCCTCGATTTCCGACGCTGAGTCTGTGGATTGCTTTTCCTCCATAGCATCCTCCGAATTTGTTCGTCGCTTCGCAGGCCAGCAACTGCATCATACGTCAGCTCTCCTGCTGTGAATCTCGTGCAGCATGTTGAACTCACAACCAAGCAACGATGCTGGTCAATAGAAGCCCGCCTGCGCCACCACCTACAGCCACCCCTATTGTCATTCCCGTTGACATTACATTGCTGGAGTCATCTGAGCCTGAGCTTGGATTGCTGTTGCCAGCATTCCCATTCGATCCGGGGCCAGAGCCTGAATTCGATCCAGACGGCCCGCTGAAGCCTTGACCCGTGGCAGACGGTCCTGGCGTGGGATTTGCATTCGTAGCCGTACTGGTAGAAGAAGACACTGTCCTCCGTACAATCAGTGCTGACGATGAGTAGCTGCTGAGAACACTCGGCATCGCCGCAGGCCATGACTTGATTGTCATCTTGTGTACCAATGTATCCTCGTTCGTCGGCACCGTTGAGGTGTAGATACTGGAAGCAGGTATAACGAGCTCTTTGGCCATATCGGGTGTTGCAGTGCTTGATACAGGCGTCTCGGTTTGTACCTTACATGCATGTCAGTATGGTCTTGGACAAGAAGGATTTGACGGACAAGCAGGTATACCATTGCGACCAGCGCAGGCAAGAGGAGAAGTATCTTAAGCCAACTCGCCATGGCAAAATGTCTTGCACTCACCCATCAATAACAAGCTCCGAGATGAAGATATATCTTGGCAAATACTCACTTGGATGTTTCCTTTTTGCAAAGCCGAGTTTGAGCCCTTCTTCGATCGACGCCACCAGCGGCAATGCAATGCAGACCCCTGGACTTCATGAAGGCTCGGCAAAGCGCGTTGCTCAGCTTTGGTGTAACACTCGGCTCTGGCAGTGAAAGCAGATTGAAGGACTTCAGCAGCTTTCTAGGCACTTGAAATGGAGAGGAAGCCGTGGTCCACTGTTCTGCAATTTCAAGGTGGGACGCATACGGCGGTTGCTTCATACGCGCTGAACGATTCTGAGGATCAACGCACAGCCTCCATTGTTTGATGCAAACGCCCAGCTGAGTTTGATGGAACTTCGGCCTGCGTATCGGAGCCACTTTCGCTATATTCTGGGTCTTTGCCTTCACTTTCGGCGCCATCGGCTTGTCGACTCTCGTGCATCTCGGGGGTTACTATCCGTTTGCGCTTGGTAGGCCAGCACCTGCAGTAATTAGCTCTCAGCCATGATTATCAGATAAGCTCTACTGACCACCATGCGACGAGCGCCATCAGAAACGTGCCTCCGACGCCGCATCCAACTCCGACCCCGACTGTCATGCCTGTCGACATGGCATTGCTGCCAGAGTTACCCTCAGTGGGTTGGCTTGCACCGCTACCAGAGCCGCCGCCGCCGGTAGGAGTGGGCGTTGGCCTTGGAATGCTCGCCAGAGATGACAAGGCGAGACTGGAGCTCACTGTGTGCGACACATATGTTGTGAATGCTGAACCGGAAGTGGTGACGATAGTCTGGTAGATTGTTGTTCCTTGCCATAAGACCTCGCCGTTGTCAAGAAATGTCGCCGTATAAACGTAGCCATTGGACCCGGTGAGAGTTTTCGTGGCAGTCGCCAATGTTCCGGTTTCCGTACTCGTTGTCGATACGATCTGTGCGCTGGAAAATGCAAGCATGATTATCTGCAGCAACAGCCGCCCAAGGCTTGAAGAAGACATGACTGCGAAGAAGGATTGATCGCAAATGATCGTCGGGGAGGGAGGATGGGTTTCATACCTCTGTAGCGAGATCATCGCAATTTGAAGTCTTTCGCAAGGCTGTGAGCCAGATTTAGCACTGAGCTTCCTAGTGCGTGGACGGTCGCACAGCAGATCGGTTATAGGCGAAGCTGCAGGATCGACTAATTACATCTTGGCTGGAGCGAGGAGGCATCCACGGTGAACTTTATGGCTTGCCTCAGCCTTGCGACATGCTGCGAGAGGTGAGTACAGCCTTCTGGACGGCATGTCCTGTGTTTCGGTCCACCCAGCACCACTGTTCTACTCTCCACGAGGATACCACGATGGCGAACTGCTCACAGTTTGCTGAAAGGACCGATTTCGAAACCTACATTACGTCGTTATTGAATGGCACTTCGACCAATGCCGCCTTGGTTCAAGATTGTCGTTCCGAAGTGTGCACCGCCCTCTGGGGACAAGGTAATCCAGATATCTCGGGTATTGGGGTATGTCCTTCCCTTCACGAATTCAAATCAACGAGGTCCTGATGATAAGGGCGACAGATGATCGTTGGGTACGCTCTCGAACATGCAGTCGGGTTGCTGTTGTCGAATCTGGTGGTGGTATTCTCGCTGGTCGGGATGCCGGAGCGCTCGCAGTGGTGGTTCCGTTTACTAGAGGTCTTCCACGACTGCGCGGCGTTCCTGTCCTTCTCGATTCAAGTTGCGGCAATCGTGGTTCTGGTCAAAGAGGACGCTGGTATCAGCACCTCTGGCATGGGCGATGGAACTGTACGCGTGACCGAAGCGGTATCAGTCTTGACGCTACTGCCGTTGGCGTACGCGATGTTCCTGCCTCTAACAGCCCGCCTACCAGCAAAGGCTACACCTCATGAAGTGGAAAAGCAATCTGCTTCCGATCAACAAGAGGAAGGGAAGACCACCAAACGCTTTGGGTTGCTAGTCCTCTGCTGGCTGTTGGCGTTCTACCCGTTCTACAGCAAGATGAACGACGTATTTGGACCGAGCCAGATATCGAACACTCCAGGATCCGCAATAAGTGCTGAGCAATTTGCAGTTATCGAAGGCATCTGCTTCGAAGGAGTCGCGCCCATCTCAAGCTCACAAGACGCTTTTATGACAGCGCTGGCGATACTGTCATACATACCGCTGTCATTACTAGTGATGGTTCGTGTGTTCTATCTTGGACTGCAAAAACACCACGAAAGCTCAAGACTCTACCGGTGGGCGTATGAAGGAGCCAATGGTCGGCATACCGCATACGTCCGACTCTGCCTTGCTGGGTTCCTTGCAATGGTGCCTCTTCTGGGCGCTGGACTTCTCTGGACGATCGTCCGTGTCGTACGCTTCCAGGATCAGCTGACGCGTAGTACCGGGCAGAATGATTCGGACGGGCAGTGGACGTTTGGGCAGGTAGTCGCTGTTACTGTCTTTGCTCCAGTGTTCGTTGAGCTTTGGTTGCTTGTTACTTCGTCGACCACAGCCAGATAGTCCAGCTGGCTGGTCTCCGTGCTGTTATTTGGGACAAATTCGACACCTTCGGAAAGGTCGTCACATACCGACATCGTGGCGCTCGTAGTTTCAAGGCGCCTGCCCGCGAGGCCCATGGAGAAGCTCGTGATTAGATCGTAACATAGCAACGAGGAGGATGCAGGTCACCGCAATGAAGTTGAGCCCTCGAAGATCGTCGAAGATCGTCGACACAATGCAATCGTCCTCTCGCAATTCTTGGATGCCGTTCTAGGTTCGGAGCACGCAAGGCCTGCTCGGCTAACCTGCACATGTCAGTTACATCACCAAGTCAAGCTCCAAGAAAAAGTTGTGAGCTCACTGCAAACCCCACTTCCGTGGCAACACGTCAGTCGATCATCAACAACCACGCCAATGGCGCTTGTTAAACCGCAGTCCATTTTGTGCTTTCGACACAGACAATGGCACTTTCATCCAGACTGGCGATAATAGCAGGCGGCGTAGGTGTGTTCCTTTCCTTAACCCTCGATACCTTGCTCAAAATCTCCAACGCACATTGCTCATCTTTTCCAGGCGGGATCGGATCCATCACCGGCAAATTACTGCAATCCCAAGGCGCAAAACTCGCCTTGCTCTACGCACCTTTTGAAGCATCAAGAGTAGAATCAACAATATCCAAAGTCTTCGGCGATGGACCCTCCGCTTCCGATGTCCAGGCATACGAATGCGATATAACATCCCACGCTTCCGTTCAGAAAGCCTTCGCCCATATCGCCAAAGATGATACCGCATTCCCATCCATAATGATCAATGCAGCCGGATATGTCAATCTCCAACCTCTGGAATCTTTCGATGATGTGGATGCCCAGAAACATTTGCAGATAAATCTTCATGGGCCTTTTCTTACTTGCCAAGCCTTTGCGAATGCGTACATCACAGCTTCGAAACGAGTGGGTCGTGGGAAGGCTCCAGGAGGCCGGATTGTCAATGTAGCTTCTCAAGCGGCACATGTCGCTTTGTTACATCACGGGCCTTATTGCGCGAGTAAAGCCGGACTTGTGCATCTCACGAGAACGATGGCTTCCGAGTGGGGACCGCTGGGGATCACGGCGAATAGTATTTCTCCTGGACCGGTATGGACTGAGATGGGCAAAAAGGCGTGGAGTGACCAGAAGCTGCGGGAGGAGTATCAGGCGGCAATTCCGACGGGCAAGTTTGCAGAGCCTAGCGAGGTCGCGAATATCGTGAATTTCCTGGTGCAGGATCAGGCGATGAATATCAATGGGGATGATATCAAGCTCGATGGTGGGTTTACTGTGAGATGAGGACAATGGTAGCTGGTGTTGAGGGGGAGAGTAGACGGCGGTGTGTTCAGCGTATCAAGAACCGTTTCGCTCCCCAATATTCCTCTCCGAAGCGCGCGTCAGTGATGCGAATGGGTGTTCCGGCTTTGAAAGCTTCTATCGTCTTGCCGTCGCCCGTGTACATGGCTACGTGGTGCACAGAGCTGACATCCGAGATATTCTTAGCGTAAAAGAGCAGATCTCCAGGCTCCAGATCTGCCGGAGAGATGTATTGGCCGATATCCTCAAATGCCGCCTGGTCCCTGGCATCTCGAGGGATACCAATCCCATGTCTCGCGAACAGCGAGTACGTAAGGCCGGAGCAGTCATAAGCATATCCGGACGTCCCACCCCACAGATAAGGCAGTTTAAGGAACAGCTTGGTGTCCTTGACTAGGTCCTTCTTGTCCGGGAAAGGGATCTCCTTCTCTGACTTGTAGGATGTTGCCGCCGTTGAAGATAAGTACGCCGTGCCACCACCTGGCTTCGCAACTTGGATCGCCGCCGACTTTCCTCTAGTCATTACAGGCAGTCTCGTCCCATAGCTGAGTGGCATGAGAGGTTTCGTCAACCGAAAGTCGTCGAACAAGATAGCTGTAGCCTTCTGGTCAATCTGCGCAAACGGCTTGGCGAGCTGTAGTCTGCCATAGTCCAAATCAAAGATTAATTGAGCCTTTGGTACCCATCCGGAATAGCCGAGATCGTTCTTGGTAGTGAATTGCTCAGGGATAGCGATTTCGTGCCAGGTGTCTGTAGAGTTGAGAATCTGGACGCGCTGGCCGTAGAGAGCCTGCGTCTGGGTACGACTGCTGTTTGCGAGATCTTGAAGATCGGATGTATTCATGGAGCTGAGCCATTTGTCGATTCTGACTGGATTGTCCAGCGCTGGAGCGTCAATGGGACGCGCTGAGTCGGGTGAGGTCCAGAGCGTGGCCACAGAGACTGCTATCCAGCCTATCTCGGATTCCTTCGGTGGCCCTATGGCAGTGATGAACCTCGCGCATAGCGGCAGGAGGGCGGTGGATAGGCGGAGAAATGTCCTCATGACTTTGCGATCTCGAGAGGTGCGTGGAATGGGCGTGGAGGCATTTCATCCTGCGACACCATTTCCATCACAGCCATCACGATGGCCATTGCGAGTCTTACCCGGCTTGGCAGACGGCATGGAGTTCATTGTATACTGCCTGCGGTAGCCGCCAATTCTGCCGTATACCAGACCAGGATGTAACGTGAAGGTGAGACGTTGATTGTTAGAGTTTGTAGCAAGGAACGTGCCCGGTACAAAGTTGACCCGGCTTAGTCACCACGAAGATAATTTGGGAGAGGACAAGGTATGCGCTCAATGTCTGTATGTATGTTTCTATCCATGCTCGCTGCCTTGGGCCACTCTACATAATCTCAGTCTCTACTTCAGCCTCAGGCTCAGCCTCTCGAGCGAAAACGCCAAAAGTCTCATAGTCTGATCGCTTAGCCTTGATAGCCTGCACAATGTCGAGTAGAGCATCAATGTCAAGGTCGGCTTCGGCATCCGCAGATCTCTTGTAAGAGCCATAGGAAGCGTACTTGGAGTACGAGTAGCTGCCGTAGTTTCCTGAAGCCACCATGTTAGTACACACCCAAGATAGATTCAAGACTAGCATACCGTAAGCAGCATATCCAGTGTATGCAGCTGGATAGACAGTCGTGGCAGCCGAGGAGGTGGTTGTCGACGTCTTGATCGATGTGCTTGTGGTCTTGGTAGACGTGCTCGTAGTCGTCGTCTTGGTAGTACTTGGAGCCGTAGCGGCAGCGGCCTCCGCTTCACGCTCGGCAAGAGCACCGAACTTCTCGTAGTCTGATCGCTTAGCCTTGATGGCTTGGACAATGTCAAGAACGACGTCCAGGTCGAGATCAGCCTCGGCTTCCGGGCTCCTCTTGTACGAGCCGTACGAAGCGTCTTTAGAAAGTTAGTAAATCTTCCGGCTCAAATGAGAGTCAAGTGTGCACTCACAGCTCTTGTACGAGTAGCTTCCATAGTTGCCTGTGTTCCTCATCAGCCATCGCACTGCGTTGGAACATAATAAGAACTTACCATATGCAGCATATCCAGTATATGCAGCGGGATAGACCGTCGTTGGCGAGCTGGTAGAGGAAGTCTTGGTCGAAGTGCTGGTCGTCGTGGTCTTTGAAGTCGTCGCTGCTGGTGCTGGTTCCGCTTCAGGTTCTGGAAAGCGCTTGTAGGAGCCATACGATCCATCTGCATTGTGAGGTAAGTTGACTATTCTGGCCAGATTCGAGCTTGGTGTCTACTTACATGAGTTGTACTTCTTTGGGTACGTTCCATAACTTGCGTAGCTGCCATAGCCGGTAGCGGTTGCTGCTGGTTCAGGTGCCGCATCGGCCTCTGCCATGGGCTCAGGCGCAGGAGCAGCCAGCGAGCCGCTGATGGAGAGGCCAGCCAGCACGGCGAGAGAGTACTTCATCTTGACCACAATTCACTCGTTCAGGGTGAGGAGAATGGTATTCAACGAGCGTGGAAGAAGCGAATTTGATTTCTCTGTAGCGGCAGGCAGGGCGAGGCATCGCAGCTCTTATCCACGAGGCCTCTTCTATTAGCACCAAACCGAGATCTCGACATGCTTTCAGATCAAGATGGTAGTCGAGCGCCATGCATGTCGTGGTGTCCGATGTGCCGCATCGTGTTCAGCTATCTTTTGTCGTGGTGTGTCGTATGAATAGATGTGTGCATCACCCGCGGAGGCGTGTCCGTGAATCCAATTGGTGTCAAAAGCTGCACAAGAATACCACGTGCGAGCCACGAGCAGCTGAAGTCTGAATTCGCAATAGCACAGCTACCGCTTTTGTATGTTGGATCGTATAGTGAAGCTCTGGCCAAGCCGTGGCTGCAAGCTCTCTTCGCCAAAGATCGACCATTTCGGAGAAATGCCATGCAGGTCCTAAAGCTAGCCAAAGCTTCATCGTGGTTGCGCAGAGCCTCGATCAGTCGCACAGGCTGTGCGGAGTGGTGCGAGCAATGCCCGGTTTTGCAGTTACAATGTTTGCTTTCCCAGTCGTCATGGTATTATCGATATTTTATCGAACTTCTTTACTCCAGACTCCGATTCTCACACCCGCTCAAGCCAGGACAGCAGAACAACCATGACGAGCCGACCACTGCTTGAACCCGAGCTGTACGATGTTTCAGATGATGAATTCTCGGAGAAGAGTGCCACGATGCGAGTCAGAAGAAGATCCTGGCTACGAAAGGAAAACATCAGCTGGATGTTTCTATTCGCATTTCTTCTCTCGTTAGTCCTAGGCTTTTCGAGTGGCATAGCGTTCCTGATAGTGACAAATTGGCGAGCCGGTCCAAGTGCAAGCGAATGCTTGAAGCAATCATCTGCAGCCTCTCCGGTGTCAGAAGATATCAATATTAGCTACCACGTTCAGCAATTCGAGGGACGCTTCCTGGAAGAGAACGTCTACCGGAGACCAGCAAGCCCAGAGGTTGATGCAGCTTGGGAAGCGCTAGGAGTCAACTACCGCAGTGTACGGGTGCCAGAGGAGCTGGCAGCTGAAGTTGGACTGGCTCATGATCAAGTGAAGATCAACCAGAAGTACGGCGGCGGCTTCCCTGCGAATGTGGAAGGACTCCATCAGCTCCACTGGTATGTTCTGCCAGCACTTACTCTATTGAAAGCATGCTAACTTGCTTATCAGCCTGAATCTTGTCCGCCAATCGCTGTATTACAACATCGATTACTACCGCGCCGAAGGCAAAGGCGCTTTTGTGAACGAGGAGCATATCGTACAAAAGCATGTCAGCCACTGCTTGGACATAATTCGTCAACAACTGATGTGCACCACCGACATTGGGGTTATGGGCCAAGTGTGGTTTAGAACATCGGAGTCTGAGTTGCCCACTGCATTTGTCGATTTCAACACGAAGCATGTATGCCGGAATTTCGACGACGTGAGGAAGTGGGCGCAGGAGCGACAGCTACCGGAGAGTACGCCAGAGGACTTCCTGGAGCCTCCGAAGCCAGGAGACAGAGTGCTCAGTCATGTGCCGTAGATACCATACAAAGCAGGGATTTTGTTCTCCTTCTCGTCAGAGCACTCAACGGACATAGTTGCCGCGCGTTTGTGTAGGATGTTCGCTGAGCTCTGCGAGAGCGCACGATTCTGCAATGCAATACTGATAAGCATCAAACGCACCCTCCTTGATTGCAGTTCCGCTCGGATCCGGTGTTCTCACTTGGAAGATGGCTCACGATGAGGAGCCGCGTTTCTGTGTCCAACATAATCCCCGGGACACGGCTTGACCAGAGGAAGCGCGGTGCTTATGTCGTTATCGCGGAGGTATCTTTCGAAAGCCTGTCTTGATGGCGTTCGATGCCCATTGCGGTGCAGGCAGCCGATGAGGATTGAGTTGAGAAAGGAGGACCTTCCCAGAAGAACAAAGTCGCGCGACCATGTTGCATCCGCAGAATTGTTCTTCCTCTCCCGGCATCAAGCTTCACCAAGCATTTTGCCTTCTCCACGCGGATCCCTCGGCAACAGACGCGACCAAGGATGAGCAGGATCACCAATGTACTACGCATTCATCGTCGCGATTGGACTACGCAACGATGTGGTATCTTCTTACGTGCGGCTATCAGCGCCTGCATGCGGTCTTTTGGGACACCGTGTGCTAGCTGATGAGTCTGAGATGGTACTCTGAAGGAGTACTTAAAGGCCATTTCCCATGCCACTCGACTCCGTCTCACCAGCGTCCTGCTGATGTTTCACTCCATGAGGATCCGGCTCGCACTTTAAGCTGCTTATTTCTACCAGAAACATGAGCGAAAAGACTCAAATTCCCGGGACTGCCCCTGCCCTGGACTCTCCAAACGGCCAGCTCGTCCAAAACGAGTACATCAAGCCTCAGGCACGCAAACTCCACGATCCAAACGTCACCTTTGAAGAATACCGCTTCTACGCTCAGAGAACGAGAGAGGAAGAGAGGTCATACGAGCAGCCAAAACTACGATGGCGAGAGATCATTTCCCGCAAGAAGCCAGCTCACGACGTGAGCACCGAAGTGGATGACGACCACAAAGCCGTCCCAGAACGGAACTTCTCCAATGCCCAGAACAGGCTCGAAATCTCCGATGAGGAGTGGACGAACGCGAGTCGTGCCTTCAGAACTGCCGGTTGGGGTGTGAGTATTACATGCAGGACGTTTGATGTCAGACAGGGTGCTGACGCTCGGCAGGCAGCTTGGTACCTGATCACTACCGACATTCTCGGGCCGTTCGGGGTCGCTTTTGCCATGGGAACGCTTGGGTGGGGACCGGGTATTGCTCTTTATACGGTATTTGGCTTCATGGCAGGTTATTCGGGCTATCTGGTGTGGAAGGTGTATCTGGGACTCGACTCTTATGAGTTTCCATGCCGCAATTATGGAGACCTGGCCTTCCGGACTTGGGGCACGGTTGCTAGACATGTCACGAACTTTCTCCAAGCGGTCGCGCTGCTCCTCATCCTTGGACAGGTCACGATCCAATTTGGGCAAAATATCTCGCAGATGTCGAAGTTCCGGCTTTGCTACATCGTCTGTCCCCTGCTATTTGTGGCGGCCGGATTCTTTCTTACCCAAATTCGAACTCTCAAGGCTTACGGTCTAGTAGCGAACTTGGCAGTACGTTCTGGGTTGAAGCAGACTCTGTGTTAAAGAATTGCATTGGCTGACCTCTCACAGGTATGGCTCAATCTTTTAGTCATCTTCATGACCATGGGATTTGTATCTCACAGCGCTCCGAATTACGGGATAGCCATACTTGGCTCCGCCGGAGGCGCCGTTGACCCACCTTCTATCACGCCAAATGCACAAGGCGTCTACCCGTCGATCGTCCGCCACGCAGGGCTTCCAGCAGAGAATCTCGTGGGCTCCATCAATGGTCTTCTATCAGGAGTCTTGGCCTATGCAGGCATACAGCTCTTCGTCGAGTTCATGGCAGAGATGAGACGACCCAGAGACTTCTTGAAAGCTATGTGGAGCGCACAATTCTTCATTTACACCGTTTACATGGTATGCCAAGATGCCAACGCAATTTGAGAATTAGGCTGATGTTCTCGAACAGGTATACGGCTGCTTTGTCTACTACTACCAGGGCCAGTACAGCTACAATCCGTCATATCAAGGCGTTAGTGTGTACGGATGGCAAACAGCGGGCAACGCCATCTCCTTGATCGCTGCGCTCATCGCTGCTGGTTTGTATGGCAACATTGGAATCAAGTCCGTCAGGAAATCCCTGCTTTTGTGTTCTGCACTGACCCTTCGCAGGGTGTTGTACAACAATGTTCTCATGGATCTGTTCAACGCACCACCACTCATCACAAAGCGAGGAAAGATCTTCTACGCCGCTGTCGTGCCAGTCTGGTGGTCAACAGCTTTCATCATCGCGGCTGCCATCCCGGACTTCTTCGGCTTCGTCTCAGTCATGAGCGCAAGCACATTGCTCAACCTGAGCTACACACTGCCGCCATTCTTCTGCCTGGCCTACGATGTCAAGAACAATGCGATGCGTGCACTTGAGGGCGAAGGCTTCGATCCTGCGACAGGAGCAGTGAAGAGGATTGGCACGACATGGCAGAGATACAGGAGAGGCTTTCTGAGTGGTGGGCCGCTCCAAGTGGCCCTGAATGTTTGGCATGCGATCTACTTCCTCGCATCTCTGTCGATGTGCGGGCTGGGGATGTATGCCGCGATCCAAGGGATGATCGACGTGTTTGAGAACACGCAGGTTACCTCGTTCTCTTGCAGGTCGCCTCTCAACCTCAATGCATAGACCCTCCAATTCGCTTGTCCTTGGGAAATTACTGTGTAATCGCTCTTCAAATCTGAGCCTGAGCCATTACTTCTAATCGAGAAGACTCCTCGGCTCTCTCGCCATCTCGGCGCTGTTAAACTCAGGCTTTGCTCTCCTTCCCAACGTTGTGATCACTGCGCTCGAATACCGTTCCACGACGCTTCAGTTGCGGAATCCGCTCGAGTCACCGCTCAACCCCAATGCATGTACACCTCCATCTCGCCCGTCCTCGCAAGTCCGCCTATGAAAAAACTCTGAAATTTCAAACTTACCCTCACTTCCAATCGAAGAAGCTCTTTGGCTCCTTTTTCGTCTCCGTGCTGACGGAGGCAGACTTCACTCCGGCTTCGATGTCGTGCGGCTCCAAGTCAAAGACCACGCCACGTCGTTTCGACGGCGCAATGCGCACCAGTCGTTCCTCATTCCCAGGCTGCCACCGCCGTAACCAGCAGAATACCAGCGGAAACCGTTCGGAAGACTTGGAGATCCTTATCATGTCGGCCAGCGATGCGGAGGTAGAGGAGTATCGTCGATATTTCCGTCAAGGCCGTAGTAATGATGAACAGGATTTGATCAATGAAAATGAGCTTCATGGATTCAACTCTTTCGGCATGAGTGGAATCGTCGTTTATCTTGCCAAGAGCTAGATTGGCTGCGGCGATGACGAGGATTAATCCGAGGGTATGAGTAAAAACGGCTGTCACGATGACTATGTCATCACAGCTGATTCCACCGTTTGCGATCGTGGTCGTCGATCCGCTTCGTGGGGTTCGTCGTGCGATAAGTCGTGCCGTGACGAACAGGATCTCGAGGATGATGAATACGGAGGCTGTGATGATGACTTGAGTCGATGAACTCATGGTGGCTCGTGGTTGATATGTTGATGTGTTGAAGCTGAAGCGAGAATGTGGAAGAGTAAGTTGATGGAGTCATCGCCGTTGATTTAAATCTGCATGTGATGGTCAGTCGATAAGGTCCAAGTGAGGCTTCAAATGAGGGCAACAAAGTCGGAAGCGGCCATCGAAGAAGTGATTCACGCCCTGATATGCAGCAAAAGTTGACGTATACTGACGATTAGATCTGCTCGCTTTGACAGTCAGTACATGTCAATGTTCACTTTCTCGCCCGCAAGGCTTCACAGGCTGCCAGGACGACCTGAACGAGCTCACTCCTTCCCGTTCCAGCATTGAGCACGCTCACGCTCTCCTGTGAAAATCCAACAGCCTCTAATCAATCAAAGGTGATATCCCCAAAGAACGGCGTCTTGTGGAAGCTCGCAGCATCAGGCGGGTTCCAAGCACCGAGCGTCTGATTCGGAAAAGTCTCAGGATCAACAACAGTCCTGAAGAAGTTCATTCGCCACTTAGTTCCCTTTGCCATGCCATCATCGACATTGAAGAAGCCGAGCGGGAGATGAACACAGGACGTCCAGATCTGTGCTGACTCGTCGAGTGTTGTGCTGGCTGTCAACCCGTCGACCTGTGGCTCTTGGATGTAGAAGGTGTCGAAGGGTGCGTCGTCGGCGCGGACTTTGCTCGGGTTGTAGATGAAGGCTTGGAAGGTGACCTTGGTCCTTTGGTCAGCAGGTTTCTTAGATACTGGGAAGATTGCAATACTGACATTGTTTGGTGCGACCTCAAACTCAAGGTAGGTCTTCGGATCATTCGTGCCAAGATAGATGAAAGCCTCCATCACTTCGTACTATAACAAGTCAGTAACCGCTATGAAAGTGTGATGCGTGCCTTGCCATACCTCATAGATTGGGTCATCGGTCGACAGGGAGTCGTTGTAGTAGAAGTTGGTCTCATTGTAGGCCGTGAAGTTCAATCGAATCGAAGTATCGTCGTAGCAGAGGTCGACTTGCGTGAGTGGGAAGTCGGTCTTGTCTGGCACAGATTTGTCGTATTGGATCCTGCCTATCATTGGACAGGCAGGAACACTGAGGGTTGGAACGTCGGCGAGCGCTTTGGAAATGCCAGCAGCGACGGCAGCGAGTAGGCCGAGTGTGTACATCTTCGGTTCTTGTTGTTGATATACAAGGCTGGTGTTGTGAAGGTCGTCGTGTTGTTTGTATGTGGTCCTGGGAGCGAGATGGAGGTGTTGTTGCTCCATGCGTGTACAGGGAAGGGACGTGCCTATCCACACGCGATGTAACAGTGGGGTTGCGGGACTCGCTCTTTCCCACCACATCGACCGTCAGGCGACCACTCGACTCGCCACCATAACAACATCCTAAGATGTATTCGAAGTTCTCTGCCATTCCCCAACCAAGTCTTCGAAGTCATTCAGTGAGTATCTTTCGAAAAGCTCTTGCCACCAACTCTGCTTCCTTCTCGTCTTCACTCCCAGATCCGTCAACAACATGTCAACGTACGGCAACGAATCGAACACCAAGTCTGGATGCTTATCGCCAAATCCTGCTCCAGCTCTCGGTCTTCTCAAACGCTCATACTCTGTGTGAAGAATCGTGTGCTCTTGGACCTGGTTAAAGTCAATCCGATCTCTCTGTAAGTGCCTGATCTCGTCGTTGAAGAAAGCTGTGATCCAGAGAGCTTGCACTTGCGCGACAGATACAGTGTGCAGACAGTATTGTAAGCCCATCACGGCGAAGTTGCGAGCTCGGAGGTGGCCTTCAGTAGGAGGGACGAGGAAGTGATAGAGGCTGTAAGGCGACTCTGTTGGTGATTCTGCCGGCCTTGCCCCTGAAGGTGGTGAGGCGAGGAGTGGTCGCTCGCACAGTATTGATGCTGTGAGACGGCGGATGCTTAAATCAGTCTCCTGCTTCTCAGATCGTGAATGAGGTAGGCCCAGCTCGGTTGCGACCCATCCAGGCTCAATCCGCATTGTCGTTTCCGACTTCCAACCGGTAGAGCACACGATCGAATCAGCATCTAATACAGTTCCATCTGTCAACCAACAGCTGTTTTCTTCCAGTCGATCAACCTCAGCGTGATGAACCACGATATTTCCTTTCCTAACCTCTTCAAAGAAGTCCGTTACATAGTTCAGCGTACTCAAACTATTGCCCATCCAATATGCCGAGCTCCATGGCACTAACTTCTCCGTTTCACGGTGCTTCCTCAACTTCCCACCTCTTACGATACCCTCACCAAGCTCTCTCCAAAAGAGGCCTGTCACCCACTGCCCAAGTCTGGTCCGATGTAGCCAGCTCCTGATCATCCCGTTCCCCAATCTACCAGTCTTATCAAAAGGCCAAGGATCAAACAACGTCCAGAATCTTGTCATGCTCAAACGAGGAATCGCGGTCCATCTCCCAAGAAACTTGAAAAGCCTCGGCCAAGCCCAGGTAGGTCCTGCACCAGAAGGCCGAACTAGCATGTGTGCTTTGCCTCCGGAACGAGCGATGGAGTAGCAGACGTCCCAGGCGCTTTTGTTGCCACCGACGACAATGACGCTCTTTGCTTTCGAAAGCCGTTCGGTGTAGGCCGAAAGAAGGCGAGAATGTATCAAAAGGCCAGTATAAGTGGCCTGTCCTGCGAACGTCGGCATGGAAGGTTCAGAAGTGAGACCAGTAGCCAAAACCAATCTCCTTGCAACGATCATCTCTTTCACCTCAGTCTCATCCGTCGAACACACCTCAACCTCCCAACTCTCATCATCCTTCAACCTCACAACCTCAACCCTCCTCTCTAATCTCAAAAACCCCGCGATCTCAAAATATTCCACCGCATCACACAAGTACCTATGCACCACGTCCCCAGGAATATGCTCCCCAATTTTCACGCCATACCTCTCCGCATCCATTCGAAAATCGGAGAATTCAAATGATCCTAGCACGTTGTTCGTCTTCAGACTTGGGTAGATTCGTTCTTTCGCCCAGGTGCCGCCGACAGACTGCGCGGAGTCGATGATCTGGATTGAGGCGGAAGGGTAGGCTTCGTGGTAGGTCTTGGCCATTGTTAGACCGTGCCAGCCGGCGCCGATGATGAGGAGGTCGATGGGTGGCTGGGCCATGTTGAGTGTTTTGAAGTGAAGGGAAGGGTGAGGTGCTCAGATAGCTTCTTGTGTTGGCTTGAAACCAAGGAGGGCAGAGAGATGCGTGTTTGTTCTTCTTCAGCCTTGGGGCAACATCTATTAGATTAGGAGAATGATCGTATCTGGGCGAGATGTGAATCGTTCGTCTTTTGATTGCCAGCGGATGGTCGGGGCATAAGTCTGGCAGCTTTCCTTCTTAACACCAGCCGGTGGAGCTTCGACTTTTTGAGCTGTTCGCATGTGAGCCCTGAAGCGGCTGAGATCCTCAATCCTGAAGTCGTCGATGGAAAACAGTCACATCCGACCGTGCCGCCATGAAGAAGTGAGCTTGAAGAGCCGGGCGAGATACCGACCTCCAGTAGCTTGCCCATGCGAGTTGTAGTAAGCGGGGTTGTCAGCTCGCGAAGCGGATGCAGTGCTTCCTGCACAAGCAAACTCTAGACCCACTGTACAAGATCAGCAACAAGGTAAGGCAGCACAACATCTGAAGATCTATATTCTATAACATCACCGCCACGCGCCACACTCTGCGCCCGCTAAGTGTGACTTACAGAGACTTAATCCCATTTACGCTTTCGGATTCAACAAGTCAATCTCCTCCGCCCGTCTCTTCGCCTGTACTTCAACCCACGGAGCCGCAGTAAACTGCACCTCGAACGTAAGATCATCGGGTTTCTTTTGACCCGGTCCAAAACGCCAGTCATACTTAAGAAGCAGGAAGCACATGAGAATCTTGATCTCGTTGCTGGCAAAGAATCGTCCCGGACAGGCTACAACCTAGAGTTAGCGACCTCGACATAAGCTTGCCTCCGAAGAGTTCGCTTACCATGCTTGCCATGTCCGAAACCGATATTGTCTGGCGATGTAGTGACGAACTGGTGTTGGTTTTCCTCGCCTGGTCTCTGTCGCATTTTGAGATACCTATACCCATCGTACTTTTCGGGCTCTGGATAGATCTCTGGGTTGCTTGGCCCGTCATCGCAGACCATGAAATACGAGTTCTTGGGGATCTTTGTCCCGTCGGAGAGAGAGATTTCCTGTTCCGCGACTCGTTGCATGCTCGCTGTAGACTCGTCAGTGTCGATCGGCTTAGTGATCTTTCACGATACTTACTCAACCCCAGCTGCTGTACGCGCTGTACTTCTTTTACGAAAGAATCGACCAGTTTCATTTTGTAGAGCGAAGTTTTGGCCCAGCCATCTTCTCTCAGAACCTGACTAATCTCCTCTCGCAGCGGCTGAACGATCTCCGGATTCTGGCAGATCTGCACAATACATCGCGTGAGCATTTCCGTTGTTGTATGGATCGCGGCAAGAGAGAGCTGGAGTTGTCTTTGAATCGTCAGCATGGTGAGATCTCCCGAAGGACACGGAGCACCACACGTACGCTGCCGGGAAATCAAGTGGTCGACCTTTTGATAAGTCCGTCATCCAAGTGAACATATCGTGAGTCTTAACGCCCTTTTGACGCTTTTGCAACCGTGCTTCGACCGTGGGACCGACAATCTTTCGAGCTTTTGCGCATTGTGTGCGCAACTTGGTGCAGATCGGAATAAACCACTGCACGAGTGGACGGATGAGAGCAGGCCACTTTTGAAGTTCATGGGCGCTCATGAAAATGGCAATAGTGTATTCTTTGGCGATCTCAAGCCTACAAAAGGAGAGTGTCAATTTCTTTTTGCATAACAGGGGATCTTTGCCACGTACCACTCTTTATCGCGAGCGAGCTCTTGTCCACCAAAGATCCTGCGAGCCACAGTCAGTATCTCATCGACTCGAGATTGTAGCAAATGTACCTCGAAGAAACCCTAGCCACGATATCGAGAAGTGGAGCCTTGATTCGGAAGGTCTTCCAGTCTTGGCTATTGCCCAGCCAAATCCTGATAGCGTTGTCTGCCTCTTCCACAAGGGCATCGGTGACCAACCCCAAAGACTGCGTGAGCTTTACTCGGACCACCTCTACCATAAGCTCATCATTTCGAAAGGCTTCGCGAAGGCCATCGAAGCCTGCATAGTCGATGAGGAAGTCACGAGCTCCAGCTAGTCTGAAGCTGGCATGTGGGTTGTTTCGCAATTCGTGGGCAAATCTTTGTGGCACCAAGATCTTCCAGCCAGGCCCAGACCGCACCTGAAAGCAGCCCGAAGTCATTTGTTTCCCCTTTGCCATGAGCTCCAAACCATGCGAGACAAAGGGTGCTTCTTGAAGCCACGGAAGCCATGCTGTCCAGCCTTTCTGCTTGGCCTCGAGGTCGACGACTGGGAAGCCAGAGTATGGGCGATCGCCGGTCAAGATAGCATATGTGATGCCGAGGACTATGATGCCCAAGATAGCTTGCACCGTCAAAGGCACAGTCTCGATAGACTGTGGAACTTGGCGTAGTGCTTCCATGATTTGGATGAAGTTTCCAGAGAGTGAGATGATGACAGTCGAGGAGGGACTGAGTGGTCGAGAAACTATTCTTCACCGCAATCTAACCTTGATATATGCCTCCATCTCGGAACAGTCAATCCACATCCGTTGCATACTGTCGCCATGAAAAGAGCCAGCGAAGTTCCTGCGAAACACATCTCAGGCTCCTTGGCGGAAGAGGCAAAGATCGCGTATCGCTCGTCGTTTCTGCATGTTCCATTCGGCGTCAAAATCAGGAGAAGTGGTCAGGGTCCTTGCTCACATCTTTGTTCTGAGTTCAATACTCCAGGATGGTGGCGACTGTAGGGCTTATGCACTTGTTCACAAGTATTGTGCAATTTCGGCGCTTCGCAGATCCGAAGCCGTGAGTGAATGAAAGTTGTGCACATTGTTGACACAAACATTAAGATGAAGCTCATGAGCCGCGATCTCTATGTCCAGCAAAATGCCTGTGCGAAGATCTGCGGGAGGATGGGCGGCCAACGTCGTCCAGTACCTGCTTGGCAACGCGTCCTGTCGTCATTTGCGCAGGCATGAGCTGTTGTAAGATCTCCATAATTGCATAAGACTGCAGTTTTTCTCAATGCATACCAGAAAGCGCGCAGCGATATTTCAGCCGGGTATTCAGCAATCGAAGCCCTTTCTGTGCTCAACTTGAAGTGCCAGCGGATATCACTGTTCTTGGCATTGGGCGCTCCGTTCGCCGGCGAGAGTCGCATAAATTGAAAGCGTAGCAAGAGGCAAGGATCAAGCATCTGCACGTATTGAGGCACTGAGATGTGCAAAGCTCTTTGCATAATGTGTTCAGATGCCTTGACCGTGCCCCTTCGTACAGTACGAGCTGGATGATCTCAAATCAGGCGTTTTTGAAGTGGCACAGTCTTCACAAAAGCTTCGCAGCGGAGTCATCCCGATCCCCTGGTAGACATGATGTCGAGAGTCCTCGGGAGGAAGTATCATGGCCAGGAAAAGGATCATTGCAGAAGTCGCCGCAAGAGGAAGGCATTCTGGCTTTCGGTCCAATCATGTTCTTGCCGAGCCAAAAACGTGCATAGTAGACATGGCTGATGCTCGGAGCGATGGTCTGATTCAGTGCGAGCGCGGCCGCGTTCCGTGGGTTGCGTCCAAGGAGAAGCAGGACATCACATAAGATGCACTGTGATTGCGATGGCCTGCTCCACAGAGCAGATGGTGGTTCACGTGCGGAAATGGCCTCGTACTGGATCGAAGAACTTGTTGTTTGGTTCCCTGTCATTGGTCACTGACTGAAGTCGCCTGTCATCTGTAGCCGCTGGCGCCTGTGACGATGGTTCTTGAGAATGATGCTGAGGGCTCTGAGTTGATACTCGAGGATGTGCATGATCGAAAGTTTCGTCAGATGCGGTCTCTGGATCTTCGCTTTCGGAAATCGCGCGACGCCGGGAGGTGTTGCTATTTCGATCGTCGCGATATCGAAATACATGCCATAGGAGCCAGCGTATGATCCAATTCTCGTCGCGGTCTCCATCTTTATCGCAGCCCAGTCGGTACATAATTTTTGTGTCTTTTCGGGCATTCTCAAATATGTAGAAGACTTCCTTGTGGATAGCTTCCTCGTCAATTTGACCGAAAGTAAAAGGCGGTTGAATAGATTCGTCCAATCTTAGAGAAGGAATCAAGGCATCGCGGTTCGCAGATATGCGGGCCCATCCATCTACAGCTTCGCCCTGTGTATACGTTATTTCTCACTTTCGATGTACGAGCCGGAAAACAAAGCATACCTTCATGGCAGAATACAGATGGCGATGCGATTTGTTTCGCTCATCAAGGCCCAATCTGGCCAAGAAACGACCCTTCGACTCACTCTGGGCCAGACTTAAGGCTATAGGAGCCATTGTCGCCGTGTCTGTCTGACGGTGAGGGTCGATGAGGTGTTGGTTGTTGCCAAGAGAACAATCCAGTCGTGATCGTGAGGGAGCGGGAGGAGGGATCTTTGACGGTCGCTCGGCAGTTGCGAGACCACTTCGGATCCGATGAAACGCAGCGCCGATTCGTACCAATGCCAAGCACGCCTCCGGGATCGAAGGCACCACACTGTACTGCTAGGAGCACCGCACGCCACAGCACCGCGAAGACGAAGAAGCCGGCCGACCCACGACGCCTTTATATCCCGCAGGCGTCTCGACGTTGGGGTTATTACCGGGGAGAAAGAAAGTGGTAGAAGAGTGATGCTGATGATGTTGTTTCGATGAAAGCGAAGGTCCACTTGTGGGTGCCGGCAGGAGGTAGATTGGCGTGGACGGTATGCTCGCCCGTCGCGGGCCGTCGTGACCGGGCAGCAACATTGGACCGGCTAGACACGCAACCAATATCAGCACCCTGGGCGGACCCAAGTGGCTGGTCGAGCAACTGCCAACTCGAGCAGCCCGTGACTCTTGCAGCAAGGACGAGATGCCAAAAGCCATCCGCATCCAAGCCTTTCTTTGCCCTGCCGGGACCGGGTGTAACATCTCACTCACCGCCCGCGTTGTCGGTGTGTCTATCAAGCACAGTCCGCCTAGCAAAGTATCTACATGGTGTTTACCTTGAGGGAGCGAGATAACAGCCGTACGGCGGCTGAGAGCGCCCAACGGGAGATTTTGTCGACTTGAGTGTGTGACATATCTGGCCCTGGCGATTGGCAGATGAATCTGCGTCCACGGGAACTGTGAAAGGACTCAATACAAAAGTTGGTCGATCCCCAGCAGAGGCGGAAGTCTATCAGGGATGCCCCATTTGCAAGCTGGAGTGCAGCGTCCGCTGTGACGGCTTGGTTTTCAGCAGCGTCTAGGACATCGAAGGCGAGAAGAATGGCAACACCACGCAATCACGTCTCTGCACTTGTCCTTGTCGCCGCAACATTGTTCAGGACCACCTGCAAGGAGATACACCGAAATCAATTAGCCTCCGTGTGAACAGGCTTGGCAACAACCACAACCCTGGCCTTGACCAGCATGAGCCTAGCCCATGGACGAGCGGAGTCGAGTGCGAAAGGCTGTTTGTCAAAAGTCCACATCACCTCCACGACTGCTTCCGCAACTCTCAATCGGAACGGCCTGCAACAAACGTCTTTTAGCAACCTTGAATCTCTGACTTCCAAGTATATCAGGCATCATCGTGGTTTCTTGGGCGAAAGCAACACCTAGCAAGACTACGCATCTCGGTGCGTGTTGAATACGACGCTACTCGAGTGGATCTCTGCAAGAGAAAACTTACGTGAATGACCCTCAATTTCTGTTGGCTTTCCCCGACCCGCCAGCTCGAGAGGCGCGCGATCGAAAACAGTCGCAGCTATTCAACGGTGGCTGCCATTTGATCCATTGGTACAACACATCACCAACGATCTGCTCTTGTTCTTGTCTCGAGCAGCTCGTCATCTCAAGCTGCCCAGGCAGCTCGGCATGCAAACGCCTCGTGTGGGATCTACTAGCGGACCTTTACTAGCGCTGCATCTGCTGACACGCAAGGCCTTGATCCCCCGGTCTAGACTCTGGCTGCCAGTTCAAAATTCTCGCAGTGTGAAGATCTCCTCTCTTGTTCGCTCCTGATAAAGCACTCGAGCCCTACCTTAGCCCATTGCACCATCGAAAGAAAGCAGTGACTATCGGCGAGAGAAGACAAGCCTTTTCTTCACGGCACCTCGGGGTAGACATCATCCACGCGAGCCAACAAGTCGAAGCCTGGACACTTGCCCTCGCCGCTCGGCAAGTCTACCCTCCGCCAATAAGCTAAAGAAAGCGACTCGTGACAGATGACAAGGAACTGAGTCCGAGCTGTCACCGACAGCGTAGTGAGGCCAACAAAGGGCAAGTTCCGCTCCTCTTGTCCTGCCGCATCTTTACTCCTCCTCGTTGCATCTCCTTTACAAGCGGTGTCAATCACTGCGCATTGCGATTCTATCTGCATTGCCGCTGCGGCACGACTGCCCGATGATTCCTCAGAGGACAGTACAGAAGATCAGCATTCTGGCCAAGTAAGGAGGCGGCATTGCCTAGCGATAGACGGTGCTGTCCCGCTCACAGGACCCACTACCGAGCTCTGCCTCTTTCTTGCGGCAATTGTCTTCTCATTCGCAGATCTCCGCAGTGCAGTTCGTGGTTCAGGCAGGCCATTCCGGGTCGTTCCAAGCACATTCGGGCCCCCATTCGTTCACCTCTCACGTACTTCCCTCCGAAAGCCCGTAGGTGGTCGCGTAGGATGGATAAGACCCGTTCTGCGTTGTCAAGCGTGAAGCGGAGGCATCGAAGGCATCTCCACGGCCACTGAAACGAACACGGCTGATCCCAATAGGTGCGCTAGAAGGATGCAGAGCCAGGCCCTGCTATTGAGCCTTCGTCCTCGAGAGCTCGCTTTGAACCCGATCAAACACACGCGACTGTCGACTTGAGCTGTATTTCCACTGAGAACAGTCATCCAATGAGAGCGAAACGAAGATGTGTTACAGCAACACCATCGCCTGGAGCAAATGCGGTCACTATGCTATACGACGAGAATACTGCGATGAAGCGTTGCACAGAGATCCCGTACAACATTGTCGAAACGCGCACGAGCCACGTTTCACGGACGTAAGTTGTATCAGAAGGATTGCGTAACGGAAGATGCTGATACAAGCCTCGATAGGTGAGCGAAAGCGACGGGGTGTGCCCTGATCAGGATAAGGTATCATACCTCCGACGCAGATTAAACCCATTCTGACTCTGTTCTCAGCATCCACCAACACCTGGACAGCCAACGATTTCGGGATGGAGCCTACGGTTGGGTATCACGACAACTAGTGGAGAAGGGAACGATTGGTACCGACGACAGAATCAGGGACAGACTCATATCCTACTAGAAATAATGGACAAACGAGGGGAGCATTAACTATGGGAGCTTGATGTATCCTGACCAAGACGCGTCGTCGCGAACAAATGCAACCCCCTGTTCTCCATCCCATGCTGCTGAAGTCGATTGCACCTGACGCGTATCTTGACAAATCACCTGCTGTCAAGACGTGAACCAAACGTGCAAAACGATGCCATGGCGAACGACGATGATCGCACAATGACCGCAGCGTGCTGCTATGAAAGGTCCAAGTGTTCTCGCAGCTTCGTAGAGGTACATTCCGGAAGCGTGTCGAGAATAAGTCGTATACGATACGATGATGTGCTTCTTCCCGTACTCACTGCGGAGAGGTATGCTACGACTACAAGCAATCTCAACGTTGAACGATCGTGTTGACATCATTCGACTGGATTTTGCATCGTCACAAGAGCCCTGTTCAATGAGTCTTTCCAAGCGAGGCGAGAGATCGTCTCATGAGAAGGAGTATATTGATCATTATTCGGCTCACGGACTTCGACCGCTATGCCACTTCTAGTGGTTCGGTACCTTTGAGCTGATTATCATCATAAGCTCTGACGTCGTGACGACTATCTTCTTCAGTCCGTTGCATTTCTAACTACGAGTGATGAAAAGGTTAAGAGTTGGACAACCATAATGCCATGACAGGTGTATAGTAGGCAGCACGTGGAAAGTTGATCCTCGGAGACTGGTAGTGCGAACTTTCTTTGACGATGCTGCACTATGCCAATGCGGATAATAACGACGCCTCTTTGACTAGACTGCTTGGACGCCGTACGTCGAGCTTTTACCACGAGCAACTACAGAGAAGGCGTCACTCCTGATCATACAAGTCCTCATACATTACCTCCCAATCTCACTCCTTATCCTCCACACTCTCCCCAACAGAAACGGACCTCTCATCCACCGCTCTGCTTTTCCTTTTCCTACGTCTCACGGGCTCCCTAGAACACAAGTCAGCATGCAACATTCATCACACATTTGGTCTTTCCGATGGTAGAACTTACACTCTACACTCCTTCTTCCCCTTCCGACACTGCAGACACCCACCTCCGTCCAGACTCGGCTCACACCGTATCTTCTTCCTCCTACAATCGCTACACGCAATCGACAAACGTTTTCTGGGCAACTTGGCTTTGGTAAGGCCAATCCCCATCAGGTGTGCCGGGATGTAGTAACTTCCATCGGGATCCAGGACGTGGCAGTCCTGAGGAGGGAAAGGTGGGTACTGAGGCTGGTGATACATGTACGTCGCGGGCGTGATGTCGATTGTCGGGGTAGGTTGATGGGAGTAGACGGGTGGTGGTGAGGAAGAGCGTTGCGAGCTAGAGTCGTTGGGTGTGTCGTGACGTTTACGTGGAGGTGAAGACGGTCGTTGGTTCGGTGAGGAGGGTTGTTCCCACGGTCGACGATGTCGTTGCGTAGTGTCTTTCTCGATCGACCGTACTGATCTTTGGTTGTTCGGATTGGGACTCAGGACGCGCTCTAGACGCATCTCGTGACGACTGTCGACGCCATGTCGCGAATGGGGTGTTGATGATCTTTCTTCGATCTGGGATCGGCGGGAGATCGAATAGGCTTGTAGGGAGTCCGGTCGAGGTAGTCGATTCGAGGAGTAGTTGTATCCATCGCGAGACGAGATAGAGCTGCTGAAAGAGCTCGTTGTGGGTGCTTGGTGTGCAGGAGCAATGATGAGCTCTGAAGCGAAGAGTTCTTCAAGCCGGGGAAGACTCCGTGTCGTGTCTTGATAGGCTGATGGGGCTTGGTAATGCGCAGCAGCATGCTCTCGTTCAGGACAAGGCGGGAGCGCTGATGAGGGACGTTGTCGACGACTGTCCAGGTAGTAATCGTGGTGATATGATTTGCTCGTAGACTCTCGTCCGTGAGACCATGCAGCGATTGGGGAGGGATTAGAGACCGAATACATCGTATCGAAGTGCGAGCGATCGTGGGCTGCGGATTGGTTTGAGCTGCGGCAGTCTGACAAGGGACAGGAGCACAGTGTATTTAGAACATGGCTTCTTCGCAGACAAGCCTGATCGACCGGGTGTCACAACCCGTGATTGTGATGGAGGGCGACTGTATTCAACGCTAGCGTACCAAGATATGTTCAGCCTGCTGGCATGGAGGTGGAACAGTTGACATGCGCCGTCACCCGAACTCCACTTCCTTTCGCAGACCCGCGTGGTCCTGCGCCACGGAAGACGGGAGAAAGGACGGTAGCTCTAATAGCACGTGCATTACTGCTCCGGTGCACCTCGAAGTTCAGAGGACAAGATGGCAAAACTCCGCGAAAACGTGTCTCAGCCGGTGGGTGATGTCCAAATGCAGCGATGTAGCTCTCCGGACTCTTTCTCAACTTCTGGGTGTATTGCCCCTGCTCTCTTCCTCGAGGCGTCGTGGAAATGTTAAGAGCTGAATCAAAACGATTACCACGAAGCCTAGGATATGACACTGTCTACCCGCATGTTGGAAAGAGGTGTGCTGGGATGCTTCAAATCAAGGATGCAAGCTCTCATCCAGCACGCAAATAATGACTTCGTGATCGTCGACATCAAAACGAATAAACGATATCGAAAGCATCCATGTAGTATCACACGCTTGGCAACAACCACCAGCGAACAGGATGACCGAAGGAGTGATGGAGGGGTGAGGGCGCGGGAGGCTCGAGGCTTGCATCGCGGAATGACAACCCGGTTCCGGATTTCCTGCACGCAACTCAACGGCGCTTCCTCCGTCTCCCCTTCACATGTTCCTTACAGTCTACATGCAGTAGTGGGTGACCTCAATGAAGACAGCCAAGTGCTGAAAGCGATATCACCAATCCAAAAACAGTGAATGGGCCGGGAGGCTTTTCGGACTGGACATGAGCGACACGATGTGTTTCAGTACCTGGCCGTCTTCTTTGCTCTCACCCTGTCGACTTCCATGGCTCTACTGTATATGTTCCGGTGTACTGGGACTGCAGGAGGTGATGTACTGGTTAGGTTCGAGGAGTACTCCTCAACGGACCGCGAGAACTTACCGTTCTTTCTTCACGGGCACTACGAGTACCATTGTGGTTGTTTGCGGTGGCTGGTACCGCGATCATCACCACGTTATGTGGCGCTGGAACCACAAGTGCGTTGATCACCCATCCATGAGGACTTCGCGTAGCGGGAACGCGCTTCCGACTGGAGACTTCGGGCTCTAACAACACTGTATCGCGCAAAAGCATTTCCGTGTTTCACGACCCAAAAGCAAGTAAATGACAGCACGCTCTGAGGCGTGGCGTCAGAGTATTAGGCGCTTGTCACAGCAGCTGACTTCCAAATGTCCTCGCGTCCCTGCAATCAATTAGGGA
Organism: Pseudocercospora crystallina; assembly: GCA_003666085.1. Taxonomy (NCBI): domain Eukaryota; kingdom Fungi; phylum Ascomycota; class Dothideomycetes; order Mycosphaerellales; family Mycosphaerellaceae; genus Pseudocercospora; species Pseudocercospora crystallina. Next base: position 107,050 of record QQNG01000198.1, read on the forward strand.
CCGCTTGTTTTCCATCACAACTAGTGTGATCAAAGCAATTGCAACAACGAGCGACTCTCGAGAGGTCGAATCCGATGTCTCACCGAGAGATATCTATGAACGCACGAAGAGGTCAGTATCAAGTGCGGTCGCTCCCTGAGGCTGACGCACCAGCAGTGTCTGGAATCGTCTCGGCTGGGTCAATCGGGTACCAGCTCCCATCTCTTCAGTATCTTGCGGCACCGAGAGGTACCAGAGAACTGCTGTGTGGCCCGAAAGTCACTGGCTCGCCTTGTTGAGCAAATCCAGACGCCAGCTCTCCTTAGAAACGCTATATCATGTCTTAGTGCACCCAACTTCGCCCTCTACAGCCCCTCAGTTCATTCCTCTTCATACGGTCATTAAAGACCGTATCCGGTCGGAACCTCCGTGGACTCAACCACGACACTGCCATAGTAGCCGATCGGTACGCAGCCACGGGGCCGAATCTTTCGTCCCAATCTTTGTCCAGGGAGGTCAGTCAACACCAGCCAATCGCTAATACCGAATGACATGCGACTATGCTGGGACGCTCGAGCTGAGGCTGACATGAAATGTGAACCTGCCCAAGACGAAGCTTAGGCGGGGTTTGATACATCTTAGATGCTCACCAGGACAGAATGTGGACCAGAATGGCTAATTCCTACAGCGGATGTCGAGATGCGGCGCACCACTCCTCATTGTCCTCCGTCTCCGTGCGGAACACGACCACGGAGCCGAAATTCTGTACCAAGGTCTCACATAGGAGACGAGCTCGCTTCCATTTATTGTTGCATGACATGTCGCAGCCAGAGAACACGCCCAGCACTGCCCGATTCCCAACAAGCAGTGCGTGTTTGGTTCTGAGCTCCTGTTTCCGACACACTTGCACGAGCGCAACCGTAAGGGGAAAGTTGAGACTCGTCTTGGCACGGTGAGCAATCTCCACCGGACGATGTTGTATGGACTCCGCGCATTAGCATTCAAGGCAAGTCGAGAATTCGAGGGGGCAGCTCAGGCTCTAAAGACTGCTTGGCATTCAGCGCGCGTCAATGGGCATGTCGGGAATCCCAGGAGGCCTGGAGCAAACTCTACATCCTGAGATGCCAAAGAGATCAAGCGAGACGAGCAAGCGCAGGGACGCCTTCGAAGGGCGCTTTCCCAGGCATCGTTGTTGGTGCAATGTTCCATCCACGAGCCTGATGTTCTTGCTGTGGCCAGTCGCTTCGAGTCATGACTTTCAAAGGTCTTTGTGTAGCAACCTGAGAGCAGCGAACAGAGCGTTTGCCGCAATAAAATGGCGCGAGTGACGCTGACCAACTTGATTCTCCCTCACCTATCGATTTAAGATTCAAGATGTCCAGCATGAAGCCCACCATCGTTGGCATCTACGGCGTCCCAGGATGCGGCAAGACCACACTCAAGCGCCAGATTCAAGAACATCTGGGGGATGAATTGATCGCCTATTTTGATGGCTCAGAAGTCATCGACAAGCTGAGCCAAGGTGGTCTGCAAGCTTTCAAGCTCATGTCGGAACCAGAGAAGGCAAGCGCCCGCGAAGCAGCAATCCAGATCATCTCGACGCAATGCGCCAAGGCCGGTAAGGTCGGCATCGTGACAGGCCATCTGTCTTTCTGGTCCGAGAACAGTCAAGAAGAAGCGGAGTGGATCTACACACCTGCAGACTTGGCGTCTTACACTCACGTCCTCTATCTCGACGTGCCTGCAGAACAGGTGAAGCAGCAGCGCATTGGCGATCAGCAGAGACAGAGGCCAGATGAGTCGCTTGAGCATCTTCGTTCGCATCAGAGGGTCGAAATCGATCGTCTTCGATCATTGTGCCGGAACCACCGGATCGAGTTCACCACTCTAAGTTCTGGACCAAATGCGGACGTGACGAATACCAGTGTGCGTCTGATCAAAGATTTCATCTTGCCAGGCAGCGAAGATCGGAATTTACAAACTGCCTTCGGTGAAGTCGACAGGCACCTCGCGTCGTTGCCGAACTCGAGCCAACTCCAATCAGTCCTGGTCATTGATGGTGACAAGACCCTCGGCCCGCATGACACAGGCAATATGTATTTCGGAGATCAGACTCTGCGAGCCTTGTTCGAGAGCAAGCTTGGATACTCTTATACCGCCTTTAGGCAGGCCACATTGTTGTATGAAGAGGGGCAAGGCATTGATGGCTTCGCGAAGCGTTGCGATCAAGTGGCATCCCAGGTCTCTTTGTATCCCGAAGTCCGCGACTTAATCGGCGAGCTCCAGGAAAACGACCAGGCTGGCATCATTGTTGTCACCTGTGGGATTGGTGCCATCTGGAGAAAGGTTTTGAATGCAGCAAACATCTCCACCACGGTCAAGGTCATTGGCGAAGGCTCGACTCGCAATGGATACGTCGTGACCCCTGAGGTCAAAGCAGCCATTGTTAAGCGACTTCAGGATTTTCACCACATGCATGTATGTGCGGTTGGGGATAGTCCTCTCGACATGCCAATGTTGAAAGCTGCTGACCAGGCCATTGTGGTCGTCGGTGACGAGAGCATCCGCAGCAAGTCGATGGATCAGGAGTTGAGATATGCCATGCCGACCGCAACATCCATCTCAACTGGTACACTGGAAGCGAAGCAAGTTCTGCTGCCAGAAACAGTCTCCCCAAGAGACATACCTCATCTCGATAAAATCAGGCTGACTGAGTTGAGCCTGAGCGCACCTCAGAAATGGCACATCGACTTCCAGCACGCCACTGCGAAGGGTGTGGCAAAAGTATTGATGACGCAGATGCGGGATGCCAGTGTTTCGGGAAGGTCGTTGCAGGAATCTCATCAGCAAGTTGGCTGGTACCTCGCTCAAGAGTACCTCACCGAGACTCTTGGACTTGAAACGTACACCATCCATCATGTCCAAGGCAGCATCACCGCAGGCTTTCGATTGAACCGAGAAGACAAGACTCTCGTGATCGCAATGATGCGCGGTGGCGAGCCCATGGCATTTGGCGTCCACGATGCCTTCCCTCGAGCACGCTTCTTGCACGCTTCCGAACCCCAAGACATCAAGATGGAGCATCTCCAGGGCACGGAGAACATCATCCTCGTCGACTCGGTCATTAATTCTGGCAAGACCATTGCAGAGCACGTCAACCATATTCGCAAATTTGGCCTTCCTGGTCGAATTGCGGTGGTGGCAGGAGTGGTCGAGGCAGAGGCAGTCTCGGAAGATGGTCTGCTTGCGAGAGCGTTGGAAGGGTATGGCAGGTTATCCGTTGTCGGGTTGCGCAAGTCTGAGAACAGATACACCGGCAAAGGTGGGACGGACACTGGAAACCGTCTGTTCAATACCATCCACTTGGATTGAGCGTGTGCAGCCAGCAAAAGAGTCCAAGTAGGTACCGACAACACCAGGTCGTATTCGGATAGCAATCGAAACCTCAAGACTCCTCACCATGCTCATGATCCTTCTCATCCCCCTCATGCCCACCCTCTGTCACCCCTCCCTCCCGCCTCGCCCTCTCCTCCCTCTGCCTCTTCTTCACCCTCCCAGGCTTCCTCGCACTAACCGGCCCATCAGCATGCTTATTCTTCCACATCCCCCCATACCGATAATTCGGGAACTCCCCCTCAAACCCCTTGGCATCTTCCACCCCACCGGAGACGCTCCGCCAACATTGACCAGGGCAGACCATGTGCCATTTCCCGCTCTCGTCGATTTGACAGCGAACGAGGACGGAAAGAGGCGTCTGGCAGAGGGTGCAAGGTTTGTTGTGGCTGGTGTCTGTCATTGTCTTCATTCCGGGAACGGATTGAGCCAAGTTGTGTCTAGAAATGGCAAATGTAATGCAACAGCCCAATGGGCAGGATATGCAGTTGTGAAATTTGGCGTGCACTGGCTTCGATGATAATGATGCTGGTAGTGTTGGCGGAGATGACGTTGACGATTCGAAGAATGCCAAGACCATGCACTGCAACTTAGCCGAGATACTCAAGCAGGAGATGGATGTAAAGTCAATTTGCATACCCTTGATGAGGCCTCAACGAAACATAGAGGGCTTGGCGACAGAGTATTATTATGTTCGCCTACATCATGTTCATATTACCCGTGTACATTGCGTGGCCCAGTCGTTGAACTCCCCTCAACCGCCGATTTAACAATCCTTCCCCCAAAACAACTGCGCATACTTCGGAACAGTATCAAAACTCGTGAACACCCCACCCGTACTGTTCGTAACGTTGATCCAGTTTGTGGTGTTTCCAGTGAGATACTTCGCAGCAGCACTTGCGAAGAAGCTGGTCACGTAGACATCGACCAAAGTATTGTCGTCGGTAATGTTCGCCGTTGACACGTTCGCAGCGACGTAATGCTGTGTGTCGTAAGAACCCTGATCGAAATGGACGGTATTATCTCCGTCAGAACCAAAGTCGTCGGTGGTGTAGTAGCCAGGAGTCTCCCAAAGACCCGTGGTGGAATTATAAGTACTCTGACCATTGTTGGCCTGGCGCTTATATACCTTGTCAGTTTGCATGTTGGCGAGGATGTTCTTGGCGACTTTCCACGGTGCGGTCATGTACTGCCATGCATTCTGATAGGGATTTGACTGGTAGGCATTGTCGAGTGTGAAGCGGCCCTCTAGAATGTCATAGCGGAAGCCGCCCGTGTTGGTCATCACGATGCGAGGGTGCGCGGATGTATTACGGCCTGTGGCGAATACGACGGCGGGGAAGACGGTTTTGGCTAGCCAGGTGTAGAGGTTATTTGGTGAAGAGGACGGGACACGACTTTGGTAGTATGATGTTGGAGCACAGCCGAGCAGGTCCGTCAGCTGAGGGAGAGTGCTGATGTTTGATGTGATCTGTTTCGAGATGCCTTGGCCGTAGGAAGTGTTGAAGCCCTGATTGAGCGACGCAGTATGCTTTTCGAAGGTCGGGCGGTTAAAATCCAGGTATTGTCGAGTATAGGTATAGTTCGATGACGTCGGCTGGGAGAAACTGATGTTGGCGACGTTAGATGCCTTGGTGATCTTGATTGTTCCAGAGCCCATTGGTGACTTAGCCTTGGTGACCTTCGGGCTTAGTCCATCAATGGTAGTCCATCCTACAGTCTCGCAGTATCGGCCAGCCGCAGTACCCATCGCAGAAGCATCCCAGGCAACACTATCCCGTACATGCCTATGTCCACCGAAGATCTGGATAGGCGTTGTAGGGTGATATTGACGGATAGCTGCATAGATAAGATCCCACTCGGTAGACTTGCGAAGGGTGATGTGGCCACTGATTACGAAAAGGTCAATGTCCTTTCGGCTCGCCTGTTCCTTGAACCAGGACTGCTGGACAGCGGTGCCGACGGGGGTGACGACTGTTGCATTGGAGTTGCCCGTGAAGTTGAAAATGAAGGAAAAGCTCATAATTCTGATCCCGAACTCAGTCTGGTAGTAAGCATACCGATTCGAGAACGGCTTTCGAACACCATTGTCATAGATGTCCACATTGCTGGTAACATAGCGACCACCCCAGTTTGGCGCGAAGTTGCGGTAGGTGTCGTTTGCGATCTCCATCGTGTAGAGCTCATGATTTCCGATGGAGAGCAAGTCGTACGGAAGCTGCTTGAAGATGGGCAGGGTGAACTTGCCATTTGGAGTGGTAGCGTCGCCTATGGAGCGAAAGATGTGAAATTAGCATGTGCTGGTCTCAGACATTACACAACTTCCGTCTTTCAGTCCTTACCAAACCCGGTGCCGTCGTGGAGATCTCCAGAGTCGATGAGAAGCAGATCCACCCCAAGAAGATCGGCCTTGGCCTTCATCTTTCTGACAAAGTCTGCGAAGTCGCCATAGTCTGCCGAGTAGTTCTCGTCTGAAGAAAGGTTAAGTTAGACCTGTCGAGGTTTGAGACTTGATAGACACCACGTAGGACGAAGAACGTCCTTCGTAGCTCTGCTTACCCAGTAAATGCCCCGCGAGCCAGCCATGAGTATCAGTAGTCGAGATGAAATTGATCTGGCCCCAATGAATGTCCTTGATCTGCTGAGGTAGAGTCTGCTGGGCATTGGGCTGAATACGCTTCTCAATGTCATGTCGAACCATCAACCCATGATTGAGATAGCCTCCCATCAAAGGCGAGGTCCAATCATGGTCCTCGCAGGCGTGGGCGAGGCCTGCGAGCAGTGCAGCTGCAACTGCAGATGGTTTGACCAGCATGTCGACCTGGCTTGGACACCTTGGTGGCCGGAAGGAAGCTTGAGATGTTCTTTGGTCCTTCTTGGAAGCTCTCGGCAGCTGTCGGTACGAAGTCTCAGGAACAGGCAAGGCCGTCAGGAACCTGGTACCTTGGCGGGAGTCGTTGACTCGTTGTCTTCTACTTCCTCAGGCTCTCGTACAAATCAATCGCACCGCAGGAGAGGGCTTGGAGCAGGATTTGAGTCGCTCAGAGACTGTCCACCGACCTGCTGTACGGCTTTGCGCTCCATTGCAAAGAAGCCAAGACACTGGACATATAGCCAATGGCATCTTTGCGCGAAGACACGGTGAAGGCTGCCCGCCTTCGCCGGGAGCTGAGGTTTAGGACGAGGTTGGGATCTAGCCAGGCTTGGCATGCACGGGCCAGAAAGATCATGCCGGATGCGACCTTCCTCCATCTGCAGTGAGACATGTCCGACATTGACGTCCATCGATGGCGATAGCCCTCTGAAAGACCTGTCTGCCCACACCAACTCAGGCAATGAATTATCCACTGTGCGATCCACGACTGATACGTGCGACCTTCTAATGGCGGGGAATCGCAAGGCTGCTGTGTGAGCTGCAGCGTAGTGGCACAGATGCATGCATGAGATCGCAAGACGCCAATCACATTGGCGCCTATAGAGCTGAGATGGCGGACGAAGTGCTCTCATGTCGCTCGTCGCCTTGTTGATGGTCTCTTGAATATGCTATCCAGGTAGGTCTGACTCTGCGACCAGCTCGACACTGACATACAGCTACTACTGCCGTGGCACGCCTGCAGACAAGATGTTCATGTCCGACTTCGTAATACGGTCCAGCTTGACCCTCTGCCTGGAGCTCCTGGTCGGCCTCGGTATACTCTACGCCGTATGCACGGCCGTCTACAATCGCTACTTTCATCCATACCGCGACTTTCCAGGGCCATTCTTGGCTTCAATATCCGGCGTCTGGTACTTCTGGCAGATTCGACATGGCTTGGCTGGTCACAACCACCTCAAGTTGCATGAAAGATATGGCACAATGGTGCGGATATCCCCGAATCACGTGCAGATTTCAGATCCAGCAGCAATCGACACTATATATGGCCCTGGCAACGTCTTTGCCAAGGCGGAGTTCTACTCTGGCTTTGATCCTAAAATTGGCCCGCGAGCTGGCTCGTTCGATGAGAGGGACGAGAAGATTCACTCGACTCGTCGGAGGCTGGTTGCTCCACTCTACACGCAAGGCTCTATCTTGGAATTTGAGCCCTGCGTTGACCGCTTAATCGCTCTGTTCTATCGCCAGATGGAAATGTTCACGGAGTCCGGGAACGAATTTGACATGTCGACATGGCTTCGAAAGTATACCTTTGACGTGATCGGCGAGATCTTCTACGGCAGGAAGGGCGGGTTTGGCTTTATGCGAGACAACATTGACTACAACAATTGGTGCCTATTGCTGGAAGTCATGACACCCCTGGCATCCGCGATTACCTATATCACCAAGCCTCTGCGCGGCCTAGTCTTTGCAGCTGAGATGGTCTACCCTTCTACCCGTACCGGCGCATCAGGTTTCTTCGAGGTGATCAAGCAATCGCACGTAGCCGTTCGTGAGCGCGTGGCCGAGCGCTCAGCAGAGAAGCACAAAGACAAGAAAGATCTCTTGAACCGACTCCTCGACATGGTCAATGAAGATCCAGATCCCAAAGTGCACTGGACAGAGCTCGATGTCACAGTCGAAATCTGGACTATGATCTGGGCTGGCTCGGATACGACCGCCACGGCTCTGACAAGCATCTTCTATCACTTGCACAAAAACCCATTGACTCTTGCAAAGCTTCGCAATGAGATCGATGAGGCCTTTGCGAATGGCCAGATAACGTACCCGCTTCGCTTTTTCGATTGCAGTAAGCTTCCATACTTACACGCTGTAGTCCGCGAAGCCATGCGTATCCACAGCTCTCTTGGTCTCGGGCTACCAAGAGTGGTCCCACCAGGCGGCGAACAGATCTGCGGCAGATACTTTCCAGAAGGCCAAGTCGTCCTCATGAACGCTTGCGTCGTGCAATTCGACAACAGCATCTTTGGTGAAGATGCAGATCAGTTCATCCCCGAGCGCTGGACCCGCTGCAGTGAGAAACAGCTTCGGGATATGGAACGGCATATGCTTCAGTTTGGGTATGGTCCGCGGATTTGTATCGGAAGACACATCACCAATATTGAGATGTATAAGTTATTGCCTCTCGTCTTGCGGGACTTCGAATTTGAAGGGTTGGAAGATCGGGAGTGGAAGGTGTTTGGAGGATGGTTTCATCAGCAGCGCGATGTTTTCGTGAAGGTGCGCAGGCGGAGGGAGAAGGATGGTAATGCTACTGTGGAGATACCGGAGGGCGGGTGGAAAGGGGAGTAGGATGAGGAGGCGGGAAAGGTATGAATTTCTATGGAGTGGCGGAGACTAATGAGTTCGAGAACCGCGACAAGCACTGGGGTATCAGACTCAACGGCGAGTATGTCTCGCCGTCCTAATAACTGGAAGTAAGAAAAAGAAAGAGATGAATTATCTCGCTCATTCGACAGAGATGGAGGGGAATGTTGAGGAGTGCGTCATCTCCTTTCAGAAGCGAGCTCCGCCGGATGATGGTGGACTTGCGCCGGGCAAGGTAGGTTGGAAGCTTGCAGACAGCGAGCTGATGGGGAGGCTTCTGACCTATGCTTTGATCGGAGTTGGGCAGCATGTGAATTGGATGTTTTCGACATCAGTGAACAGGACGATCGAGTTGGGAGGCTGCACTGTCTCGTAGCCTGAATGGTCGAAAGAGCGCGTAGAGGCGAGGGTCGTTGTTCATGTCCTCCATAGTGTTTTAGAAATCAAGAGGAGAGGCGCTTTGCCATTGCAGTCGGAATTCTTCCTGGACGAGAGCCTTCTCGATGTTCTTCCGGTTAGATCAGCTTAGTGAATACGTCTGCATTCGAGACAGGTAGTGTCGTGTCTGATGTCTTCCAGATTGTTTGCTCCAGGGCTTCGATCTCATCTTCATCAAAGAGGGTTGCCCGGCATGTGAGTGCTAAAAGTCGAGCGTCAACCTTGCGGACAGATTTCGTCTTTACCGCCCAGTTCAGTATGTCCACCGACAATCCATACCGAACATTCAAGCTGTCTCTCTGGCGCAAGTTGAAACTGAAGCTCCGCAGACGCAAAGAACTCTCCCACATCCGCAAAGATCTCAAAGAAGTCATCCGGCTCTCAATTCATGACTTCAAGGGCCGTACGCTGAAGGCATGTAACGTGATCGAGAAGTGCATGAAGCTCCAAGAAGAGTGTCGCCACTGGCCGAACGAGAAGTTCTCAGACCAGCTGTTCGATGCTACTCAAGCAGCACTCCAAGCTGTAGCAGGCTCGATATCCAAGTACTTCGGGCAGCCAGACCCAGACCTTCGGTCATGGCCGAATTGGTACAACGAAGATATTATTGACAGATATGGGTCCACTGACTACAGTGCTCCGAAAGAGATTCTGAATGCGCTTGATACGCTGTATAGAGTTCTTCTCTCGGATGTGGAGCGGATCGCTGCTGCGAGACGTGCTTTAGAGGTGTGTGCAGGATCCGGACGCAACTTCAAGTACATTGGTAGTGAAGGCCAGAGGGTGCCGACCGCAGACTTGATGAGTGATGATCGGAAGGAGCTCATTGCGAGGCTTGCGACACACGCTCTGGTTGGGACAGCGCAGGTTGTGGGTGTGCTATTTGGAGGGAGGTTTCGGAAGACGGTGAGGCTGTGGAGGTCAATCGTGCCGGCGCCTTGAGATTACTGTAGCTTGCCCGTGGCGAGGGGTATCATCAGCTGTTGCGCTTTTGTAGCTCATCGCCTTGCTCAAGGCTCGCCGCCAGGTGCAGGGAGGGGTCAGACACTCCCATTGAGGCGTTCGTCCAATCTCAAGCAAGTGTCCAGTCACCAAGCGCCCGTCTTCGAAACCATCCCAGCGATCATAACTTCACTTTGAGAGCGTCGTCGATATGCAAAGCCGTTGTTTGTGTGACTTTCCCTCACGCATAGTGTTTGAATGTTGAATATAGTATTCAAATCAGTCAATATAATCAATTCAATTCTGAATTGAATATACAGTCTTTGAATGATTTGAATATATTCAATTCATTCGGTTGTACGCCGGCACACAGCAGTCCCTTGTAAAATCGCTCTTATAGGCCAATTCCTTATAGTAACTAAGACAAACTATAGGTGTAGTTAAAGCTAAGGTAGGTAAGTGAGTAAAGGTATCAATTCGAGTGCTAACTGTAAGAGATATCCGATTCTAAGGAGTCCGAGGGCTCGTTACTAGTTAAATAAGAGCCCCTATCGTCGCCGCTAGTATCGTCGCCGCCGCTATTATTACCACCACCGTCGCCACCGCTACTGTCGTCTCTAACGGAGTAGAGGGAGCTTTTTCGAGTCGATAGAGCGAGCTAGGCCTATACGAAGCGACGAGAGCTAGAAAAGCGGTACGAATCGGACGACGTATTAGACGATAAGGCTAAGTAGTGGCTTATCTAATTCAAGATCGATATAGCGGAGCGTAGGGCGGCGTATAAACTACTAGCGGAGGAGTTCGCTAAGTAGCGGAGGGAGTAGGAGGAGTTGGTCTATACCGGTATACGGCTTAATCTACTACTAGATTAGTATACCGCGCGGTCAGCTCGTTACGAGCAATAGGTACGCGATAATAAGGATGTCTACACGGTCGTACGGCCGGCAGAAGGGTATGATTGTGAGGTATATATATAGAACGAGAGAGTTAGAAAAGGTGTAGGTAGTCGTTTATATACACACTTCCGTAGAAGTGTAATATTAGGCGGATAGGGCCGCTTATCTTATCTTATCTATTGGTCCGGCTAACGCCGAGAGGACTCTATTCGAACTCAAATTCTGAAATCCTCTATCTAATAGGAATAGCTATATCTTCGATACTATAGTATACACTCGTAAACAATATATATAGACCTAAGAAGAGTCCCTTTTTGTTTCTAACAATAAGGTTGACCTTAGCGGCGAGTTAGACGACGACGAGATCGAGCCTAGTACCGTAGGAGTACCTAATCCGACACTAACGCCCGGAGAATCGTAAGACACGAATCCCTCTCCGATTTCGACTCCTACACTAACTTCTACCTCTTCTACGCTATCTACACCTTCTATAGCGGCTCTATTTCTTAAGAGGAAGAGGTCTACTATATTTCATGGCCCTAGACAGAAAGATCCGAGTATATAGAGGTACTCACGCGACCGGTTACTAGGCGAGGAGAAGATAGACGATCATAGGCACAAATAGTTTAGGTATCGCTATTACGACTCGAAATAGACGCCTTCTAACGCACTAGCGTACCTTCGTAAGCACAATATCTTCATTAGAAGATTCGTAGAGTCACCGACTAGTAAGGCGTTATCTATCGAGTAAGGGCTAGAGGTAATGGCTTAGAAGGTAGCTAAGAAGGAGTCCTCGGAGACAGCTATAATCCTAAAGGAGACTATCGATACTTAGCGCTTTCGTAACGTAGTAGTACGCTTTATCGTTGCGTACAGTCTATTACACAATACGGTGGTTTATAAGACTTTTAAGGAAATGATACTCTACGCTAATCCGGAGGTAGGCTCGTATTTATTTAACTCGCGTAGCTCTCTACGTCCTCGGATTAAGCGTAACTTTAAGGCCTAAGAAGTTAGCTTAGTCTTATTCCTTGGATAAGCGTAGGGCTGCTATTATATTAGTATAGACACATAGGATACTAAGCACGGTTATAAGCACTTCTAAGCTATTAACGTACAGTTTATAGACCAAGAAGGTAAGCTACGGCAAGTACTTATTAATCTTATCGAAGTTAAGGGTAGGGAACGCAAAACTAGCTCCTACCTTACCCGTCTTTATATATAAAGCATTGAGCGCTATAAGCTCGTACCGCGGCTCGGTTAGATTACTTTAGACAATATAACAGTCAACGACACCCTTGTACGCGAGATCGAGAGCTATATACGCTACGAATACGGCTTCCTCTAGTGGACTAAGAAGTCTCGGCGCCTACGTTGCTTAGGCCACATTATTAACCTCGTAACGTAGGCCTTTATGTTTGAGACGGACGCGGAGGCTACGGAAGTAGCTATTTAACGAGCTACGAACACTCTGCTTTATTCGTAAGACGACGATAACGAGAGCTTTATATATAAAGATAGCGATAAGAAGAACGGCTTGTCTAAGTATATAACTCTCTAGAAGCTGTATAACCTTGCCCTCGCTCTACGTAAGGATTAGTAGTGGTAGGCCTTTAAGGAGTTAGCTAAGGCTTGGCCTAACCTACCGAATATAGTACCTAAGATACCGAATCGAGTACGGTGGAACGGCTGGCTACTTCTAATTAAAGAAGCCTTTCAAACTCGGCCTATTCTCAACGGATTGTTTACTCGCTATCTAGACGCTTTTAACGGTATAGCGCTCGGCGAGGAAGACTAGTACTTCTTAGAGCACGTCTATAACTTCCTCCGGCCGTTTAAGGAAGCAACACTACTGTCTAAAGGTCACCGTTATACACTAGACATCTACTAGCCGCTTATAGAGTTCCTTATAGGCCACTTTAAGAGCTAGTAGAAGCTTTACTCTAAGCGAGAAGTTATTCTTATATACGTTAACGTCGCGTAGGCCGTCTTTAATAAGTACTACTAAAAGATCGACGACTCCGGAGCCTATATAACTACGCTTCTGTTACACCCTAAGCGCCGCCTTAAGTGGCTTAAGAATTAATAGAAGACGGCCGAGAAGAAACGGTGGTTAGAGGCTACGAAGAAGCGCGTACGCGACTTATAGTATAAATATAAAGAACGATATCAACCGGCTAGTACAACTTTAGCTGCCTCTAACGACGCGCTAGTAGACAGCTTCGTAAAGTGGTAACAGGCTTAAGAAGTAGTTAGCGACGACGAGGACGACTTCACTACCTTTATTAACTCTAATCCAATTAAGCTGCCTTAGATAGAAGTTAAGGACGATAAGCGATAGATAACTCTAATCGAGTAGTAGGCGACGCCGCTATAACGTTAACAACACCCGGCTCTTACGAAGCTAGCTATTAACGTCTTATCTGCCTTCGCTATAAGTACTAAGAGCGAGCGTACGTTTAGTAAGACAAGACGTACTACCTTATAGGAACGCTTATAGCTAGACGGTAAGACTATTCGACAGTCTAAGCTATTAAAGGATTAGTAGCTTATTAGCGTTACTAATATACCTATTGACGACTTACTAGTGGACGACGGCGACGACGAGGGCGATCTATATAGAGCAGAGTAGCTAGTCGATAGCCCTCGGAAACGTATACCTACTAACCCTAAGGGTTACTACCGCCGAGAGCTTCCTTAGAACGACTGCTTACTAACCCTAAGCGTTACCACCGCTGAAAACGCCTCCGGCTAAGCCCTTAGCGTTACTACCGCGAAAACAGCCTCCTACCTAACCGAAAGCCTTACTAGTGCCCTAGGTAGTATTAATTCTAAATTGATTATGAATTGATTCTGAATATTCACATGTAAAATGATTTGATTTCTGATTATAGGGGCATTGATTTGAATATTCAAGATTCAAACACTATGCCCTCACGTCGTTGCGGCCCGTGCTTCAAAGACCCTGAAGTAACGTTTGCTTTCTTCCTCGTTCCACTTTCTTCCTTCTCTCAACAAACATCCAGCCCAGGACTTCACCACAGCTACACCGTCGACTGGGACACACGATCCTCCACCGATCCGCTGTACGTCCCAGGTGTTAGCGAGCAGGTGGAGTTCTGGTGGAGCACCTTCACCTGTCTGCCGTCCCCTGCGCTTCTCCACGAGGAGTGAGAGGGCTTCGCTGTCACGTTCGAAGCCGGCAGCATGTCTTCGACGAATCCCGTTGAGAGATGAGGCAATTGCCGGCGAGATGTCACGAGGGCATTTGACGCTGCCCTCGGTGATATGGAGCATTGCCTCTTCTTTCTGCAGAATTCGCTCCCGTTCCAGCCCGGTTTGGACGTCTACACGAACCTTCTCGGCTACGTCTTCATCACCTGCAGATCAGTACCCCGGTCGGACCTCCACCATGTCCCCATTGTGGATAAAATGCGCGCCTTCGCGTACTGTGAGAAGGCTATTGGATCCACCGCCGAGTATGCTCGCCGCGAGTGGCAGCAGCGCGAGCCTGTCCTCCAAAAGCTGGAGTGGCTTTCTGGGTTAACGCGACGATACACCGGACCTGATCCCCTCCGAATGCGCTGGTCAGTCATTGGCATGGACCTCAGTGAGCTGCTAGCAAAGGACCCTGCCGACGACGACGTTCTGGACCTCACAGTAGAGCTCCTTCTCTGCTGCTCTGGAGCAAAGACGACTGTGCTCTTTGAGGACCACAGACCGATAACTCTTCCGGAGACAAAGTGGCGCGGCGCGCGCAGTCACGCGGTCCTGTTCGAATGCGTCGTGTTGGCGCTCATGGCGCTCGCTCGCTCGCTTTCCGCATGGTTCGTCCCAACCAACTCCGCTACAGAGATTGCCTTCCCCGTTCGGATCTTGGGCTGGAACGGTCAAGTCGTTCCTGGAACAGAGCAGAAGCAGCACCCCATGAATCCACCACCAACCAAACCATCAACTTCTGTTCGACTGCTTCGGGGTCAAAATGGCATCCAGTCCGCTCTCACCACCGAACAAGAGCAGCTCTGGCACCTCCTACACAAAGCCAACACCCGACTTCTCAAAAACGAAATCGTTCCAACGAAAGGAGGTCCACTCATGGCCCACACCCGAGCCGCCCTAGCCATCACGCAGAAACCCATCTCCGGCCGCCGAACCTCCTTCGACTTCCTCAACCAAGAATACGCCACCGAACTCTTCAAATTCGCCACCCAATCCCTCCAAACCTTCCTCAACAACGCCGCCTCATACTTCAGCATCACCCGCGGTGAAGACACCTTCACCGGCGCCAACTTCATCCCCTCACCAACCCCTCGTCCCCAACCGCATTACTGCGACCACCTCGCCTCCCGCCGCTGGGTCATCCTCAGCAATCTCGACATTCTCTTCACCATGCCCGTCTCCAACGAACGCTGCTTCGATGTCGTATTCCGCACGATACAACATGTCGGTAGTGAGGATAATCTCCTGGTCACGGTAAGGTCGGGCGAACAGATCCCGTTACCTGCTGTGCTGAGCGCTGGAGAAGATTGGCGAAGAGAAATGCTGGGGTATGTACAGTTTGCGGTTGTAAGACTGGCGCAGCATCTTTCGAGTCAGTTTGATGGGAGGGAGGTTAAGTTGAAAGGGAAGGTTGTTGCGAAGACCGAGGAGGAGAAGAAGCCGGGGGTGTTGGATGGTGAGGAGGTGGTGACGATGCGGCCTGCTTTCGTGGCGAGGAGTGGGAGGAGGGAAATGGAGGAGGAGGACAAAGTGGTGGATAGCCCGGCGTTTCAATCGGAAGATGGGAAGAATCGATTGAGGATGGAGATGGTAGAGCGGTCGTGGGCCTCGGATGATCTCAGCATTGCGGATGACTCTTGATTGACAGAAAGGAATCCAGGATCCGGGGGCTACTGGTATTCAACTCTTTTTCCTCTCGTCTACATGAAAGTACCCAGTATGAATGCTCGCTACAAAATCATAACAACTCCCATATCATCCTGTTCTCATATGCACGTTTCCTTCCTTTCCTTCACTGCAATGCTTCCGCGCAAGACCAAGGCAAGGACAACCAACACCCACGCCATGCATTTGACAGAACCCAGGATCAAAACGTCATCTCCATCTCTTAACACCTCCTCTCCTCAACCAAAATCCACTCTTTACTTCCACGCACTCAAACCCGCCCACGGATCTCCCCCACCACCACCACTCTGCTGCTGCTGACTCCTCCTCGGATCCTGCGCATACCCTCCAGGTCCCGCCGGATACCCACTCGCCTGCATCGCACCATAATCCTGACTCGGCGGTGGTCCCGGCGGAGGCGGAGGAGGCTGCCAACCCTGCGGAACTTGGCTCCCACCAAACTGCTGCGGTGGCTGCTGTTGACTGTACTGCGTTGTCGAAGGTTGCTGGTAATTGTTGTATTGTTGGTTTGGAGGTGGGTTGAAGTATTGTTGGTGCGCGGGAGGGGACATGGCACCGTACTGGTTGGGATTGTATTGGGCTGCTTGGGGCTGCTGTTGGGTTTGTTGAAAGGAAGGGTAGGGGGCGGGGGATTGCATGCCTCCTCCGGCGCCGTTGGGTTGGTAGCGAGGCGTGGTGGGCGGGCTGGCGGCGGGGTTGTAGGTGTGTTGCGCGCCGTAGGATGTTTGGGGTTGAAGCGGTGGAGGTCGGTGGGTTGAGCTTCGCTGGTCACCGAAGCCTGTCTGCGGCTGAGGCGAGTTTGATGACTGCGTGGAAGGACTCATGCTCATGCGCTCCATGAGCTCCTTGAGCCTGGCCTGCTCGCGGTCTGCGCCGCTTCCCTTGGCTGCCTCG
This sequence comes from Pseudocercospora crystallina, assembly GCA_003666085.1. NCBI lineage: Eukaryota > Fungi > Ascomycota > Dothideomycetes > Mycosphaerellales > Mycosphaerellaceae > Pseudocercospora > Pseudocercospora crystallina. The sequence goes on from QQNG01000198.1 coordinate 123,736, forward strand.
ATAGCGCTCAGCAGCTGGCCACCTTCTGAACGGCGGTTCTCGACGAAAGAATCAACGTTGCTCTTCAGACTATCCACCGTCTCCTTCATCTCATCGTAGAACTGCTGCGCCCGCGAGAGACCTTGTTGAAGGTCTTTATAGGCCTGGTAGACCTTTCTGTACTTGCTGAGAACAGAATTGCGCTGCCGTGAGAAGGCCTCATACTTGTTCTGCTCCCCACGCACTCGTTTGTCCTTCAGTAAATCACTGTAAGTCCGCGTCAGATCCTTCATAAGAGATGACTGCTTGTGCACTGCCTGAAGAATGCGGTTCTGATGAGGTCGGAACTTCTCGAGCTCGGACTTGAAGAGCTGGTTCTCTTGGTTCGTGACTGCCTTCTTGTTGAGGATCAGAACATTGGAGATGTCGTCGTTGTGGATCTGTGGCAGAAGTCAGCGTTGTCAGTATACTTCAGCAACAGAATGTTCACCTTCTCCTTCAAATCCTTCAGCACTTGCGCTCGCTCCTTCTTGACCAGCTGGAGCTTCTGTATTGAACTTTCCACCCGCTCGATCTGATCTGCCACAGTCTGCCGGGAGTCATCCGCGAAGTCATCGTCCAGAAGATTGCCTTCATCCGTCGCAGGGCTTGAAGTGTTCTTCTTTCCAGCACCCGCCTTGATCATCGCACGCTGATACAACACATCCGCCTCGTCCGTCTCACCAGCAGACCGCATCTCATCCATATCAGACTCATACTGTCGGAACGTGCTATAAAGCTGCGCATCGCTCGTCGAAGCTTCTTCCACCGCTGCTCGATAGCTCTTGGCATCCGTCCGTAGCGTCTGTGTCAGTCGACTCGACGGCTGCTGCGTCCACTCTGCGCCATACTTGCTTCGCATCTTTTCGCAAACAGACTCTTCCATGTCTAATTGTTTGACGCTGTTGTCCAGTATTGACATAATGGTCTGCTTCTCCTCCTTCAATCGATCAAATACTGGCCCAAACGAATCGTGCCCAGCTAGCTCTGTACACCAATTGCGAAACTCCTCATCAACGCTCATGGAGTCCTGGTTCACAGCGCCTTTGAGTATGTTAAGACTCCCGGGTAGCTTGAGGTAATCTAATGAAGTCGCCAGCTCGTCGTCCGCAGTCTCGACCCGCTCGCCTTCCGCGCGGATGAGTTTCGCCTTCTCCTCATCGTACAAACTCGCACTCTCGGTCACTGACATAGGCACGATTCGCTGGAAGATGTCGGGTCCAATGATCCTCTGAATGTCCTGACCTTGATAAAGTTCGCTGACGGGGATCGCTTTTGCCGCAGGAAGCTTCGGTATGCTGGGAAGGTTGTTCTCGGAAGGTACCGGCTGGTGGTAGATCATGTCGTTGTCTCTGTTGTATTCCGCGAGTAGTTCCTGTATTGACGCCGTTTGCTTCTTCGTCATGTCGGCCAGTATTGATCCGGTCTCTGAGCTCAGATTGCTGATCGATGGTACACTGCTTGGGAAAGCATTCGCAAGACGACTAGCTTCCTTGGTCGCATTTTGCGCGGCCACCAGTCGAGCAATGGCTTGGCCATAATTGTTGGCCTCATAATCCGCAACAGCTTGGTAGTATTGCGCGACGCTCGCCAAATGATGCTGCTTAATCTGCGTGACCAAGAACCACACCCTCTCAAACACCGCTTTGGACACATTCTCTTGCACGCCCTCCACAGCCTGAGCATACAGATACGCCGCCTGCGCCGCCAACTTCGCAATCAACCCGGGCTTCTTCTTGTCCACAACCTGCTTCTCAATAAACACCTCTTGCCCCTGCGCCAGCATAATACTAATCAACGTCTTAACCGTCTCCCTACTCAGATCCGTACTCGGCGCATGCAGGAAGTTCTCATTGATATACGTGAACATGCCCGCACTCGCCTGAAACGAATGATACGCCGTCTTCAACCCAGTATCCTCATGTCGATTCTGATTCGCCGCATGACACGACAGCACAGCAGAAATATTGAAGATGATGCTCGCCTTCTCATACGCCAAAGAATACTGACTCGTCGGCTTATGCGTAAACGCATCAAACCATGTAAAGCTGATCTTGATATGGTTCTCATCCACAGGGAACCTCAAATCCAAGAGCTCCAATTGTCCATAGTATCGATATAGTAGGTCTCTTCCTGCTGCACTGTCTTTCCCGGCGCCGCGCATGTCCTGCCGTAATCGATTGAGCTGGGCGCACTCGTCGTTGTAGCGGTCGGGGTCGTCGCCATAGTGCATGCGGATGTGTTGCTTTATGGGTGCGATCCAGTCGATTTCGTTGGTCTGCTTCAGTGGGACGGAGATCATTGGGACCTGCATGGCGGCGGCAGAGAGTTGCCTGGACAGGCCAGGGCGGATGGGGAGCATCTACGGGCGCAGATAGAGGAGGATGCGGTTCGTGGGTTTTGGGATTGCTCGTCTCGAGGTCGATTCGGAGGAGGACCGTGATTCTGTGGTAGGTTCGCGGGTTGGGAGTCTTCAGAGCCAAGCCATTACCATAACAGGCAGCTGCATGAGGTGAAATGAAGCAAGCGAGTTTGTGTGACGGATGGCTTGCAGCAGCAATCAAATATTGACTCTCGTATTCCCAAGCCGTGAATCAAATCTTCCTGAAAGTCCTGTTCTCCTGATGTGCAAGCACTCGTCGTCAATGTTCGTCTGTGTCTTCTCTGCGAGAGTGAGTGAATCCAAGCAGTCGGGCGCTGACAGCAGGGAGGTGACGTTCTGGTGGGGGCGGGAAGACAAGGCCACCAGCTTCCACTTCAAATGGGCCAGCGATCTGCGACCACCCGGCAACATCAACCACTTTATCTATCACCACCGGCGTAGACCTACATTCCAGAGACTACGGATTGACCAGCGGCGACGCGCCCAAGAAGTCAGCCTCCGGCGCGAAGAGCCAAGTGTGCTGACACTCGGCCAGTCAAGCAATCCAAGAGGCCTTCTTGACCTCGCCTTAAGCGCCCGACTAGATGGCCTCCGAACCAGCGCGCCTACAACCGCCGTAGACGCCTTGCAGCATACATATGGCCCCCAAGACGTAGCAGGAAACGTCAGACGTATGGAAACTGTTCGAACATTTGACCGTTCAGCGTCTTATTCTACACTACAAGTTTCGCCCACGGCCAGCTAGAGTCGAGATGTCCGATTGAGACAACGACGATGATGATACTGTACACTTCCCTTCCACTCTTCCTTCTTGTCTCTATTTCTCCCACAAACACTCGCCAGCACATATGCTCGAGAGAACGCCCGTCAATGCAATGTACAAGGTATTCAAACACAACTCCACCCACAACTTTCCTTCTGTACAAATCTCACCAATCTCGGCCGTCAACATCACTTTATGTCCATCTTCAACCAGACCCAGAGCCGGATGCCTTTTTCGGCGGCTCTTCATCCTTCGACTGCTCGTCCTTGGACTTTTCAGGATTGTCATGCTGACCGGTAACATTATGCCAGAAGTTCTTCAAAAATCCTTCATCCTTGTGCTCTTCGCCTTCCGATTCTGGCTTCGAGCTGCTCCCAGAAGTGTTGCTCTTGGGAGCTTCGCGGTTGAAATTGTTCAAGTTCATCACCCGCTTGGCAGTCTTGTCACCCATCTCATCCGCCAGCATCTCGATGATTGTCCGCTGATTGACGGACAGATACTTCGGCATTTGGACCTTGAATTCCACACGCAGGTCACCCTTGTTTCCGCGTCGCGAGTTGAGCTGCTTCATACCCATGCCGGGCATCGTGATCTTGTCGCCGGTACCTGTCCCAGTTGCCACCTTGACTTTGACATCGCCGTCAAGCGTAGGTACGGTAATTTCGCCTCCCAGAACGGCGGTTGTCAATGGTATGCTTGCCGTGTAGAGGACGTCCGATCCATTTCGCTGGAATTTGGAGTCTGGTGTCACTCGGATGAAGACATATAAATCTCCCTTTTCCGTTCTGGCATTTGGGTTCGAGGCTTGTCCAGTTGGTGGGTGGTCTCCCTCTCCCATTACTCGTAATCTCATGCCGTCTTCCACACCACCCGGAATATCCACAGTCACTGTCCGTCGTTCTTTCACAGCTCCATTACCTTTGCAGCTTCCGCACTCGCTTCCTCTGGGAGTCGTTGTGCCAGTTCCGCCACAAGTACCGCATGTGCTCGCCATCTGGAAACCACCTTGCATGAAGTGTATCCTCGTGCCTGTTCCATCGCAGCTCTTACACGCGCTCTTACTCGCACCCTTCTTCATACCGCTCCCACTGCAGGTCTTGCACTGAACCAGCGGGTTGATCGTAATATCCTTTTGTACTCCTTTCGCAGCGTCCATGAAGCTGATGGTCGTCTGAACCTCGATATTCTCTCCCACCATAACTTCCTCTTGGAAAGGTCCCGATCTTCCCCTGCCTCGCCTTGCTCCTCCAGCACCAAAAGCAGAGAACAGATCTTCGAAGTTGAATTCTGCACCACCAAATCCGCCTTGACTTCCAAACCCACCTTGACCTCCAAATCCACCGCCGAAAGGATTGCCGCCTGCACCGAACGGACTTCCGCCAGGCCCTCCGCCAGCGCCGGATGGATCGAAGCCAGCGTTCCCGTTCGCATCGAATGCCGCAGAGCCATACTGATCGTACATCTCCTTCTTTTTAGAATCGCTCAGGATCTCGTATGCTGATTGTGCCTCTGCAAACTTTTCCTTCGCCAGTGGATCTTTGTTCGTATCTGGATGGTATTTCTTCGCCAATCCATAGTATGCCTTCTTGATCTCGCCAGAGGATGCGCCTTTTGATACTCCAAGAGATGCATAAGGATCTTTGATCGCGAGGTTTGTGGGGGAGGCGTGAAAAGCTCGTCGCTGCTGTATCCGCTCATGGTCGGTTCGTAATTGTGTTGAGGTTCTCGGACGATGCTTATGTTGATGCGACGCGCTGGAAAACGTTCGTTTGTGTGAGCATTGCTGCGATTCAGGTTGGTATCGATGGTTTGGGGTTCTGGTCGCTGCCAACAACCGCAACGGCGCAGCGGCCTTGGGTAGCAGCGCCGGCGATGCTAAGCTCATCGCGTGTGCTGCGGAATACTATGCTGCGAAGATGGAGAGTAGTGATGGTCGTCTGCTTGCTTGACCAAAGAGTGACATGGGATTCGATGTTTCTCAAGACTTTTGGAAAATCCGATGGCCGAGCCGCCGACCCGCGGCTTCGGGATCGACATCATCACACGAGGAACCTTCGAGATGGCGAAGGAATTGTACAAGGCTTCTATTGACCAACATGCTCACTATTTGCACACAAGACGTTTGTTGTAGACTTCTGACGAGATGTCTGTCCTTTCAAAACGCTACAGCTCCATCTGTTGGTAGCCCGGTCGGTATCAGCAGCACAGCAGCCGGTATCCCTCCTGTGATATCGCCTCGGCCAGCCCATATCCCTCAGCAAAAGCAGCACCATGAGAACAAAAATTAAAAGAACAATTGTCTGCAGTAACCGAGATTCGAACTAGGTTGCCATTAATATCGATCCACTCGTTGAAAGAGAAATGAGTACGAGTATGCCTACCTCAGGTCTCCGCCTGTTCCATTATATGCAAACCAACCAAGATGGCCAGATGCTAATGGGAAGGCGAAATGCTAACCACTACACTATTACTGCTCTGCAATGATAAGAAGACGACAATTTCTCATAGCTTAAGAATGCTAGTGGTTCTAGCAGGGCCGAGAATGCACCATTGGGGTGGGTAGCGGAAGCCAGAGCGGCGACGTGATCGATATCAGCCCACCTGCGCCGGAGCTTTGTAGCAGTACCAAAAAGTGGGTGCCAAGCTTGATACATGGCAATTAGGGGATTCGAAGGTACCAAATGTTGATATTCGATCCTTCGTACTGTCTTCGTTGATGTGAGGATGTAAAAGTTGAAACATTCAGTACATTATGCATATTCGAACGCGCCCTCGCTCCTCGCTCATGACCCTCGTACGAGTGGTGTTTGACCCTTTTGCCCAGTACGCCGAAGATGCAATGGTATCTCTATGCCGATCGCTACCGTTCCCTTTATCCTGGACAGTATCCTATGCAAGTAGGTCTTATACTCAAAGTCCAAACCGTAACGCCTTGACTCCTGTTTGTCCAAATTATGTTCATTCGCTGTCGTGTCTCGGCCATCTCTGGCCCAGCCTCTTGAAGGCAGTCGCAAGCCTTATTGCGACTTCTTCGGTATGTTTGGACTTGATCGCATCCTGAATGCTTTGTCTATGTCGTGTTATCAGTGGCTGTCCAAAAGCATGCTTTGCTACCATGTAAAGCCTGAGTGGAGATAGCTGAAGCCTACCTTGATTCTTGATCTTGTACATCATGTCCACAACCACGTCTATCTCGCTCACGGCAGCGCCATTGAAATGCTTTCTGACCTGTAAAGCCAATTGCTCCTTCGATACGCGTCTCTTCTCTTTCTTGCGTGCCATTGTGGGTGATTGTCGACCGATACCGGAATTCGCAAGGAGGGCTTGCCGGAGAGGCGTCGTGAAAGCGGCCGGAGTGGATAGATTGTGCGAGACGCGGTAGGAGTTCAGTAGAGACAATGGAGCTGTTTGCCATGCCATCTGGGTGTCCTGTAGTCAGCCTGGATCCTCTGCGAGATGTCGATCTTACCAGAAGAACTTACCCCTGGACCTTGTGGCTGGCTGACGGCAGTATGGTTGTCATCGCTGATGCGAACCACCTCCTTCAGACTACTCCCGTTCTGCTGGCCGTTCGCGTGATTCTTCTTGCTAGCTCTTGCATGGGCAGCAGCAGCGATCTGCCGTTCTCGCACTGTGGAGGCGTCGGAGCGCGCGTCTTGAGATTTTGGAGGCATGGTCGATTTGGCGTGCTAACTTTGAACGTACTGACAATCGGCAAAGGAGTGTATGAGATCGTATATCATGGCGTGAAGCTTGACAAGAAGTGCAGTCAAGGAGCTGACAATGGGGAGCGAGGATCTGCTGGTGGACGTGCTGCTGCTGCTTTGCCGATCAACTTTCTCCCGCGAGCTTTCGCACACGCGACTTCTCACCCGAGATCGCGACGTCATGCTTCAGGGTCCGCAAGCAGGGGCAGGCGCGCCGGCAAAGCCCGCTGCAAGTCTCCGACTTCAGCTTTCACAAGACAAAGCCTCCTTCACGTACAAGTACTCGATGATGACCGAATGCTGGTATAATCATTCTAATACTTCGCATGAGAGGCTCACCATACAGACGAAATGGATCGCGCTTTGAACCCGGATGGAGTCGCCAGAAAGGTCCAAGAATGCAAGACAGACTCGCGTGTTGCCAAAGGCTAGTCTTCTCCTTCGAGAGAGGAAGTGGACAATAACCAGCGCCGTCTCATTGTGGCCGATGAGTCCATCGAGAGACAAGAGATTCTTTTGTGTTTCGAACACAGTGGCATTACCGGGTCAGAAGTCCCCAAGCAGAAGAGCTGCTATTTCTCACGGAGATCCGGATCAACATTTCCGACTTTCTTGGCCGCTTTTCAGACCGTACGGGAATTCGAACCTCCCGATAACTTGATTGATCAGCACGAAATCTGTAGTCTGCGCTCTTGAGATGGGATGAATGGGTGATGACCGGAGGAATGGCTGCGGGGACTGATCTGACCTCAAAGCGATTTCTTGTTGCTCGAAGATGGGCGGTAGGTTGCTCTGTCTCTTCATCTGAACTAGGCGACGCGCACTCTTCGACAGCCATCCTCATTTGCCGTCGGTAAGGAGAGCAGCTCTTCCTGTTAAACAGAGCCGCCTGCTCAGTGCAGCCGTACACCGCTCACGAGTGCACACAGACCCTTTCGTATTCCTCTCCTGCACACGGGCTAAGGCTCGTAGCTCCCACATGAGCGATACATGCGGAGAACGAGCTTGTTAACTCCGACTGAGAACACCTGCGCCTGCCTTCATGTGCGCTTACTTGTCTTCTCGTTGCACGTGCGTGTTAAACGCACAGACCTCTTTGACCTGTATATGTTTGACTTTCTGTCTTTCTCGATCCTCCACTTCGACATCCACCATTGGAGAACTATTCGAGCTTCAGTCATCCTCATACTGACACAGTGATTGCTAGAAAGCATCGGTTGTCGACCGGGCAACGCTAAAGGTATTCGCTCTGTCTTCGACACCACCAAACGCCCCAGCCGGGCTTCACTCGGCGGTCAGCTGAAGCTCCAATAACACATGTCTTTGGCTCACACAGTCAACGAGTTGGACACTTCTCCTTCCGGCCGAACACGGCGCTTTGCAGAGCTCTCGCTGCTGTCGTACGCGGCTCTGCGCCTGACCAGACGCTTCAAGGCATCACATTCAGCGGTAATTACAACTTTCAGGTGAGTGCGGTGAGCTTTCAGACAAATGCAGGGTCCAACACAGGCAACTCCATTAGTCCGTCTTGGGTGCTGTTGTTTGTTTACAACAACATCCACTGACCTGATCGGCAGACAGTCCGATACTACTCAATTGCATCACCGTCACGTTCTTGAATTGCAGTCTCCGCTACGTCCAGCAGCATGGACTACGATTACCCAGGCGGAAGCGGTGCGTTCTTCCAGGCACCAGCTGGAAGTTCGGCACTGAGCAGATCCAACCAACCTCCTCATCACCAAAGCGCCGCCTTTCACCACGGCAACCACGCTCGCCAAGCCGCACATCCTGATTCTTACCAGCCTTCTCCTCTCCGTGCTTCGATTCAGCATTCGCCACTTGAACATCAACCAGCTTTCATGCCGTCTCCAATGAGTGCCGCCATGCAGCAAGGCGCATACTTCCACCCATCAACTTTCGGCTTCCTGCCAAACAACACGCAAATGCAGCAGCACCATGCTTCGCAGTCCAACGAGCTCTCACCGGGCGTGGCGGACTTGCAGCAGTTCATGATCGAGGCTCATCTGAAACAGATCACTGACTGGGCGAAAGTCGACCAGAAGGCGGACCGCGCTCTTGAAGGCTATGTAGAGATTGAGCAGGCCTTTACGCGAGATGTTCGGATTCTCGAGGCGGAGATCGAAAAACTGAAGGGCAACGCGAAGCCGAAGGACTGCGCTGAATGCGGAGACTACGGCCCTATTCAGCGGTGGCGAAACGCCTTCAGCAAGGAAAAAATTGCAGAAGCCTACCTTGAGGAAGCAGACGAGAAGGAAGCTGTCGCTGAGAAGCTCCGCGAGCGGGCAGAAGCTCTCTGTCCAGGGCTCCTGGAGGACAACCCACCTGAGAAGGAAGTACGGGCGGGCAAAGCTCTTCCTGGGAAGGTGCTAGGCTTCGCATGTTGCGGCACTTCCTTCCACAACGTCGATGAGCTGATTCACCATGTCGATGAGATCCACACCAAGAACGACAGCGCTCACGCCACCCCGATGCGTGTCGACTCTCCCATGCGCGGACAATCGCAACCTCGAACGCATGCGATTGACATCAAGGCACCCGTGAACACGAAGCAAGCTACAACGGACACTACGTCTTCGATGGTCAAGAGCGAGTCGTCTGCTGAAGCAGCTACTCCCTCCCAATGGCGACCGTACTTCGTCCAGAGCCTGGCGCCGTTCCGTGGCACCATTCCAAGCCACGCCACCACGTTTCCCTTTGACTTCCTCCAGGGAGAGCTGAAAGGCAAGGAGTGGTCGCCAGGCTTCTACTTCTGCAACCGCGCAGATAACATCATTCCGTCACAAGCGTATTGGCTCATCGAAGTAGACAATGAACCCTTCCTTCCCACTCGACCTGGCGACCACGGGGCAAAGCTCACGGCTTTCTTCAACGAGACCCTTACGGATTCAGGCAAGGCACCCTTTCCCGAGAACTATGAGAACACGCCGGTCTTTATTCGTGAGAGAGGCAGCAAGGAGTACCGCTACTACGGGATGTACTCGCAGGAGCGCTTCTCCGACAAGCTCTCCTACGACACCATGAAGGAGCATGTTCCCGACGCCATCCTTCACCACTGGGCGGAGACGCTGGCCGCACACGGAAGACCTGAGTGGGTTACCCAGCGATTGGTCCAGCACTTTTGGCCTCGTCCGGGATACGAGGGCCCAATTCCAACCGACTCAGCGTGCAACACCCCAACCACAGAGGCCGCTGGTAGCACTGGCGTCTTTCTTGAGACGAAGGTGAGGCGGGCGCTGGAGGACTATGCAGAAGAGCTGAAATTCTGGAAGAAAGAGGCCGACTTGACCTCCAAGGCAATCACGGCTAAGATCGTCTACGAAGGCTTCCAGAGGTCAGACTCAGATCTCGAGCCAGCTTTGAGACTGTACTGGGAGTATCTCCAGTGCGTCGACTATGACGTCGGGTTCTACGACATGCTTGTTCGCCTGTACAATAATGTTTACAAGCGAAGCAGACCCGTCGTCACTCGACCACCAACTCCTCGTTCTGAAGCCAATGGCTCGACGGACGAGAAAGCCGGACGTCCTGCCAACAACGACAAGGGCAACATCATGAAGGCGAAGCTCATCGAGACCGTTTGGGATCCCGATGAGGAGATCAAGCCGGAGAATCATCCACCTGAGCCGCTCAGGGGTGCTGCTCTGAAGGCGCTCAACAAGAAGCAGTGGAAAGAGAATCCGGGAGTCGACCATGCAAAATCTGTGACCAGCTTCACCAAGTTCAGTTTTGAGGATGACACGAAGCCGAATGTCAAGCTGGCTGGTAATCCGGTCTGGAAGAGAGAGACGCCGAAGAGACCAGCTTCGAAGAGCGGCAAGCCCAATAAGCGTGATTACCCGGTGCTTACGCCTGTGAAAACCACTGAGCAGTCGAAGCCCAGCATTGTTCGCCCAGATGGCTGGCAGGAGGAGGAGCTTGTCTCTCCAAAAACCCAGCCAAAGCCAACTTCCATTCCGAAAGCTGAAGACAAGGACGACAAGCCTGCATCCTCTGCAGCTCCCTCCAAGGCGGGAGCCCTCGCCCCTCACCTCAAACGTGAGCAGGCCGCTTCAGCACCTCCAGCGGCTCCGAAGGCCAGCTCTCTTGCTCCTCACCTCAAGCGCGAGCAGGCCAAGAAGTTTGAGCAAGAGCAGGCTAAGAAGGCGGAGCAAGAGCAGCAGACACCAGAGAAAACGCCGGAGGAGAAGAAGCCATCAAGCGTGACTCCACCGCACCTCAAGCGCGCAGCAGAGAAGGCCAAAGAGCTCGACAAAGCCCCAGTCCCCGAGCATCCCATCACTTCTTCGCCATCACCACTCCCACAACAGGCCTCAAACACTCCCGAGCCTCCAAAGCCCACCTCCCTCCACGGCATCGGCGACATCGCCTTGGCAACCTCCTTCGCCAAAGACGTCGGCAATGATCCCGGCAACCCTCAGCGTCATGTGAGAATCAAAGCCGAGAAACGCAACTTTCGCAAGGGAGGGAAGTGACTTCGAGAATTTGAGAAGTTTGGCGTGGTCAAGGAAGCGATGCGGCTGAGTAAACAGCCTATTCCGAGAGGTGAGCGGCGTGCGAATGGTTTTGGTGCGACGAGTCTGGTGAGTGAGTTGGTCATGAGGAAGTTGAAGCAGAAGTCATGAGCTGCAGCTTCTTTGGAGGAAGTTGGTCATAAGCAACAGGACTTTTTTATGAGTAAGCTTCTGCTTTGAGAACGAGTGATGACAGGCCATGAGAAATGGCTTCAGTTTGAAAATAGTTCATATGACATTACGTGCCTCTTGGCTAGACCGTCTGGGTCAGAGCTCAGAAGAAGGTTTCTCATATATGCCTTCTGGGTATGAAGGAACCAAACCAAAATGCAAAACACAGTATTCCATATTCCTTCCCTTCATCCCGTCTTCTCAGTTCGACCCGTCTCGTTTCGAAACCCTTCACACCTGTCAAGCCAATATGGTATATAGACGCCATTTTCGCGCCTGATTCCCCACATACTCAATCAAACTCCATACCCAATGCATGCTGGGATTGTGCTGTACACATAATTCTGACACATGATCTTCCTAACTTCGCTGCATTGGAGCTGTTGTCTCGTGAATCTCGCTCATTTTCTTCAAACCTGCTGCTGCTGCTCCTTCCGCGACATCTCCTAAAGTCGCAGTCCCAGCCTCCTGGGTCCAAAGTACAGCAGTCCACCGATTCCGGTGAATGTCAGCCCGATCCACCATAGTCGGTCGGCGTTGATGCGCTGCACGACATCGCCCATCTCGCGCTGCTCGTACTTCCACTTCCAGTTGAGCGGGACTTCGGGTTGGTCGAGGCCGCGCTTTGCCTTCGCTTTTGAGGTGCTTTTCGAACCGCCCGCGGTGGAGGAAGTTGTGGGGTTCAGCGTGCTCGTGGGCAGCATTTCGGGTGGCGAGTAGACGAGGTACATGGGTTGCATGGGCGTGCCATCGAATTCGTAGAGATTCAGGCGTGGGATGTTGTGGTATGGGTCGGTCAGGACCTCATATTGCTGGTTCACATGTCAGTTTGTCGCGCTTGCCATTCCTCCACTGTTTCAAATGACGTACCTTCATCAGCTCACTCTGGTTGTAGCGCGTGTAGATTCCTTTATCGTAGTCGCAGGGTTTGCTCAACAATTGCCTCCCGTCAACCGCGATCGGCGTCAGGCTCAGGCTCCCATTCGTGTTCATCACCCAACTCCCATGCTGCCACTGTAATATGCCGCCAGGACATGCCGGGTTCTGCGGGTTGGCGATGGCGCGGTAGTAGGCCTCTTCGTAGTGGCCATCGCTGGTGAAGGAGTAGGAGATGCCGGTTCTGCTTGGTTCGAGGAACTTATCGTTGAGGGGATCGTAGAAGCTCTGTTGCGCCAATTCAGGCTGAAGTCAGCACACTGAAACCTCTTAAGCGTGACAAGCCTGGTCTTGGGAGCGACTTGGGCCTGGTTCAAGGTGTATGTTCGGTGACCGTACAGGACCAGTAAGCGTCTTGTTTGACTTAGTAGACCACGTGCCGACGAGGTCGGTCGGCCATGTTTGTGCCGCTGCTGATGTGACGAGGCTCAGTCCCGCCGCGAGGGAGTAGTAGAGCAGCATGGCGAGTTGCTGATCTGTGAGAGAAAGAGTGTTTGTCCAGTATACGAACAGAATGCGAGGGCGTTGGGAGTCGTCGCAATGCAATGCGCCTGCTCAAAGACCCTTGTCGCCGCCCCGTCTCTCTTGGCAGGTACGAACTTTAATCATCAAGTGGGCCTTCCTCCCGAATAGTACATCACATGCGTCCTCGGGAGGAGTAACACTTTGGTACAGGCCGGGATTGATATAGTCTTGCTGCACATATCGACGAGAGTAGAAGTTGTATGTGGTGGCGGCTGAGGGTATGCAATGTCGAGCTGCTATCATATCACGCCTCCCGCCGCCCTCGCCACTGCTGATGTTTAAGACTACTTTCCTCCCTTCCATACGTCTGTCCAAACATTATTCACGACGCAGCATGGCCACTGAAGCGAAGGAAGCGAAAAAGGAATTGCGGTCACAGATCAAGAAGAAGCTATCTGAGCTGTCCGAGAAAGATCTACTGGCGCAGTCACGTAAAGCCCAGAACCTGATCCTAGCCTTGCCACAGTACAAGTCCGCGAAACGCATAGGGATCTACTTGTCAATGCCAAAGGGCGAGGCGCAGACAGATGGGGTGGTGGGCGATGCACTATGGGCCTCGAAAGAAGTCTTTGTGCCATACATTTACAGAGTGGGCACAGAGAAGCCAAAGCGCCAAGTCATGGACATGTTGAAGTTGGAGGGCTTACAGGACTTTGCTGCTTTGGAAAGGGATTCATGGGGAATTCCCACACTGCCAGATGGTATGGATGATAGGGTCAATGCCATGGGCGGGAAGGGTGTGTCTTTCGCACCGGACGGGACTGCGAGGGAGGAGGATGAAGTAACGGGCTTGGACATGATCATCGTGCCTGGAGTCGCATTCGACCGTGAAATGAACAGAACTGGTCATGGTGCTGGATTTTACGACAAGTTCTTGACTCGCTTCTGTGAAGACGGCAAGCGCAAGAAACCATTTCTAGGTAGGTATCATTCTGCCCGTCGTCTTGAAGCACTCACTGATGATGCGACTCTAGTCGGATTGTGTCTCGCCGAGCAGATAGTCCCGAAAGGCACACTGGTGATGCAGGAATGGGACTGGAAAGTGGATGCTGTCGCAGTCGGAGACGGCACGCTGCTGACTTTTGATGATACCCAATGAGCATTTTATTGCAAACTTTGGATGAGCTCGCGGCTTGAGGGCGACTCACGGTTTTGGCTCTTTATTCTCCCCATCCTGATTTTCTTCATCATGGCCCTCGTCCCGTTGTCATATGGCATGATAGCCGTTCGCGCGCTCTGCGAGGCCTCTCAGATTCACCGCCGCGTGTAACGCCAGAACTCCTCCGCTCTTGTGGCCTTGCTGGCGGTCTTTATAGCGCATAGCTTGATGTTTTCACTCGAAATCGCCTTAAGTCAAGCTCTGGATCAAGCAGACGTTGTCGCCCTTGAGCAGTATTTGCCCTGTTCACTTGTTAGCCATCGTTCTTCATGTTATCCCAGCGCTTCTCCTCCAGGTGTACTCACCAAGCTCTCTCCTCTGTCCCTTGACATCGTCCTCCGTTTGTCCTTTCCCAGGCTGCTTGACCTCCACAGCCTCATCGACAACCAGGTTCATGAACTCGTCGAAACCTCTAATCTTTCCCTCGATTCTGATGCCCAGCTGCTCATAAAGCCAGATCTGGACCGTGCTGTGCTGTTGAAGGAGCTTGAAGATGAAGTTGATGGGTGGAAGAAGGACCTTGCGCTGCCCTCCGCCGCCGCGACCGGACATCTTGAGGAAAGTGGTGGTAGGTGGATCGGGTGGTGGTTTGAAGTCGCGTGCTGGCGCGTGGTAATGCGCTGGGGGGAGTCCTTCGATGTAGAGATCGTGAATTGAGCGCAATCGGCGTCTCCGTACACAAATTCACGTTTTCGAATGCTGCTGATGTCGGCGGGTTCGTATGCGTGCGATGGAGGTCTAGCTCACATGCGTGGACCGAATTGAAGGTTGCGAATTAGACTTTTGAAGGTGGTCCGAGCGCGCATGCGGCAGGAGCGACGCAGCGACGGGCAACGCTGGTGGGGTTCACGACGACATTATTTCGCTTGACTGTTTGGCTCTAATACAACACCAACAACCTCTCCAACACATCCTCTAACCACCACACGCTCCTCGATCAGCCACTCAAGACTGCAGGCACCGAGCGATGGTTTGGAAGGTGGAAGTTCCGAAACGAGGTCGCTAGCCAAATCCCGAATTCTCATACTCCGACCCACGCCTGATCCGAAGAAACAGGATATATCACCATGGCTACGGCAAACGGCAATGGACAAGCATTTGCGCCGGTTCTTGCGGCGCTGGCGACTATGTCCAGCAACGTAGACCGGTCGCAGAAGAGCCAAGCACACACCTTCCTCGAGCAGTTCCAAAAGTCTGAGCAGGCCTGGACATCAACATTCGCTATCCTGCAGTCACCGCAATCTACCGACGAGGCGAAGCTGTTCGCGGCAACGACGTTGAAGGGAAAGGTAAGGTAAGAGCAGAAGGAGCGGGGGGCAAGAGGCAGGACTAATACAACAGCAGATAGTCTTTGACTTCCATCAACTGCCACGCGAGTCCTGGCCGCAGCTGCGGGATACACTGGTCTCTGTACTGGCGCAGTATGCGAAGGGCCCGAAACCAATACGGACGCAACTATGTGTCTGCCTCGCCAACCTGGCCATCTTGATGCTGGACTGGAAGGATGTGCTGCAGACGGTGGTTTCGACGTTGGGCAGCGATCCGTCAGGTATCTCGTGCGTGCTGGAGTTCTTGCATGTGCTGCCTGAGGAGGTCACGGAGGGGCGTAAGATCAACTTGGCTGAGGATGAGTTAAGAGAACGGCAGATGGAGCTCTTGGAGCAAAATGGACAACACGTCTTGCGCCTGCTCGTTCAGTATGCGCAATCGTCGCCCGAGGCTCAAAAGAACCCTCAGCTCATGGAGTGCATAACTTCGTGGATCAGAGAGGTGCCGCTGAACGACATTGTCAACTCGCCGCTCATGGATGTGATCATGACTGCCGTCCAGTCTGACGATTCCTTCGACTCTGCGGTGGAGGCACTTTGCGCCATCTTCAGGGAGACCCGCGACGTGGACGAGAACATCAACAATATCAAGGCATTATATCCCAGACTGGCGGCTCTTGCGCCGCGCATCAAGGCGAGCGCGGACGAAGAGGACTGGGAGGCTCTGAAGGGCATTACACGCATCTTCGCCGAAGCTGGCGAGGCATGGGTCATACTTGTGGCTAGGGAGCCTGAGCAGTACCGCGACCTCGTCCAAGCTGTTCTCGAGTGCTGTCGTCAAGACAAGGAGAGAGAAGCGCTCAGCCAGACCTTCATTTTCTGGTTCGAGTTGAAACAGTACATCACACTCGAGCGGTATATGATGGCGCGGCTGCAGATGGTCGACATCTACTCTTCTCTAGTGGATGTCATGATCAGTCATCTTCAATACCCGCACCCCGAGAACGGGAACGACTCGGACCTCTTCGATGGTGATCGAGAAGCAGAGGATCGATTCAGAGAGTTCCGTCACCAGCTTGGCGACGTGCTGAAGGACTGCTGCGAGGTCATTGGCGTCACAGAATGCTTACAAAAGAGCTATGCGCTCATTGAAAAGTGGGTGGCCGAACACGGCGCACAAGCAGGGCCAGGCCACGTTCCTCAATGGCAACAGCTCGAGGCTCCTCTTTTCAGCATGCGAGCGATGGGTCGCCAAGTGCCGCCTGATGAAAGCATCATGCTGCCCAAGCTCATCCCTCTCATTGTGCAAATCCCCGATCAGGAGAAGGTCCGGTTCCAGGCCGTCATGGCGCTTGGGCGGTACACCGAGTGGACAGCGCAACATCCCGAGACACTACAAGACCAGCTCAACTTCATCATGGCTGCTTTTGATCACAAGTCAAAAGAAGTCGTGCGAGCGGCGGCGCTAAGCTTCAAATTCTTCTGCAACGATTGCGCGGAGTTGCTGAAGGACTACATGCCGCAAATACAACAGTTCTACGAAGCCAACCTGGAGAAGCTGCCCCCAACAAGCCAAGAAGAGACAACAGAAGGTGTTGCCTCTGTCCTGGGCAGACAGTCTCTCGATACACTCTATCAGTCAATGAAGCTCTGCTGCGATCCGATCGTCAGACGACTGATGGCTATGGCACAGGCTGCGACGGAGAAGGAGCAGAAGCTGGCCATCGCCGACCACCTCAACTTGCTCACCATCTTTGTGCAAGAAGTCCGGCCGTATGTCGAGCCATCGCAGCCGCATCCTGCCGTACAGTACTGCCAAGAGGTCTTCCCGATTCTAGCAACCATCTGCGAGACCTTTATCAGCTTCGTACCGATTGTGGAGCGCGTGTGCCGATGCTGGCGGTATATGGTGCTATCATACCGGATACACACTCAGCCACTGCTACCTCAGCTCGCAGAAAAGCTGTCTGCGGGCTTCACTGCTAGCAGACAGGGTTGCTTCCTCTGGGCCACCGACAGCATTATCCGCGAGTTCTCGGATGAGTCGGACTACGTGTCACGAGCGACGACCGATCAGATCTACTCTTTCTACGAGCAACAAGCAACCAACTTCTTGCGCGCACTCAATGACCTGGCACCTGAAGAGCTGCCCGATGTCATCGAAGACTTCTTCCGCCTCTCGACCGATGTCTTACTTTACCATTCGAACAAGCTGGTGTCATCGCCACTTATGACTACCATCCTCTCGGCGGCGTCTACTTCTCTCACCCTTCTGAAAGAGGAGCCTTTGATGGCCACCTTGCACTTCCTCCGCGACTTCCTTGGCTACGGCGGAGAAGACGCCCCTTCACCATCATTCGACGCCAACGACGGCACCTACTCCAATCGAGCAAACCCACCTCAAGTACAGAACACCGTCAAGGAACTCATCAAGATAGAGGGCGAGCAGCTCACGCAGCGCTGCATGACGGGCATGATGTACTCCTTCCCGCCGGACTGCTTCCCCGATGCGAGCGGTGTCCTTCTAGCAATCTTCCAGCTTATGCCGAAAGAGGTTGCGGGTTGGATTACCAAGACTGTTGGCATGCTCCCGCAGGGATCGATCGCTCCTCAGGAGCAGGAGAGACTCTATCGGAACATCCAGCAACGGATTGACAGCGGTGAGACGAGGAAGGTGAGGGGTCTATTGCAGGATTTCACCAACTCTTACCGGCGGAGGAATGTCGCGCCGCGAGAAGGTCTGGGGAGGTTGGAGGCTACGAAGTTTAAATTTTCTGGTTGATTGGGCGCGAGAGATGAGGGATGACAGGACGATGGGATTTTGAGCGAAGGAGTGCGGAGTGGATAGAAGGGGTTGATATGGGTTGTATGAGAAGAAGACTTTTTGCTTGAAGAATCGGATGGGCATCTAAAGCATTCCAAGGTGCTGCGTAAGTGGGTTCATGGAGCGGCAACGTTTGAAAAAAGAGATGTTTTTAGATCAGAGACTTGGGCATCAGGGCCTGGGCGGAGGATACCCCCTTTTATCGTATGTAGCATCTTTTGACAATATTGATTCAGTCATATGATGTACAAGCATTCCTTGTCAAATTTCAACTCAGAGTTAAGAAGATGCGACAGTCCCGCTATTGTCTGCGCACTCAAACGGTGACCCAACATCACCAGTGTTATACTGGTCGATGATGTCAACAATATTCGCATGGGTTCCCCCGACAGTCACGAATAACCCCAGCAGGAAGATCAGACCATGAAGTGCACACGCAGACCAATACGCGACCGTCTTTTTCGACGGAGTCTCTGTTGTTGCCTTTGAAGTCTCGCTGCGCTGCAGAGAGAACCAGAGCACTGCAGGCAAGCAGATACCCAATGGCCCGAAACCCAGTGCTCCAATCAAAGACACCATTGAAGTGAAGAACGGAATCGCCTCAGAAAGCAACCATCCTATCAGTCCAGTCCCGTACGTACAAGCGAACCAGACAGTCCAGTGCGTCCACGTATTTTGCGTAAGATGACGGGTCCCGCGTAGGATCCGAACGAAGATACTTTTCGCTGCGACGTGGACGCAGATCATAGCACCGGCGATCACTCCTGGGATGGCGATGGCGTAAGCCACGATTTTGATTGTAGGTCCGGCTGAGCCGAGAGCGGGAGATGTGACCCATTTACCGCAGTATGCGTAGACTACGAGCCCGAGTGCCATGTATGAGCATGTAATCCAGGTCATGCAAGTGTACAGGCTCTTGTTGAAGTCTTGCGGTCGCCGCATTTCCGAGATGACGGGTACGAAACCGCATGTGTTTGCTGAGGAGGAGAAGATGGCAATAGCGGCGGCCCAGTCAGATACGAATGTCGTGGAATTTGGTGGTACTGCTGAGAAGCCCAGATCGAAGTCGCCTGTCTTTGGGGCTGCGGCAGGGCGATCTGGTATTGTTACGGCGATGACTACGATCATGATGGCGGTGAAAATTGATGCAAATCCAATCCAAGTAATCCAGCCTAATTTGTGAATTTTGCGAATGCTGGCGACTGTCGAGACGATGAAGTATGCGACGAATCCGAAGGTGATGCTGCATGTGGCATGGTGAGATACTGCGTTGAGAGCGACTGAGAGACCGAAGCTGGAAACTCCAGCGGACAAGATCCAGGTGAAGATGTATAAACCATCCGTACACTCTCGAATAATGAATGAGGTTCGCTTGGAGCAGTTGAACGACCGAGCCGCGATGTAAGCGGCATCCGTGACTGTATGCAGAGACGGATGTGTCGCTTTAAAGCGTCCTTGGATGTAGCCCATGTAGGTGTTCAACAAGCCCCAGAACAAGATGAAGATTGCTCCGGTGACTGCACCGAGAGTATACAGAGCCGATGGCAGAGACAAGACCCCAGTCGCGAAAGTCATCTTGGTGAGGAACATGGAGGCCCTGACCCAGCCGACGGTGCGGAAGTTGACGCCATTCTCGCCAGGTTCAAAGACTTCGTGGGCTTCATCGTTCCTGTCTCCTGGTGGGATAGAGCCGACAAAGACATTCGTATCGTCTGTTACGTCGTACTGAATCTTCGTGTCCGTCATGGCACCAGTCTGGGCAGTTCTGAGATAGCAGCAGCGGTCTGAGAGTCCTGTGGCAATTCCTGTCGAAGCGATTCTGCCGAGAGATCTCTACATGACTTTAGCAGTAGTTTTGGCACTGGCGGAGTCCAAGATACGACTATGGGGCTCCAGCATTCAAGCCGTGGAAATAGCGGCCGCGAGACGACGCAAAACTGTCTCAGTGCCTTTGATCGGCATGCAGCTTGCTTATCAAACCTATCGCTACATCTCATACATCCATGTTTGCGGGGCCCAGATGCACACTTTGGCAGCGTACTTTCACTTTCAGAAGCTCGAGAGTCCTGAATTATAGCAAGTCCAGAGGCGAGGCTTGTTGCATAGGCCTATCGCGCCGCCGCATGGAGCAGCGTCGCGTCTGCCATTGCTCCATCAAGCCAGCATTGGCGGCGGGATTGGATGTTTCGAATGGCCAAGCGTCATATTGCTTGCGCTTGCAGAGAGCCATGATAAAGGTGTCGGAAGGATGCATTGCAGAACGAGGTTTGGCCGAAAGCGTCAATCGCTTTGACCTTCAGTATTATGGCTTCAGCCAGGAGACACTCCTTGACTGTTCCTGTGGCCGATGCCGTAATCCAAAGTCTCGAGCATGGTGTCCAGCAGCATCGATGGTGGGACAAGTGTGTTGGTGTCGTTGTCAATGTTGAAAGGACAAAGGAAGGCTGGCGGAGGACATCACAGTCCTGCGTCTGCCTGAGGCCTTCCATCGATCCCCTGAGCGCGCGTTCCAGACCTCATCCGCTTCCGGCTCCCAATCGATGAAGACTAAGTACACATTCGACTTCGCCGTTTGGGCGCTTTTCCTGTACATATTCACCCAGCGACAATGAATCAATCTCGGCCTTCCCGCCTGTCGCTCATTCTCCACCTGGTCGTGGCATTCTACACCGCGCTGGCCGCCGCTGCATCCAACACACAACAACCGCTGATTGCAGACCAGCGAGGCTATAGAGTGGGCGAGCCCATACCTGTCACTTGCTTGAACAGGACAATGTAAGACATGATCCACTGCGCAATAGCTCCCAAAGGAATTACCGAAGCAAGGGACACAACCATCTCATGCGATCACCTACTAATTCTGGGCTCTGTAGAGACACAGGCGAACACGTAACGGACATCCAAACCGGCCAGTTATCCTACATCCCCGCCTTCACCTGCAACGAAACCGGCCGCCCGCTCGAACTCCTTTTCGGAATCGAACGCGACATAAACTGCACCATAGACTTCGTCGACGACCCTTTTTTCCATCTCCTCGAATTCTACGTCCACAACGATGCGCCCTTAACCTGTCGGATCCCCACAAAACCCCTACCCCCGTCAGTGCTTAAGCAAGAATATGAGGAAGGGACGAAGGATATGACAGAGGGACAGGGGAGCTTGTCAGATGTGTATACGCCGTTGATCATTGCATTGGCGGGGACATTGCAATTAAGTCATTTGCATGTGAGCACGCATTTGAATGTGCTGGTGCATGCGGTGCCGAAGAGTGTCGCGCCGGGGACGATTGCTGCTGCGACGGCATACTCGATATCGAGAGATCCGCCGAGCAGGATCGTGATTGGGGATCCGTTGCCGCTGCAGTTCAGTGTGAGATGGTATCCAAATACTTTGCTGCCGAGTGGATGGCAAGGAGTTGGAGGACATTTGACATTCAGTACGATGGTGTACTGTTTGATATCTGCTGGTGCGAGCGCGGCGATATGTCTGGCGTACTTCAGGGGTGTGGAGTTGCCGAGGAGGTTGAAGAGCCATGGGAAGGACCGGCTAGGTGGGATTGAGAGAGGCGGACTTGGAGGGTATGGTATTGGAGCCACAAACGGGTATGGGTACGGCATAGGGAAAAGAGACTGAAGAGTTTCTAGGGTCGGACTGTAAAACTGCTAGGTGGGTTCTGTGTATATGTGCATGTACTTCAGCGAGGCGCAATGGAGCGATGTTCAAGCATAGAAGGATGTTGAGAGACAGCTAACGCGACAAGATGGGAGATCGCATTGTGTTATTTCTATGAATCAACATACTCCAAAAAGCTTACACATCCTCACAGGTGATCCCGCTGGTATTACTCCGACATTTCGCAATACCGGCATGGTCTTCTCGCCGACGAGCATCTAAACCTCCAAACCGAGCTCATCATCGGCGCACCTCTCACCACATCATCCTCCAGCCGTCCCGCCTCCTACTCCCAATCATTACAATGCAACTTAAGACTTCTGCCAGCCACAGGCTCCGTCTGATTCTTACCCTGATTCCACCAACACTCTCCAAAATTTTCCTCAACAGTAACCCCCAACTGAGTATACACAAGATTCCCCTGACACTGATCTTGATCATACATATCAATCACACACTCGCCTATCCCCTCCTAGTCAGCCAAAACCTCCCCAAAACTCACTCTCACGTTTTTCATTCCAAGGGGCTTTTTTTTAACTTACCATAATTAGCAGTCACTCTCTCACTATCAAATATCGGCTTATTCCACTCATACAAGAACCCCGTGAATGTTTCATTGCCGGTCAATGGTGACTTGCACTCGCCGTCCCTCAGGCGCAGTCTACCGGAGACTGGGTTGGAGCAGTGTCCATCCCCCTTCGAGCGAGGTGAGTAAAGGTGGAGGTAGAGTTTGAAGGTGTACCGAGGCGTTGGGTCCAGAGGGGCGGCGACTGCGAGAGCAGCGCAGAGAGTGAGGACGAGGGATTTAAGGGAGGGCATGGTGAGTTGATGTGTGGGAGTTGGTGGTTGTGAAGGTGCTTGACTGAAAGAAGAGAAGGGAGAGATGGGTGAAGAGAATGATCTAAATAAGGAGCCGCAACCTCTGAGCTTGTGTCGTCCTTACACAGCTTGAAATTCAGAAGCTTCCCACGAACCAGCTTTTTCTGAAGATTTTGCGTGCTTACCACCCCGACAGCTATGTCGTCGACTCGACGAAGTGAGAGAATGAACCAGTGACAGGACGTTGCATGTATCTGACTTACTTGAGCCTAAGTCTAACCAGTGTTCTGCTGATGAGCTCGAAAGCGTATAAGAGATTTGACTTTCGAGTGGTTCTTTCACTTGATCGTGTCCAGACCGTTCCGGCCTGAGGCTCAAATATGAGCAAGTCATGCACGACTATTGTGCCGCTCAAGTGATAACTGAACGAGCTCTATGGGTCATCAGTAGTAGTGTCGCATCCAGAGCAGCTAGCTAGACGAACGACTAAAAGCGCCCAGTCTCTCGTCTCCTTCTGAGGTCGGATGGATCAACCGCACCAGATCCAGGCGTACTCATTCCCTTCAGAGGACTGGCAATCCTGCCCGCTTCTCGGTTTGCTCTCAGCTGATTGCTGCTGGCAGCCTTTCTCAGCGGGCTAGCAGCGTGGCTGAAAACCCCAAGACTCCCTCCATCGCCCTTTTGTGGGCTGCGCTCGCGAAGTCGCTCATGGTGCGGTTTCAGTGGTGATGAGAAGTCTGCTGTAGTCGGTCGTGATACAGACTGAGTCTGCGCATTAGCGTAGCCGTTCGGTGGAGTGTCGAGTGTGCCAAGGGTAGGTACCAGGCCTGAGCTTCGTCTAGACTCGAGTTGCATGGAGGTGAGGTTGTCAGGGTCGTACGATCGGGCATAGTTGGGATTTGGGTTGGTGTGGAATCCGCGCTTGATGATGGTGGTGGGTGTATACACGTCGACTTCGCGTGTTCGTCCTGACCGCGGTGTTGATAGCACACGTGTCTGGATGCCAACATCTCGAACTGGTCGGTTGAGGTTGGGGTGAACGAACTTGGTGTCGTATTCATTCATGACCTCGCCGTGTATCAGCGCAGAGTCCTTAGCTTGCTGGCTGAACGACACTTTCATGAACCAGAGCTGTGTGGACAGCAAAGCACTGAATGCCATCGCAGTGACAACAGTAACAGATGGTCGCGGGTCCATCACAGCTGGAGGAAGGAGCAGATAGTAGATCAAGACGTGACCGGGCGAGAAGAGCGTGAAGATAGCCAAGTTGAATGGCTTCGGGTCCCAGATGTTGAGTTCCCAGACCTCGCGCTCAGCATCCGGGTACGTTCTGGCGCCAGCAGTTGCCGACTTGACCACACTTTGAAGATATCGGAGAGGCGAAGATGACATGGGTGAGCTGTCGACGCGCACTCGCTGAGCCGATGGTGTCGCAGGAGCAACATCGACCGGCTGTTCGAAGAGTCGATAGCTCCGCCGCCGAAAGAACGTGAAGACGGCATTGAGGGAGCAGAGGATGGTCAAAGAGTGGACAAGAAATGTGGCCTGTGCACTCACCTGTCAGCCAGAGGCACTGTAGCGTATCCTCGATGTGTGTTTCCCAACTCACCAACCAGGCAAACCATCCACTTCCACTGCTTCCATCATCTCCAAAGACATCGTCGCCGCCCTTGCTTCCGCCGCGTCTGCTGGCGCCTCTTGCTAGTATGAAGATGATGTTCAGACCGAGACCAATCGGAGTTGCCCATAGCTTCAGCCACTCGTCGTATGCATCGTCGTTGAGTTCTTCTGAAAGCCAAAGGAGCAAATCGTACGGGTCGAGGCGCGCCTTGATGCGCTCAATCAGCGGCGTTCGGCGGACGAGTCGCGGCATCGTAGGCTGTGTAGAGAGGTGTGTGGATGTCGTATTGACGGTCAGGTCAAGATGTTCTTGTCGTCCTCGCACATCCCTCTCTTCACCCGCAAATTCCCCACAAGTGAACGACGTGTCGCGTCGGCGGAAGGAAGACGTGATGTTTATTACTACTGCAAGATTTAGGCTAACATCTTGGAGGTTCGGCAGCGGCCCTTAGTGGCAAGCCTCAGGCAACAGTCGCGTCGTCGAGGTCGCGTCTTAGGAGCTCAACTTCATTGAGAAACACTGTGCTGCTCATATCACCGACAGCATCCACTCGCTCGGAACATGGGTCGAAGAAATAACACCAGTGCGAGAGGCAGTGCAGCCCCCATATCTGGACAGGAAGCGGCTTGCTCCCCCCTCTTGGGCCTTCCCGCTGAGCTGTTGCACATGGTCTTTGATGTCCTGGATCTGGAGTCGTGTCTCAATACCCGATTGACATGTCAACTGCTTGCCTCAGTCGGCGCGGACCACATTCTTGAAGTCGCTTCTGTCATCTACAAAAGGACTAGTTTCCAGCGCTTGACAGACATTGCAGCTCATCCTGTGCTTTCGAAAAACGTCCGCTGTCTGTACTTCCGTGCCGACCGATTCACTGAACCGGCTCTATCATATTCTGAATGGAACCGATATCGTTCGGACCCACGTCCATGGGGAAATCATACAATCCTCGACGAACTCTCCGATTCTGATGATGACCTTTCTGGAGAAGGGGCCAGCGAACGTTTGGATCGTGCCCGGGAGAGATACAAAGTATCGAGAAGAGAGTACTATTCCAAAAGCGAACTTCAGAAGGCCTACTCCATCTACTCAGCAGCTGTTGACGATCAAGCCAAAGTTTCCAAGTCACACCTAGACTTTGTCTGTTTCAAAAAGGTCTTGCGCGCGTGCAGCAACATCCAGGAAGTTGGGATTGACATTCTCGACACTCTGCGAAGGGATCTGGACACTTCAGCACAATTCAAGGGCGCCTTGTTTGATCCTTACGGAGACAGCACGGTTCTAGACCAAGGACTCCATCAGTTCTGGACCGTCATTGACGCCTTGTATCAAGCACGCCACAGTCTCAAGTATTTCACTGCCACATCTGTCTCATACCGGATCTTGCGAGAAAAATGGCGAAATTTGCGAGTTGATGCGATGATGGAAAACCTTATGGCTAATTTGCATGAATTCAGACTGCACTTCACCGTCTGTGAGGATGAGATTCATGCCGGGCATCCTGAGTGGACCGACGTCGAGACGGACGCCAGCGATTACTGTGCAAAGGGTCTCCTTGTTAAATGGCTGAGCTCTGCTCGTCAACTCAGAGTCCTGAAATTATCCATGTATGATGCCGATCTGAGATCGCCATTAGCATGTCTGGAAGATGTCGTTGGGAATACAACCTGGCTTAAGCTTCGCGAGCTCGCGCTGGGTGAGGTCGTTTCCAACGAAGACGAGATCGTGGACCTGTTTCTTCGCCACAAGGACACTCTGAGACGTGTGTCGCTTTGCACTATAACGCTCACATCAGGAGATTGGATCTCCGTGTTCGAACGAATTGGCGGGCAGTTACCGAAGCTCCGCAAGATCAAACTGTCTGGTCACTTCCGATCACGATTTGGCCTCGACGATTACAACCTTGGGATGCCGTGCGCTGGACGTTCCATCGACCTCCGAAGGGACGCCATCGTGAACTTCATCCTACACGGGGGCGACTTCCCAGACCTTGACACTGGTAATCGGGGTCCTATGGACGGAGACGAGTTTGAGAATTGGCCAGACTACGTCGAGCCTGATAGAGCGGACGAAGAGGATGCTGCTTACACCACCGACGGCTCAGACATCTGCTACGAATCTGACAATTTTGATGAGCTTCTCTAGATCGATGACAGCGGCTATGCGGTTGACAGCGCGGGTGTAGCAGGCAATCGGAGGGCTGTGATCTCAAGACGTGTGCATTTAGACACCTGCATCGCAAGGTCCAGCGGCTCCAGCAATCTGCTGCATGCAAGTATACAAAGTCTTCACTGGCGGAAATGATCTTGGCCGATATCATCTTTTGCCAGCTAGTTTGTACCTCGAGGTCGCCGCGGATATGCCTATGCCTCAGAAGGCGGTATACAGGAGAAATGGAATGATCGTGGAGAGGTGGACTGCGAGCGGACACAGAGAGCAGTGGACAGGGATCCAGGCGCTAAACCTCTCCAAGCGCTTACATAATCGCTTGATGTCACTCACATGCAAGGACCTTGAACTCCAAACATTGATGGCAATTGAACCTCACTTCAAACCTTCCACAAGACCAACAACTTCTCAAACCAACAAGAACACATCCCGAAACGGCCAGAACATCCTACATCATGGCTCTCCGCACTCTCGGCCCCAAAGCCGCAGCCGCCTTAGACGAAGAACTCATGTCCACCGGCGCCTTCTCCATCGACCAACTAATGGAACTCGCCGGTCTCTCCGTCTCCCAAGCCCTCTACGCCCTCTCCCCACCCTCAAAATCTCCCAACATCCTTGTAGCCTGCGGACCAGGGAACAATGGCGGAGACGGCCTCGTTGCAGCTCGACATCTTCATCACTTCGGATATAAACCAACGATGTATTTTCCCAAACAGGGCAAGAATGAACTTTATACTCGGTTGAGGAAGCAATTGGAACAGTTGAAAGTTCCATTCGTGGATGATTTTCATTCTGCGGCGCCCAAGAGTGATTATATCATCGATGCGATTTTTGGATTCTCGTTCAGCGGAGAAGTCCGCGAACCTTTTCCTTCAGTCATCAAGGCGCTGGCGGAATCGAAAGTTCCTGTTCTGGCGGTTGATGCACCTTCGAGTTGGAATATCGATGAGGGACCGCCGAAGGATGGGCCGGGTGTTGGGTACATGCCGACTGCATTGATTTCTTTGACGGCGCCGAAGCCGTTGGTGAAGTGGTTTAAGGGAAGGCATTTTGTGGGTGGGAGGTTTGTGAGTAAGGAGATTGCGGAGAAGTATGAGTTTGATGTTCCGCCTTATAAGGGGAGTGAGCAGATTGTGGAGGTTGGGCCGCATGGGGAGAAGTTGTAGACTGGTAATGGGCGGATGGCTGGATTTGACATTGTCACGGCAATGGAGGAAGACAGCAACCGCGAGGTAAATGCAGGAATGAGTAGGAGCCAAACCATTAGACATATCTTATAAAATATGATCATAATTGCAGGGGCGGACACTGGTGGCTTTTCAGTGGCTCTCAATCTTGCTGTTGTCTTCTTTCGTCATCCTGAGTGCTCTCTTCGCCGTTCGTAGAGCGCCAAATGATTGCTAAGATCAATCTCAGCGCCGTCAATGGGTACTTCGTGGACGCTTTTCTTCCTGTCATGCATCAAAGCAAAGCGGGAGTGGTGTACAGACATTGAGAATCTTGAAGCACGCTATGGCACATCTGAATCCCATGAATTTCCTTTGAAGGAAGCAAGGATACTCTCGGAGCTGTGATCGATTAGTTTTTGAGTCTTGTCGTTATTGTGAGCAGAGAGGAAGTCGGTGGGGTTGCAGGCAGAAGTCGCACTCCAACCTTGGCAATGATTTGATTGAGAATTCATCGAGTAGGGCCTAAGATTTGACTAGGTTCTAACTTCACTTCATGTCCGCATTGGATCTCGATCACAACTTCTGATTGACAAATGATCAGAGAGGTTGGGATACGGCATTAGGACATTTCTGAACGGCAAGATCCAGCTCAAAATTGTATGCTGACTTTCTGAACCGGAAAACGATAGTGCATTCGCCTCCTCAACTTTCACATCCCAAAGTATCTGTCCACTAACAACGTGCAACTTCGTCAATCATTTTGCAGAGGTAGAGGCCTAGCGTCATTGCCTGAAAGTCCTTCTGCCAGCCTCCCGCAAAAATTCTGACACCTCGCGGGCTTCTGTTCTCACCACGCCCAGCATCAACCCAGACCTTTCTCTACCGTTGCCGATCATTGCATCGCAAGAGAGAAAAAAAAGTAGTCTCACAGAGGATCGAACTCTGGACCTTATCCGTGTGAAGGATACGTCATACCACTAGACCATAAGACTCGCTGTGTTGAGCTGGATAACCCGTCGGGCATGGAAAATGTAATTCCAAAGCATTATATATCCCCTGATACCAGCGTTGGCAGGAAATACGGGCATTCTTGCTTGTTAGATGCATCAAAACTGACTTCTATAGATAGGCCTGGATCTTAGCTTTCTATTGATCACCTGATCGCCTCGATCAGACGAAGTTACGTGGAAATATGGTCGATCAAAGATCTCGACTTGGTTGATGTGGACCATCAAGTTTTTAAGGGGCGTTGATGTTGTCATGCTCGAGTATTGATGGAGACTGGCCCATATTGATTCAGGATTTATTGAGGCTTTGGCGAACTGACAACCTGCAACGGAGCAGATGCAGAAGTTGAAGATGCGAATCATATTCTTTGATGCAGTGTGATTAAA
Organism: Pseudocercospora crystallina; assembly: GCA_003666085.1. Lineage (NCBI taxonomy): Eukaryota > Fungi > Ascomycota > Dothideomycetes > Mycosphaerellales > Mycosphaerellaceae > Pseudocercospora > Pseudocercospora crystallina. Next base: position 152,863 of record QQNG01000198.1, read on the forward strand.
GGAAAGATACCTATGTGCGTGTCTGACTGAACTTCATTCAGCACATCATAGTATCGTGCCGGTGTTAGTAAAAGCAGACAATAACTCGTAGAGCATCTCGTCAAGCCCATACCCATAGTCCATCGTGACGATCGAAATGGACCGTGTCGATGTGCTACTTTGCACTGTCTTTGGAGTCTCGTAGTCCTCACTGCAAGCCTTTGCCCTTCGTCAAAAGCCGAATGCACGGGCAATCTCCACAAGATCCTGATCCTCCCAAATCGCAACATCACTTAGAAGTCCGCGCTCGATCACTTCGCCACTGCTCAGCCCCATTCCCATGATCTCCGAATTGACCATCTTGACGTACTCCTGGACGGCCATCTTTCCCTCCTGTGAAGTACGCTCCGGAACTTCAATGGTCAGTCCACCGCTCGCCTGCTCCTGCTTAATGACGAACTTGGCCGAGATCCCGTCTGGTAGGGCGAAGGGATACTGGAGGTTGACTGTGACCTTCCGCAAATTCTTCATCTCATCCCTGGCCACATCTTCGGTCCATTTCTCGAACACCTCAATCAATCCTGTATAGACATTCCCATCCTGCCCTATAGTCCAATGGCGTCCTAGATCGATGATGGAGTTGCAGGTCTTGAAGTAGACGGGTCTAGCTTCAGTGCGCAGTTGTGGGGAAGCGTGGATGAGCGGAGGGATTGTATCTTCCCTTCGCATGTCCCGAAGAAAGGGGTCTGCTCGAATGGAGCTTGCTCGAAAGACAGTCGTCTCCTCGACGTCGCCTTGCAAATGCATCTCGTAGATCATGTCTCGCATCTCGGCTGGGAGGTCTAGTAGACGGAACGGCTTCGAGAATTTCCTCAACCCTCGATATATCTTCCGTAGGTTCTCAGGTATTTTCTTGCAGCAGATTCGAGCCCACAGATTTGGGGAGACTTAAGACTCGATGAAGTCTATGACTCCGTATATGTGCCTGCCAACTTGAATGGCCATAGGCTTGATGGTCCTTGGGGTCGAACTCGTCATGTGGTTGTCGCTCTTCTTACGGTACATGAACGCTCCGAGGCCGTGCTTGTAGAGAGTGCTATTGATGCATGTGACCCAATCCTCGAAGTCGTGGCCCTCTGAGAGTGGAGGCTCTAGCTCGATCACGGTCTTGATCATTTTCGATGGGCGGTATGCGACGATGGGGCGATGTATTGGAGTGCTATTGCGGCTTTGAGCAGTCAGCTGTGACTTGTTCGTGGGCGCCATCGTTGGTATACCAGAGTCGTTGATATAGGTGATGTAGGTGTTGGACGTTGATGTATAGGAACAAGTGGAAGGATCCAAGATCGCGACTCTTGTGATCACGCGCTATCCGTGCGCAGCGCATGTGAACGAAGAGCTTGAACTACGACGATGTATAACCACATGCGCTTCAAGTTCATGTGGAAGCAGCTGATTTCTCCAAACAGTGATGCACATGCTGAAATACCAGCGACTTCCGTCTCTCAAAGAAACGCGGTCTTTATCCGTGGCTTTGAGTGATTGCGAGAAGAGTCCGCAGGAAGGCTCCAGGTTCGTTTTGGAAAAAGATCCCGACAATCAGGTCGCGTAGTAGGTATCATAAATGCCAGTCTTCAAGCAAGGCAGTTACAGTTCATATGTTGAGCTTGTCCTGAAACTCCGCACTTGGTCCTTTTCTCAAGAGGAATCGTACATGCTAGGTCGCGATTCTCACGAGCAGTCGCGCACGGCACAATTGGTCACTGGAAAGCCATCCGGAAGTGACTGTCGAGAGTTTCCTTTCCCAGATGAAACTCGTATATCATATCCAGGTCTCGCTTGGGGTCATTAATTGGGTGGGCTAACAGACTTCCTCCAGCACTTCATATGTCTCGTAGGCCTTCCGGCGTCTTCTTGCTGCGTGTTCAGGACCAGAAAATAGGCGACAGACTCCTCTTCGGCCGAGCAGAAGGACATGGGCGGATATAGGCCTTTGCGTAGACGCGTTAGCATCGTTGTCCCGATCCTCAGTCTCAGATTGCTAACGGCCTTTCGAGATTCGAGATGACTGTGGAGCTCGTCTCCATCGGCGTTTCTCTCGGTCTCTGAAAGTGGTGAGATTCTCCTACCTCAGCCTTGTCCTGCAATACCACAAGCGGTGGCGCATAGCTGTCAGCCCTATAAAGCGCTGAGACGCTTCTCAGAAAGCACAAGCATGCCACATTGTGAAAGATAGAGGCGCTGTCGGAGCACAAGAAGACGCCTTGGTGTAATGGCTGCTGCTTGAGCTGGAACGGTGTTTGACGGCTCTCACAGGTGATTAGCTAGCGGTAGAGGCGCGTACTGGCGCCAAAGGCAGTTCAACGTCAGATGTATTTCTGTATTTGGCCGGGATGACGCCGGGGTTCCCCAAGAACGACTCCGCATGGCAAGGTAAGTCTCCGCGTGGAGTATGCAAGGTCAAGCTCGTGGCGGCAGTTTGCTGTCGGTGAATTTGTCTGGGAATGGAAGATGGAGGATCATTTGTGATGAGACAGCAGGCGATGGTGAGGTTGGAAGATGTACGAGAGGGCTTCACGCCATGGAGTGGAATCTGGGGCTGGTGAAAGCTTCATTTTCTTCTCCACCTGTCTTCTGAACCTGCAATCACCACTGGCTTTGTCAAAGCATCGAGAGAGAGAGTACATCTTGCATCGAACGGTAACGCAATCATCGAGGCTGCAATTGTTCTCTGCGGTCCGAGCCTGCGTTCTGGAAGATCTATCGACTCCGGCGAGATGGTGCCGACTCAATGAGGAAACGAGGAAATACATGATCCTTGTGGAGTGCATATGGCCGTCTCACCGCAGTGGTCAGGCAAGATGCAGAGCACCCCTCCTGAATTGTAGTAACGCCGACGCGACTGCTGTCTCACCAATGGCGGCAGTCTTTTCTGGACCACTGCAGCTCTTGCCGCTCGCTTGAGGAATCATGTCAAGGCATCATCGCTCCTTGACACGAGAAAACGCCTGCACAAGTTGCTCTCGTGATCAGATCCTGAACGCGTCTTTCGATCGGGACTAGACCGTGTCTGGACGCGGCTGGAGAGGAGAGCTTCCCCACCGAGTGAGGCTCTGAGGGCACCCACACGGGACGATCCATTGTTATACCAGACGTTGTTGTGAAGCGTGACCATGCAGATCGCCTGGACAATCATCGATCTGCAGGAGGTTGAGCTCTTCAATTCGAGAACTGACAAGCATTCGGTCGGGAGAAAGAACACCATGAACACGACCTGATCACAGTACAAATGCCGCAGTGCTTTCTTCAATACTCGCCGGTCTGGAGACCAAATAGAGTTCATCCAAGCCGCATTCTATTCGGCCCGTAGCTGCGTCCCTTGGCTGGACAGCGAAGCTTCGACGTGAAATGCTTGGGGAACCTCCTTAGCGCCCCTGGAGGTTGGAGCTAGACGGGCATCATGGGTTGACGATCTTGTCTGGCCAATGGTAACGGACCTTCTCGTGCCTACTTGACCTGTGCTGTCGAGGTCGCATGGGAAGCAGGGTTGCATATAACGAAGACAACGGCCCCAGCACGTTACACTGTTGCCCTATCCCGTCGAGCTCATCTCTCGGTCCCTCTTGACCTTCTTCCACCGATCGAAACTCGTCGAAGGCCAGAGTCGATACCAACAACAGTCCTTCCGTTTGGTTGTTCGGAAGCTTCGACATGCCTCTCACCATCAGACCGCCACCAGGCACACCTGGAGCAGCATGGCCTGCCATCGCCGTTGGCCTCTTCGTCGCGTTTGGTGGAGTGCTTTTCGGATATGGTATGTCAGGACACAAAGAGACTTCGCAGCTGGTCGTGCAATGCTGACCTCGAATAATAGATACTGGTACCATCGGAGGTATTTTGGCCATGCCATTCTGGCTGCAGACCTTCTCGACTGGCTACATCAACCCAAAGACTGGAGGACCTGGCATTACCTCTGATCAACAGTCTGAGATCGTGTCGCTACTTTCCGCTGGTACTTTCTTCGGCGCTCTTACTGCTGCACCAACGGCAGACTTCTTCGGCAGAAGATGGGGTCTGATGATTTCGACCATGGTCTTCACCCTTGGTGTCATCCTTCAGACCGCAGCTACCGCTATCCCACTCTTCGTCGCTGGTCGTTTCTTTGCAGGATACGGTGTCGGCATGATCAGCGCTCAAATTCCTCTTTATCAGTCGGAGACAGCACCTAAGTGGATCCGTGGATCCATTGTTGGAGCATACCAGCTTGCCATTACAATCGGTCTTCTTATTGCCGCTGTCGTCGACAACTCTACCAAGAACCGCATGGACACCGGCAGCTATAGAATCCCAATCGCAGTGCAATTCGCGTGGGCCCTCATTCTCTTCGGAGGTATGCTCTTCCTTCCAGAGACTCCTAGAATGTGGATCAAGCGTGGCAAGCCAGAGATGGCCGCTAAGTCTCTGTCCAAACTCAGGAGACTGCCTATCGACCACCCAGCACTCGTTGAAGAGCTTGGAGAAATCACCGCCAACCACGAGTACGAGCTCTCTCTCGGAAAGGCCACCTACCTCGACTGCTTCAGAGGCAATCTCGGCAAGCGTCTCGCGACTGGTTGCGGTCTTCAGGCTCTCCAACAGTTGACTGGCGTCAACTTCATCTTCTACTACGGAACCAGCTTCTTCACCAACTCTGGCATCAAAAACTCGTTCATCGTCAGCATGATTACGTCTGCTGTCAACGTCGGCTCGACATTCCCTGGTCTGTACATGGTCGAGACCTGGGGTCGCCGGAACCTCCTCCTCTTCGGCGCCATCGGTATGGCCGTCTGTCAATTCATCGTCGCTGGTGTTGGCACAGGTGCCGGCGTCGACAACCTGTCTGCTCAGAAAGCTCTGATCGCTTTCGTCTGCATCTACATCTTTTTCTTTGCTTGCTCGTGGGGCCCTTGTGCTTGGTAAGATCGCCGCCATATACCTTCATTTTCATTCTCGATGCTAATTGCTTGTGTCATAGGGTCGTCACAGGAGAAATCTTCCCCCTCAAAGTCCGCGCCAAATCCCTCTCCATGACCACCGCCTCCAACTGGCTCCTCAACTGGGCCATCGCCTACGCAACCCCCTACATGGTCGACGCCGGCCCCGGAAACGCAAACCTCCAATCCAAAGTCTTCTTCATCTGGGGTTCCTTCTGTTTCGTATGCATCTTCTTCGTCTGGAGTTTGATCTATGAGACGAAGGGGTTGAGCTTGGAGCAGGTTGATGAGTTGTATGCCAAGGTTCCGCAGGCGTGGAAGAGTAGCAAGTTTGTGCCGACGGTGAGCTTTCAGGAGGTGCAGGAGGTTGGTGGGGGTGGGAGGTCGGCGAGTTTGGCGGATATTGAGAATACAGTGGCGAGGAAGAAGAGTGTGGGGCATGAGGAGAAGTTGTAGGTTGATAGTGTGGATGAGACGAGGAATGGCTTTGGAAATGAGATGGATGAACATGATACCACTCGCTAGCGAGATTGTAGCTCTGCATGGACAGTGTAATGAAAGCTCTTGCAGCGTAATCAAATCTCTTGCCATGCACATTGACGGCGACGATTATGCTACTTTGATAGAAAGTCTTCGGTAAGAAGCTCGTAGTCACCTGCTGCTGCCGGCCATCTCTTTCGAACTTGGATGCTAGGGATCGCCGAACATGATTTCGAGAGCCCTCATCAAGCGGTACAGACATCGCTGCTTCTATTGTGTCATCTTCTCCCTTCATTGCAGAGCTCTCATTCGTTGTTAATCCACCGCTCGTAATCCTCATTCATCCTCTTCCGACAGAGGTTCGGTAATCATCAATTGATGTATTTGACGCCTTCTCCTTCTGTGCAATCTCCATTTTTCGGCCAGTCTTACTATTGTGACCATGCTCGCGTTCAACGTTTCTCAATCACGTCCATAGCCATTCTGACGCAGCCACTGAGCTTCTTGATAAATCACAGAGCTCTCGTAGTAGATGCCGAGCTCATGATCGGCCCGCTCAATGTCTTCTGCCAAGTTGAACTCTTCGTATGACTGGCTTGCCTCGCTCGTGAAGATGACATACGGCGCATCCATTCCGCATCCTGGACATCCTTTCTGGTTATTCAAGATGCGGCACTGGAGGGAGCAGGCGATGCAGGCGCGGTGGTTGCAAGGGCCCACGCCGTAGAATTCGTCGCGGACACCGCACACCACGCACGCTGATTTGCCATCATCGTCTTCATCTGTGATTCCGTAGTCGAGATCGTCAATGTCGTCCTCGTCGTCTTCTTCAGAGGCGTCCAACGCGATCTCTCCAGAGCCCCCTGATTCGCTACGGTCTTCGTTGCGATCTTGCGACTCGGGCGGGACGGTCGCCGGATCGAGATCGTGGGAGGTGGAGTCTGCCTCTGACTCTGAGGTGTCTTCGCTGCTGTCCTGAGAGTCGAATGGACCTGCAACGACTAGATGTCTGAAGCCTTCATCTCCAGTCTGCTGGAACTGGCATCGGCAAGGCACGCGCAGCGTCTCGAGTGTTCCAGGACCCTCATCTGCCTTCTTCTTGAGATCTTCCGCAGCAGTCTCCTGTCTCTTGTATAGTCTCGAATATCGCGCGTCTCCTGTCTCGACCACGCCATAGTCCTCGAACTTTCTCGCGGCGACTCGTCCTTCAGACCGGCATTTAGGGAGGTTACCATGCAGCACCAGCCATCGAGGCTCATTTTCCTCGACCGTAAGGCTACCAACGTGAGCGTAGCGGCACTTGTTGTTCAAGCAAGCTTGCTTGCTGTTCCGACTGTCGGCGCACCATCGGTGGACACAGGGCTGGTCGAACAAGATGCACTGATCGCAGACTGATGCCTCGTTGCATGGCAGTCCATGGCTCATGCAGTGGTCGCACACCATGTACTTATCGGAGGTGCCGCCATTCTCGCGGTGATCAGGGTCGGCCGTCTAAAAGATGATTAGTGTGTAATGTGTTGGAAATTTCCTGGTACTCACCCCTCTCGTAAAGGTCTTGATCTGCTTGCCACCGAAGAAGATCGCGCCTTCTTCTCCCGTGGAGCGGTCGATCAGCTCCTCAATCTCGCTCGTGTCTGAATCAGATTGACTCGCATCGGGAGAAGTGGCGACGTCCTGAGTTGGCAGACTGTGAGGCGAACTGTTGCGCTCGTTCGGTTGGGTCAATGTAGTGGATGGCAGCTGTGCATTGTTTTCATGTCGAGATCTGATGTGGAAAGACGCATGAAGCACTTTCTGGTGGGCTTCAAATAGGAGGCCCCAAACTGGGGTCCCGAGATATCCATCTCGAAGACTGGCTAAGTGCGAAAGCTCAAGGTCGAGGGCTTCGCACTCTTCGCAACGGCATCTAGAGTCGTAGTTACTCATCGTGTCCGACAAGTAGCAACTGTCGATGCAGCCGTGATGGCGGATGGTTGTGTGGGAAGTTGAGCGTTTGCATCTGCTCCAAACGGAAGCAGCGGGAAACCGCGGGAAATCTACGGATCCCTGTCAATCATGTGAAAGTTATCTCGCCTGGTCTTCTCGCCCCTTGAAGCAATATCTCCTCACGTGCTTCGCTCCCGTGCCCCAGAGCATCGACAATGCAGCGAGACATATCACATGAATGTCGTCACGCCTTGACGCGTCCTACGACATCGGCAGTCTTTGAACTTACTTCATTTCGTAGCTGCGCTTCTTTATCTTCGTTGTTTGGAGCCGCTTTCTCCCTTGAAGTTCCCAGCTCATTGTGGCCTCTACTTCCATGTTTCTACGCTTTCCGATCCTATGCCTGCACCCTGAAAGTTCGTCCGCTGGCTGTCTTCCTCTCCTTCTCCTCTGATTCTGGTCTCGCTCTTCGCAACACTGAGATTGGGTCAGCTTTTATTCTCATGCACGAGCGGTGTGTATAATAGCTCACCTTGAAGGAAGTCCGCCGTCCGTCTCCGCATTCGGCTGTGAATGTATGCTTTGCTGGCCTTGATGTGGTAGTGGAAGTAATCGCGGAAGGTCTGGATATGTGAAATGACTTCAAATCGCTTCTGTGGTGTAAGGTGTCGCGGGAAGAGGACTGTTAGAAGTTAGCAAATGAATGTGTATCCACGTTGCACGCAAGACTTACCAAATGTGATGTATCCGACGTAGCCCTTCCCACTCTGCAGACCCGGGATGCCTTGCAGCTCCAACGGCGGATCGTTGCGGTACAGCACCTGCGGTGCGTTCTGAATAGCTCTCCGTCTGGCATCAACAAACTCCTGCATAAAGACCTTGCCATATATCCGATCCGTCTCGTCTGAGAAGATGGTACTGAAGATTACCGTCACTCGGTCGTGTGAGGCCTTGATGTAAATAGCCTCCTGGTCCCGGTAGTTGATTGCCCGCACTTCACCACCTTCCCGGACACCCTGTGGTGCGCTCTCGCTCGTGTAGTGGCTTGCCTGCTCTGCTAATGAAGCATACTCGTCAAATGCTTGCTCGAACGGTGCGGCCATGGCATTGCGCTTCAGCAAGCTTATCCGCTTGATCAAATCATCCTTCTCTTCTTGTGATGATGGGAGATTCTCGAGATCAACTTGTACACTGAAGTCATAGCCCTGCTCTGGTGTAACAATGTACTGGGCATATTCGCGCTGAAGGACTGCCTCCGCGCCGTACTTTACGAGCTCCGCCCAGCACTTGATCGCAAGAGAGATGAGAATTTGGGTCTTCGCATTCGGCGTGGAGATGTGGAAGGTGACATTGTCGAAGTCGGAGACCACCTGATCGATCGAAGAGGGTGTTGAGCTGTGCCAATGTCAATGCCGTACTGCTTGAGACAGCTAAACGGAGGCCTTACTCTGGAGAGAAGCGGTCCTTCAGCAGCGACTCAATGAGTACGTTCTGGTAGTCGAGAAGCAGCATTGTTGGTATATGTGCAGCTGATCACCGCAATTGGTTGTTGGAAGGTCAATGAATATCAGGCCAATGTTTCCAATCCGGCCCTCTGTCTTGTGATCGCAACTGCCTGCTGCTCTCCAGACCTGCCTCGTCACTGCCAAGCCCAGTCGTGGAGTGGGATGCAGTTGCGGCTCTGCGGACCCCGGCCCGGAAGTCGGGATCTGTGGGGCGCGATTGCCGATCTCAAAAGTTTTGGAAAGCGCGAACACCGATTTGCTTCAGACAGGTAAGTACGACAATTTGCTTGGAGAGAATCCTGAGGCAGACTGCTGACTGGAGCAGATCGATATGGTACGCTCATATCGAAGATACGAGCCGGCGCAAGTATTCGGGACGATTGCGACCGCCTCATCGAACAGCGTCTGGACCTCCTCCCGATCAACGAGTCGCAACGCAGGCAGTGGAAGAACGTTCGTTGGCGCAAATGAAGATGTGCTATGCTGGGATGTGAAGACGGGGGAGCTGTTGTCGAAATGGCACGACAAAGACAATAAGAGCGATGTGACGTGTATATCGCAATGCGAAGTCCAGCCCGATTTGTTCGCAGTTGGCTACGCAGATGGATCGATCAGGATATGGGAAGAAGGACTTGGCCAAATAGTCATCAGCTTCAATGGTCACCGAAGTGCAATAACGCATATCCAATTCGATCGAGAAGGCGCACGATTGGCAAGCGGGAGCCGAGATACCGACATCATCATTTGGAACCTCTTGTCAGAACAGGCAGAGTTCAGGTTGCGCGGACACAAGGATCAGATCACTGGGCTTTCGTTCTTGCGAACGCCTGTTGATGGCGCAAGCGAAGAGGATGTCGAAGAGAAATATCTGCTTTCTACCTCCAAGGATGCGCTCGTAAAGATTTGGGACTTGACAACGCCGCATTGCGTAGAGACTCATGTCGCCCAATCGAGTGGCGAGTGCTGGGCTTTGGGGGTGACACCGGACGGAGCTGGCTGCATCACAGCCGGCAACGACGGCGAGCTGAAAGTCTGGAGGCTTGATCTGGATGTCCTTGCCAACCTTAGCAACAATGCAGGGGAAGGCAAGAAGCAAGATGTTCTACAGAGTGATGGCATCATTCTGCGGCAGGGGAAAGACAGAACAATTGGAATATCATTTCACCCCAAGCAAGACTACATTGCCATTCATGGCTCAGAGAAGGCTGTCGAGCTGTGGCGGATACGATCTCCCGAGGAGCTCCATCGACACATGCAGCGCAAGCGTAGACGAAGAAGAGAAAAAGCCGCCGCTACAGGCGAGACGCTGCCACCTGAGCAGAGCGACGCTACCGAAAAGCCCGAAGTCACGGATGTCTTTGTACCCTATGTGATTGTTCGCACTGGTGGGAAAGTCCGCTCTGTGAACTGGGTGACCGCTGGTGGCAGTTCGAAGAACCTTCAACTTCTTGTTGGAACCACAAATAACCAACTTGAGCTTTTCAGTGTCGTGTCGCATCGGGCGCAAGAGAAAACTGGAAGCAGAGAGGCACCTGATTACAATCGAGCACTTGCGGTTGAGCTTCCTGGTCACCGGACAGATGTTCGCACGCTCGCACTCTCTTCAGATGATCGCATGCTTGCAAGTGCATCAACAGGCGCTTTGAAGGTCTGGAACCTCAAGACACAATCATGTCTTCGAACGTTAGAATGCGGGCAAGCACTGTGCTCTGCATTCTTGCCAGGCGATCGGATGGTTGTCTTGGGTACCAAAGCCGGGGAGCTGGAGCTGTACGACATCAGCACGAGCACACTGATCGAGAAGATCGAGGCACACGAGGGTGCTGTGTGGACGCTGGCAGTACATCCAGATGGGCGCTCGATTGTTACGGGGTCCGCGGATAAAATTGCCAAGTTTTGGCGCTTCGATGTTGTCGATGAGGAAATACCGGGTACGAGAAGGACGACACAGAAGTTGAAGCTGACACAAACGCGGCAACTGAAAGTCTCGGACGATGTCCTCTCTGTTTGCTTTTCTCCTGACCAGAAGTACCTTGCGCTTTCGACACTCGACAACACGGTAAAGCTGTTCTTCGTGGACACCCTCAAGCCATACCACATACTGTACGGACACAAGCTGCCTGTGCTTAACATCAGCATAAGTAGCGACTCCAAGCTTGTCGCGACTTGCTCGGCAGACAAGAACGTCAAAGTATGGGGTCTTGACTTCGGAGATTGCCATAAGTCGTTCTTCGCACATCAGGACAGCGTCATGCAGGTCGGCTTCATTCAGCACCCCATTGAGCAGGACGAAAAGCACATCGTGTTCAGCGCGTCCAAAGACGGCGTGCTCAAGACCTGGGATGGCGACAAATTTGAGCAGATCCAGAAGCTCGAGGGACATCACGGCGAGATCTGGGCAATGGCCATCAGCAGAACCGGAGAGACTATCGTCACTGCCTCACACGACAAGAGCATCCGCACATGGGTCGTAGGCGACGATCTCATCTTCTTGGAAGAAGAACGCGAACGAGAACTCGAAGAAATGTACGAATCAACCTTGGCGCAGAACATGGACCGCGATCTCCAAGACGAAGACGGCGACGGAGAAGTCGCAGCAGCCGGCAAACAAACAATCGCCACCCTCACGCACGGCGAGAAAATCATGGAAGCCCTCGAAGTAGGCATCACCGACCTCGAGCTCATGCGCGCCTACGAACGCGACAAAGCCAAGAACCCCAAAATGGCCGTCCCTCAACGCAACCCTATCTTCCTCGCACTAGGCAACATCTCTGCCGAACAACACGTTCTCAAAACCCTCCAGAAAGTCCCCTCACCCGCGCTAAACGACGCTCTCCTCGTCATACCGTTTAGCACCCTCCCCGCCCTCTTCACATTCCTCGCCCTTTTCCTTCAGAAACGAATGGCGCCTGAACTCGCATGGCGGATATCCTACTTCATGTTACAAGCGCATATGAGTCAAATTGTGGCATCCAAACAACTGAAACATCTCCTGACGGAAGTGTATGAGGCATATGATGCATGGCAGGAAGAAGAGAGGTGGGTTATGGGATTTAATTTGGCGGCTTTGGAGATTATGTGTCGCGAAGCGAGGGAGATGGAGAGGAGTGGGTATGTTGATGAGAGTTTGGAAGAAGAAGAGGGGATGGAGGGGAAGGGGAGGAAGAAGAGGGCTTTCGCTAGTTTGGCTTGAGTAGGATAGAAGGGGCGATGTATGTATAGATTGGTGGAATTGTGGCAGCGAAAGTCTTCGACAATGGCCGATGCTGCGACCTCGATTGAGTACGCCTCTACACGATGTCTCTCGGCAGCAAGGGCGATTACGCAATAGTGGCAGTCGATGCGTGTCCAACGACTGTAGCACACAGGCCGAGAGATAAGTCAAGTATGAAGTTGTCAATGCCCCACTGCCTTCCAGCGCGCTCCTCGAAATCGATCTCGTCTTCGCTAGATACTTCGGATGAGCGCTTGCCGCACTGACCGTTCGTGGTCTGGCCGTGTTTCCAGTCTGCGCGTGCTTTCTTGAGCTCCGGCTCTTCGAGGTCCTCCAGACTTTGACCTGATGGCCGAATGCTTGAAACCGTCTATGACAACGAATTATACTCCATACTCATACTTACAGTGAAGGGTCATACCCGACACCGACATTATCAATGTCCATGTCCTTCGCCGTGATCAGAATCGGGGTATCATCCATAGACTCCCTTCAAATGCTCCTGCGCCGACAGTATCGGGGGTATTGTCCATAGACACGTTCAAATGCTCCTGCGCCGAAAAAGCGTCCCGCGGGTCGCCATGGACAAATCTTCTTGCAGCGAAACTGCTGGCCTTCGTCATGCTGATTGTCTTACGCCCTGGCCCTGTTCCTCGGATGAATCATCTTCTCCGTCCTCGTCGTCAAATGTTTCAGCATCCGCTGCGTCGTTGATGCTCACGTACGCGGACAGGCCAGTTCCAGTAGCGGCAGCGTGCTTCAGCATTGCGAGGTGGCTAGTAAACAAGGCGCCTGCGGCAGCTCCATACGTGCACACCTTCGTGAACCCGTGGGAGCCGACTTCCATGGTATGGCCATCAGGCAGTAGGCAGAGCGTCACTTCAGAGCACATCAAAAGCGTTCGCCTGCGGCGCTTCAAGCTTCATGCGAGCATGCCCTCATAAGCATATGGGAGTCGACGTCCGCGGTGCAGAAGTCACGCAGTCGGGAGAGCGTCAAGAGATAGAAACAAGAAGAAAGGAAGTGAGACGCATTTGATCATCCAAATCCTCCACCAACAATCCAATTTCATTCGCGGGAGCATAAAAAATGCTCTCATCTATAATTCTGCTTTTCATCGATTCGGATTCCTCCCCGAGCGCATAGCTTGTGCGCTGAGAGCCGAAGCGCCCTCCATGATAGCCATAATCACTCCATCTCCTTTCCATTCTATTCCATTAATACAAAACTCCTTTTTCTGCCTTTCTGGGTATCATCGTAATCCATTCTCGATCTCAAAACAAAAGTGCGCCTCGCCATGCCGTACAGTGCTGTCGTTTTCATTCGTCTGCTACGTTCAGTAGCAGTTGTGTAGTGGGTTGTAGGTGGTCTCCTAGGCCACTGGCGCGCCGTTGACGAACGCGGCCGGCGGCAGTGTAGCCTTAACGTTGTTGAATGCCACAAGTGCCGCGTCAAAGTTGAAGCTTGTCTGCATCAGACAATCGCCCGCGTATTGGAGTGTTAAGCCAGTTTGTTTTGACAGCTCTGCTGCCATCTGCTCGGCTTGCTCGAGGGTCATGTTGGCCGGAAGTTGTGGCAGACCATCGTTGGCTCCGGCGTCAGCGGCCTGCATCGGTGGAGTGGTGGCCACAGGCTGATTCGCCTGATCTCCTCCATATGCGCGAATCGTCACCATGTGAGTAACGACGCGCACGCCAGATGGACCGCCTGGACCAAGCATGATGCTGTGATCGCAGGAGCGTTTCTTGTGTGTCTCTGGCTCTTCGTATTCGCCGTGAATAGATATCGCGAAGCCGTCAACGCCTGTCGGGCTTGCTCCGGTTGGGTCCGGAATGCCTGGCTGAATGCGTGACTCGATCATCCACTTCTGAGGTTCGGAAGCTAGGTCGGCGTGCTTTGTCTTCGGGAGAGCTGCGAAGACTTCGGTGACGGATTGTGTGCCACGGTAGAGTCGGTTCTGTCGCGCGCCGATCTGGTTGATCTTCTTCAAATTGCGGCTGTGCTTGATGTATTCGCCCCATTCTTGTTTCTCGGTCGCCTCTGCGCCCGATGGATCGCGAGGTGCTTGAGTATTCACAGCGAGCGAGAACTCCGAGGCGTTGTCGTAGTACATTTGAGCCAACGCACTTCTGTCTGTGTCGAAGCCTGCGAGCCAATTCCTGATGAAAGTCTCCACGATTCCTCCTTCATCTTGGAATTGTGGAGCTCGGATTGGGAATGGGATGTTGTTGACGTTGTTTTGGTTCTTCACGTCTTCTTCTGTGCGGACCTGCACCTGATTGAGCATGCGTAGGTTTCGGTACCACTTCATGAGCTCAGTGGCGTAGTTCGGCTCGCTCTGCTCAAGTGGGTTGTTGGAAATGATCAAGTGCTCGAGCTTCCGGAATCGTCTTTTCCAGAGGCTAAGCGCTGCGAGGTTGGTAAATTTGTTGCTGGAGAGATCGAGGTTCTTTAAGTTTGGGAGTGTCTCCGAGAGAGTCGATACGGCGCTGAGGTCTTCGAGGTCGTTATTTGCAAGAGAGACGCTGGTGATTGCGTCGTCGCGGTCTTGTGGTGTGCTGAAGGAGAGCTCGAGCACTCTCATCATGGCGGGGAAGAACTTGCGAGTAGTAGATTTCTCGTCGAAGATGTTCTTTGCCAGCAGCTCGGAGTCTGAACCGAGCGCAGACAGGTCGAGGAACTTGTTATCGGGGTTCCATCGTCGCTCCAAGACGCCTCTGAAGGTAGCCTTTAACTCCTCAGCTTGCGATGAAGATTTGTGCTCTTGCCCGGCGCCGCCAACTCTTGTGATGTGGAGCTTTGTGCCGGCCCATTCGTAGTTATTCATGCGCTCGAATGCCCGCGCGTCGACCTCCGGTACGCTGATGGTGACTGTGTCTTCTTCCCGCTTCGATCGCTTGATCTTGTAGCCCTTCTTCGCAAGTCTCATAGACGCTTTTTGTTCAAGCCACTTGATGAGTGCTGCCTGTCCGCCGTCGGTATGGTGCGAAACTTTGCTCTTCTCCCATCCGGTGACTTTGAGCTCCACAAGTGCGCCTCGCGGTCCTCGAGGTTCGCGCATGGAAACGTCGCCTGCCGCCGCAGCCTTCGCGATGATCGATCTTCGGGTAGCAATGCTGTTGATGCCATTGCTCGAGCTCGTGGCGCCGCGTGGACCGGTGGGTGGTGCTCGACCTCGAGTTGCTGCTGGCCCCGTGGGTGGTGCCTTGCCGATGCGGCCGCGCCCTTTGATGCTGCTCGGCGCGTCCATGGTGAGATCGCCATCGCGATCCTTTCGTGCAGCTCGACGGGTTGGGGGGTTACGGGAGGGCATCTTGGGTGCGGGGTGGTAGAGTGTTGGGCGGAGAGGAGGTGGATTGGTGGTCGTGTGCAGGTTGCAAGAGGGCGAAGTACCTAGTTGCTTGCGGCTCAAAGCTCGGAGCTTAGTAAGCGGGTCGGTTTCGGCTTGCGATTCAATGGCTGCCTGAGGCGCGAATGTGCTTCTGGGGTCCTTTTGGGCTGCGCAGAGTGTGTTGGTGTGAAGGAGAGTGTGGGATCAGAGGAGCAAGTGGTAGAAGATCCTGCACCTATATAGCCAGGGGTCGAAATTTGGTCGCTTGAGGACAATATGTGTTATTGAGGACATTGTAAACTCTATATTGTTGACGACAATAGGAGCCAGCTTCACTAAAGCGGATCTGCGCAGCAGCCAGTGCTTCATCTGGTGAATGTGGGTGTCTGGCCTATGTATGGTGCATGCGACCGCTGCCTTACCTGTCTGCTGCACGATCGCTCGTAAACTAGGGAGGCAACCTTCCATGATGTCTAAGACACCAAGAGATTGTGTTCTGGTTGTCTGCTGCCATTCCTTGGCCACCACCTTGAGACGGCTTGCGTGACACACTTTTGATCATACACCATTATTCTCGTCATATCTCTGCTCTCATAATATACATGCATGCACAAAAAGCGTCTAGCCCATCCAAGCCCAAAACTTGCCCCACAGCGTAGTCGGCTTAGCCTCCTCAAAATACATCTCCTCAATCTCCTTCCTCCCCGTATCCAGATCCGCTTCAATCGGTTTCACAAACTTCGTCCTGAACACGATCTTGTGGCCGACGTACATCACAGCGAACAAGATCAAGCTGACATACGCGACGAAGAAGCCTGATGTGCTCCAGGGCATGAAGGCAGTGAAGCCATTGGTGATGATGATGAGAGCGTTGAAGACAAGACCATACCATGAGAACCACGGCTGCCAGAACGCCTTGTATGGAAGAGTGTCGCGAGACTGGCAGCGAGCTTTAAGAGCGCGCATGAATGCGATGTGGCAGATGTTGATGCAAGTCCAGGAGATGAAACCTGCAACGGCGGTGATGTTGAGGAACCAGTCGAAGACTGTGCCTCCGCTGGCACTCAAGTTCATGAAGCCAAGCAGGCCGAAAGCAGCAGTGAAGGCGGCAGCGACGTATGGCACGCCGCTGGAGGTGGTGCGCTTAAACCAAGCAGATGCAGATCGCTCCTCGGCAAGACCGACCAGGACACGGGAGCCAGAGTAGACGTTTGAGTTTGCTGCGCTGAGTACGACGCAAAGTAGGACTGCGTTGATGAGGCCAGGGAGGACTTGCACACCAGCAAGCTTGGCGGCGATCACGAGCGGGGATGCAGATGCATCGGTGTTGCTAGACAGTAGCTCGTCATTGTCGTAAGGAATCAAGAGGCCGATGAAGAAGATGGTGAAGACGAAGAAGAACAGGATCCTGTAGAAGGTCTTCTTAATCGCAGCTGGGACGGTCTTGCGGGGGTTTGCAGTCTCGCCTGCAGCAATACCAACAAGCTCAGTGCCTTGATAGGAGAAGCCAGCTTGAATCAGAACGGCCCAAAAGCCGACGAACTTGGCGAGGGCTTGATTGTTTTCGACCAAGTATGGGGCAAATGCGCCTGGGTGGTTCCAGTACTTGAAGCCGAGGTAGCCATGCTGTCCGGCACCAGCGTCGATGCAGATGGCAAAGATCAAGAAGCCGATCACGGTGATAACCTTGATGCTAGCGAACCAAAATTCGACCTCACCGTAGAAAGATACTGGCAAGAAGTTGAGTCCGGTGATCACAACCCAGAAGACGCCAATGAAGATGCCGACATTCAAGTCAGGAGCCCAGTACTGGATGATGAGGCCCGATGCAGTCAACTCGAGAGCGTATGTGATAGCCCAGGAGAACCAATAGATCCAGCCCATAGCAAAGCCGAGGGACGGGTCGACGAATCGGGCGGCATATACGGTGAATGCTCCGCTGATCGGGATGTAGGTAGCCATCTCGCCGAGCGCCACCATGACCGAGTAGACTAGAGTGCCGACAAAGGCATATGCGATGAGGGCTCCTGCCGGGCCGGCAGTTGACAGTGCAGATCCAGATCCGATGAAGAGACCGGTACCGATTGTGCCGCCTTTCGAAAGGTCAGCATGGCTCTGCCAAGCATATCACAAGCGGGAGTACTTACCAATGGCAATCATCTGCAGGTGCCTCGACTGCAGCTTGCGCTTGAGCTGGACCGTAGTGCCAACCTGGAAGCCATCGCTGCCCTTCTCCACATCGCTGCCAGAGGTCGCTGATCTGGCATCTGCACCAAAAGTCTTCTCATCCGTAACGAGAACCGGGGACGCTCCGGATTCTGCAGCCTTGATCTTGTCCGAGTCCGCCATTGTGCTGTCTGTCGATGGCCACTACTCCGAACAGTCCGATACCAGAGATCTCTCCGTCCGTTGGGCGCGATGAAACAGCAAGATCCGATGCTAGTGTGGTGAGTTGAGCTAGGCTTGCGAATCAAATGAGTCAAGCACAGAGCAGCGTTTGTCTTTCTCCCGTTTCTCTTCCGTCCGAAACCCCAGCAGGGACACGTGGGCAAACAACGCTGGAAAGAGAACGAATGAGAGCAAGCAGAAGGTGAGAGTAGGAAGCAAGCAAACTCTGGCAAGTACGACACTTACGTGCGGACAGGTAATTTGTACGTAAATGCATGGTTGCAATGACTCCTGCAGCGCACAGCAAAGGCCCAGCAGGCACGACGCAGATTCTTCTCGGCACACTGTTCTGGTGCGGTTTGGAGGTAACGCGACCCAACGCTGACGGCGCTGACACGCGTTGGTGCAGTCTAGCAGCGAAAATTTAAGAAATGGGACGGTGGGAGCGTAGTAGATGGGGGGATGGTGTGGTGGTATCCGCAAAAAAATGCACGAAACAGCAAAGTCGGGAGCGAGTGAGGTCGGCGGACGCACCTCGCAGGGCGCTTTCGGCACAAAGTGCCACGAGCTCTTGGCAGGGCAGCGCGGGAAGAAGCGGCCCAAGACGGCGACTTCTCTTCTCCTGGAAACCTCATCCGAACCTCCAACGGCAGGCCACCACCACCTCCGGAAGAAGGACCGCTGCGTGGTCGCGGCGCGCCGATGACCTTGAAGAACTGCACCCGCCCGCTGATCCTCAGGAACGCTGCTTTTTCCTCCATGTCTGAATTTCTCACGCGTACAGTCATGACCGAGTCTGACCGGCGAGATAACGACAAGAAGGGACGCCACCGGATTGCTTCCAAAGCATTCCTGCCGTGAACCCATCTACAAGATGATCAGCACCAGACCGACTCCCAAGAATCCCATTGTCATCCTTCCTGGCAGGACCATCTGACTGTCGTTCCTTGTTCTGGGCGTAACACTGGCCGGCACGCTGCTTGACGTTCTGGTCGTACCGGACAGCGTCACCGCAGACGCGCTGTGTGAAGATGAGCGCGAGCTTGCAGAGGCAGAGATACTGCTAAAACATGCCGGAGTCACTACATGAGCAGTACGACCCAAAACTACGAAGCTGCCAGATAATGCCGCGGAACATGCGATGCGAGAGACCAGGACTGCAGGACCGTCAGGTGATATGGTACGACTGTCCGGAAGCACATAAGTTGCGGGAGAGCAGACCACCGTAACCTGTGGAGCTTTCAGCCGCTTTCTACGGCCATTTGTGACCTCTGCTCGCTCACGACGACGGTAGCTGTACCGAACGGACAAGGCGAGTGTGCGATGCCATCAACTGTGATCGATGCGGAGCCTGGTGCGAGCGCTTGACAAGCTGAGCGAAGCTGGGTTGGTATGTGCAAGTTGGATTGTGGCAACAGAGTCTTTCAACCTGCGCAGCTGAAACTTGACACGGCGGAGTGTTCACCACCAAGGCCTCACGGAGTGGGACCAAAGTGCACGACACGCCATTGAACCTGATGGACCTTCAGCGGAGTCGTCCTGGTGGTCTCCCGCCGGGCTGGCACTTGTGTGGGTGCAAAATTGACTTTGATACTACTGGAGCCCTGGATCGACTGCACAATCAACAGAGTGACTCTGCAGACGATGTACGGTGTGCTCTGTCGACGCTATCGCTTTCGGGTGTCGAGATGAGCGAAGCATATTTGGCTGCCAATCCGGATTCTGCAACTCGGCATCAAATTCGGCGCTCCGACTCGAACCTCCATATTTGCCTGTGTCTCGACCCAGTCTGCGTCGGTAATGTAGGTCCAACCGCGTTTGAGCTCTGCTCGAGAATTGGCCTTCCAATCACGGAGGCGAGCTCGACAGGCAGATCGGCCACACCAGCTTCATTTTTGGCGATGAGTGAAGCAGGGCCTACTGTTACCCTGGGTTCCGTGATGCGACCACGTATGTAGGCAGTTGCGAACTCGTAAGACCTCGCGTGGAGTCACGACTGGTCCCCTTTCCCATTATGACTCACGGGTCATCAGCGATATTGAGCAGCTCGATGTTGTCACGAGTCTTCGCAGGTTTGGGAACTCTCTCAATCTGGTTCTTGGTAAGAACTTCCGTTAGACCACGGAGTCTAGGATCCGTCTCTCGGAGTCGGCTCAAGAAGCTGATCTCCTTATGTCAGTAGCCATATCGACGCATTAACAGCGACAGGCATCCACGATCACAACACGGCTCGCAAATTGATTTCTTCTCATAAAGGACAATCGAAGAGTTTGAGAAAGTTTGAATTTTGTGATCCGGCAGCTTCGGTAGCGGCGTCATCGGAGACTTCTTCAACATCGGTGCCTCCCAGCGACGACTCCATGAAGATTTGATCAACCTCCGGCATCGTATCGACGCCATCCTGTAGGGAGACGACTTAAGAATCTGTTGAATGGGCGTGCATCTGTAATAGCTGGATGGTACCAATAGCGGAGCCGTCCATTGGGAAGCCGTAGACATGGCTAGCGTAATGTGCGAAACATGATATGGAGATCATCGGCCACCGACTAGACCTATGCTTCCACGCTCTGGCGGGTTGCACTAACGCGCCCTTGGCTTTCTGTCTGAGCCAATAACTCTGCTGTATCTGAGTCCGAGCTTGGCTGCGCGTTCAGCTTCTCGAGGGTTGAAGAAGGCTCGAAAGGATGTCAGCCACGCCAGCTGGTAGTAGCAGCAACTCCGACTACTGCAGATGCCTTTGCGGGACCGTCTATCTCGGCAGAGCAGAGTACCGATCAATATCTCTCATGAGGGATGTGCAAAGAGGCCAAGAAAGCTCGGACAGGTCGAATGGCGTGCAGCTGTCACGTGTAAGGTTCAAAAAACAATGGCTTCCAGTGCAAGGACGGCAAAACGCTGCCAAGCGGTGAAGATTCTCGGCCGCACTAACGCGTTTTGGAGCCGGACTGGTAAGTGAGGTCCTACATCCCATATGGAGAGACGCCAAGGAAGTACGGACTTCGTTATGCGGCCTTGGAAAGATGGGTTTCAGAGCGAGGACGGCAAATCGCTGCCAAGCGGTGAGGATTCGGGGCCGCACTAACGCATTCTGGAGCCGGACTGGTACGTGAGGGAAGATCAACGTCTCACATCCTACATGTAAAGACATGAAAGAAGTATACTCCGTGAAGCGGCAACACCACGGATCCGGACTCGAATCCGCTGGACCGCTGTTTTCGGCCTGATGCGTTAGCTTCGTCTGGCTGCCCCCGAGTTCAGCTGCGGAATCGGCCTCGCGAGAATGGAGAAACTCGTCAGGTGTGTACACTGTATTAGTTGGCAGGAGCCCTACAGACTCGGCGATCGGACTCGAATCCGTTGTGCTCCTTCTGCATCTGTCAACCTGATACAACAAAGCAGAGCCCGATCGAGTTGGTACATGTTTCTCAAGACGTACAAACGAAGTTTTAGGCGACACTGGGGACCCTGGACTCGAATCTGCTGTTTTCTCACTGTTCTCCTACCTCAGCCATTAGGTCGGCCTCGCTGCATCTGAGGTCAATTGCAAAGTAAGCCTCTCAAATCCGGAGATGCTTCATCAGGTGTATTTGCCGCACCGGCTGGCCGGGCCACTCCGACTCGGCGATCCGACTCGAATCCGTTATTCTCTGTCTACGCCACTGGACTTGATCTGACTGTATCTGAAGTCGGCTGCTGGGTTGGTCTTTCGAGTACAGAAGAATGTTGGCTAGGTGTAATATCCACACCAGCTAGTAGGAGCAGCTACCTCGACCATATCCTACGCTTTCGAAGGACTGCACACCTCAGAGACTGCCCGTCCGAGTGCCGGTTGAGTTGGTATTGTTTCCTCATACAGAAAGTATGTTACACGTCGAGAGGTATCAAGGTAAGTCTCGTATCATCAAGCACCTACCAGAGGCTTGCTTGCTCCTTTCCTTCATCATTCTGATCTGCCTGCAGATCATCCACTTCTCTCCTTCATCCGATTGATCGGCCTCGACTTCCTCCCCTCATTCACACTCCAAAAACACCTGAAGTAATTCCAAAGCACTCTCGTCTCCTTATTCTGATGCTCCACACAGATATTAAACTCCAAATCCCCTTCTTCATTCCACCACGTCACATACCAGTTGGGATTATACCCATCCTCGAAACCCCTCGCCACGACCTCCATCCTCCTCGAATCGACAATCGTAAGTCCCAACATCACATCCTCCATAGGGTGCCGGTTCGGTGGAATGAAAATAAACACCTCGGTCGCCGGCGGCCGCCGCACGACGAATAGAGTCCCATTCCAAAGCTCTGTGCGAAAGAACCATTGTCGGATAACGTCAACGTTGAAAGGATCAATCACATCTGGGATATCGCAGCAGCTGACTCGGATGGAGAGCAGACGGTTCCGCAGAGCGAGGGAGTCGGCTATGACGCTGCGGAAGTAGGTGCTCACGCAGGCCATGAAGGGGATGTCGGTTGGACTGCAAAGGAGTAGGATGGCTTCGACGAGTTCGTAGGTGGTGATGAGGCGGAGACCTGGCGCGAGGGGCGCTGGGGAGATGGTGATCTGTGGGGGCGGTGCTGGAGTTGAGACCGCGGTCTGCGAGGGCGGTGGTGTGGACATCTCGGTGGTGGTGGGAGGGTCGGGTGGGTTTTGGAGAGTGGAAGAATCGCTTCCGTGATCCTCGAAATGCGTGGTGACCCTTGCGTGGTGTAGGCTTGCAAGTGTGGTGGAGTCGCACATGTTAACAGAAGAATTTTGTAGTGACATCTCGTGCGAGGCAGAAGAGAGAGGAAGGTGCGACCTCGCTCCTTCCGCTGTAGTGTGCAAGGGTCAAATCGAGATGGAGATCGAGATCGAGTGAGATGCCCGAGTGAGTCTTAACATCTTGCCAAATCTTTCCCGAGTGAGGACAACAAATAAACTCGGGATTCTGAGGACAAGTGAATCTTCCTCAAGTGCTTGGCTCTGATGTGAAAATCGTAGTAAGATATCCCAGATGTGAAATTGGCAAGTTGAGGACACTGATCTGATCGTCCAATGTGAAAGTACTATGTGATGTGAAAGTGCTTCCAGGTGAAAGTCTTCGTCTTCGCAGTGAATAGGCAAGTGAAAGTCAATTTCAGGACGGGACTGAAGTCGAGGGCGTGTCATGAGTGAAATGAGACCTCCTTGTCATTTTGCGAAAGAGGTCATGATACACTCGGAGAATTGCGAAGGAGTAAACATAGCTGTCACGTTCCATCCCGAAAGCGATGCGTGAAAATGAGGACAATGATTCTGTAGAGGGTGCCTTGGACATATTGAGGACAGGTGAGAGGGCTATTTGAGTAGTGCATGATATGAGTACTTTGGAGTAGGAGCATAGCGATCGTGAGGACTATGGACGTGAGGACGGCAAACTACGAGCATCGCAGAGTGTGAGGCCTGCATCGTAGGTGACCCAGTACCAGCGGCATTTACCAGTGATTGCCAGAGGACATATCCATTGGCACTGAAGAGAAGTGTCTGCAAATCGTCACCGTCGTCGTACCTGCCAACTGTCCATCTCCAAAAGCCAGCCCGCTTGCCAAGACTTTCACATGAGCCCCGAAAAGCCGCCGACCGTTACCCACCAGCCACAAACACCCACCCCACCAACTCTCAAAACAAAACAAAAGCGCAAAACAAAAACCACAAAAAGATTAAGCCATGCTAGCCAAATCTAATTCCACTAACCCGCTCTAAAGCTCCCGTATAGGGATGAAACTGAGCTGGACCAAAGCATTCAATTTTCCACCAGCGTCTGGAATTCGAATTGAAGTTGATCTCATCCACTTTTAGTTTCGATTGGATTCGGAAAGAACTTTATGAGCGCCTTAACGACTGAGCTACTTGCACGTTTTTGACGACGGCTTTTACTGCGGCGGTAAGACTTGGAGAGAGAAGCAGGACGCTCATTGGAGGGTCACATTTCTTTTGATGGAGGAAGAAGGTTTTTGTTGGGTTATGTAGGCTGGATAGGAGGAGATGATTAGGGTGAACGCAGCGACGTCCGCGCTGCCATGGGGACGTCTCTGTGCTGCTACCGCGAAGTAAGGGTAGAGGGCACTGAAGTCAGGTCAGCAAGCAGTTAGTGATGCACGAGAAAGAGGTACCTGGCGCGAGGTCGTGAGAGTCGCTCGAGAGCCGCGAGCCGCGCATCCCATATGAACAGCTGCTCACCTTTCTCGTCTTTTGCCTCGCCTTTCTTGTGTTCTCCGAAGCCTTTACCCCATGGTGATACCTCTATTGCCTATGTGCAGCGCTCGATGCATGCGTGCGGCAACACAATTTATGCCCAGCCCGTCACCACCACCCCTTTGCTCAAAATATCAAACTCACCGTCACCGGAAGTTCAGAAACATGGGCTGCAAGCACCTCTACGCCTTTTCTCCATCTCAGACCGATGGAACACGACCGCGAGGGCCTAGAGTTACCGCTTTTCGTCTTTCCGCCATGGCCACATGCCGTCGGTGCCCTGCCTCTCTTTTCTCCGCTTCGTCGCTCCTCTGTCATTCTACATCGCGCATCATGCCCTCCATCGCCGATACCCGAAGCTCAAGGTATTGTGGACGGTTATCTGGCCCGCGGCGCAACCACAACCGTACTGCACTTCCGCACAGAGCTCGGCACATCCACACCTCTTCATCCGCATCACTCCAGACGCGACCGCTGAAATTTCTCCTCTACCAAAGCCACACAGTACGAAAGCTTGACGAACACGGTGGCTGCTCGCTACCCTTTATCATCGTGGCATCCGCGATGATAGAGTCCCAGCGCCACCAGGAGCTAGTCCGGCGTCTGTTCATGATTCGCCATAACAATCGCGCGCGCTCTGTGGACCATTCGCTCGACGACGGAGAATGAGCTCGATACGTCGGAGAGGAACCAAGCGCTTTGGCGCGCACTCACTGTTTCTCAGCGCATGTCTTCCGATATGTCAGCTCTTTTCGTTTAACATCACGAGAAATTCCGTGCCAGCGAGGTCCACTCTCTGCCACTCACCGCCCATAGCAACAGGGGACCCAAAATGAAACTCTCTTACATCGTAACTCATCTATTCATATCATGCCTCCCATCTCCTCCCTCCATCTACCTATATCTTCGCCTTCGCAGCCTCCTGCATAACATCCCTCGTCAGAATCTCCCCTTCCTTCTTGATCGGGCTCAACCTCCCAATTTTCATCAACTTCGCAATCATATCCTCGTCACCGAAATGGCTGTTATGTTCGTACTCCGGTTCCTGTCCATACGCTACTCTCGCCGCATCAACCAATATCCGTGCCGTCATGCCGAAAACCCTGTATCGCGACTCTTCGAGAGCGTTATTCGTCGTCGTGTAAAACTTCCGCGGCAGAGGCGGCTGCAGCGTACTCCTACTCGTCTTCGAACTCGCCGGATCTCTCGTCGGCTCCGTGCTCGTCGAAGCACTCGTCGAAACCGGATTCGTCGCCTTCGTCGGCGGACGTGCATCAGTGTAAGAAGCCGGCCTCTTCGCAAGAAACACCGTCCCCGTCGGCACCGGCACAAAAAACTGATGCATCCTCCACGCACTCTCATGCCAACTATGCCAACTCCCCTTATACCACTCCCCCCCAAACGCCCTCCCCACCTCCTCATCCAAATCCTTCTCATACAAGAAATTCCGAAAAGGCGCAGTAAACACCGCCGCGACCTCCCTCGCATCCAACTTCGGCAGGATATCTCTCGCTGCGTCAGGATTTTGGTTTTTGGGGGAAGGGGCGGGAGTTTTGAGGTATGCGACGCAAGGACGGACGCCTAGTTCGGTCATGGCGAGGTTTGAGGGGAGTTCGGTTAGGTGTTCGACGGTGTAGCCTGGTGGGAGGTGGGAATCTTGCATTGGGAGGCCGATTTCTTCGAAGGCTTCGCGGCGGGCGGTTTGGAAGGGGGTTTCGGTTAGGGTGTCGGATTTGCCGCCGGGAAGGGCGGCTTGGCCGGCATCTTTAGATGGATCAGTAGGGTAATTTTTGTGATGGTGAGGTGTGTGTCCGTACAGTTCTTCAGCCCAGAACTCCTGATAGTTAACACGACTTTAAGATCTCCTTTTTTATCCGCGAAGAGCAGTATCAGGACTGCTGCACGTCGTTTTAGTGGACATCGATACCACTGGGTTGGTGGTGCTATGAAGGAGCGGAGACGGGCCAACGCTTGCTAGGGACAAGTCAGCTTTTGATCGCGAGCAGGTATTCAGTTGTGACATGTACGTACCTTCGACGCGGGCGTGAGAGAAGCCATGTCGACGCCATGGTCTGCACGGAAGAGAGAAACATCGAAGTCATCAATCTTGCATCGCAGGACGATGTGCGGTGATCGTGGAGAAGTGGACCTCGGCTTGCAGATCCCTCGTGGCTCTTGCCGGCATCTGACGGGCCGAGATCACAGGCATATTGCTGCCAGATGGTATTGGAACAGAGCGAGGTGCTTTTATAGTGATGGCCGTTTCTTTCGTAGCTGATTCTTCTAATGAACATCGTCTCGCTATTGCAAGCGCAAGGTTTGCCGCTGGCAGGCAACGCCTGTACCACCCCGCCCATTTACTATTACAGTCAGTTATCGATCTCATCCCTTCAACGCCTGGCAATGCTCGCTGGTGTATGATATGCCCTATTCGTATAGGCAGTCGCTGAGACTAGACCCTGATTCTCATTGTCTCCACATGAACTCCAAACCACTGTCAAGTATCGTCTCCTCTAGAAAGTCCTCTGTGTCTTCCTACACACGCGGATCGTGAAAGAGGAAATTGATATCCCGCGGCCGCGAGCGGTTCGATCTGACAAACTCCTCGTCGCCGGGAGGTCCTAAAGCGTGTGTCAGTATGATACTCCAACATCCATGCAGAAGCCAGTAGGAGAGGAGCAGTACTCACGCTCATCTTTGGTGTTGCTCGCAAGCATGCTTTGGAGGCTGATGCAGATAGACTCTACATTGTGTACTGGGCTCCACCCCTGAGGGTCGAGAAGATCCAGACATATTATCCCATTGCTGTAAATATGTGGATGCATTGGTATCCGCCGCGGAGGATCTGAGAGTTTCGTGAAGACGACCTCTGGCGCTTCTATTGGATATTGAGGCGAGAAAGAGAGCTTGAGTCGGTACTTCTCGCTCGGGTCGTATAGAGGGTTCTCTGGTACGGTGATGTCCATCTGCCACTCCTTAAGGTCTGGCGCTGAGACCAGCGTGATGCCTGGAGGAAGCGCGCTCTGTATTTTGGACAGCTCCTTTTGCAGCCTCTTGCTCGCCATGTTCGCCATCTTGACTTGCTCCTGCTTCCTCTACCGAAGTCGAATTGATGCAGTGGGATAGCTCGTGCTCGGCGGAAGGTGTGCTGTACGACAGGCTCGATAGTTCGCAGGCTCGTGAGTGATGGTGTCTGTTGCTATGGACCCTGCAACAAGTGCGACAAGGTGGGTACTGGCAGGTGGTGCAAGCAATGTTCACAAAGACGTTGTGTTTGTCGATGTGGTTGTGCAGATTACATGTGAAGATTCAAAGTGCTACGTGCACCCTGCATCAGGCCAACAACAAGGCCGCAGCTGCACTCCGAGAAAGGCGAAGTGGCATGTGCCGGTCAGTGCGCCCGCGGGGCTGAGATGAAAGAAGCTGCGCCTGCGAACGCCGCTGCTTCACTTTGTATTGCGCCAAGAGCTTCACGGTGAAGTGAACAGTAGGGAGGCTTCGATGAGAACTATCGTATTCGTGGTGAACTGAACGAGAAACGAAGAGACTTGATTGTGTCCGCAAACAGCAAGCTACGCGAAGAACCCTGGTGGGCTTGAGTGGTCTTGACTCTGGTGGATCAGCACAGCCCCGCGATTGGAAGGAGCTGCGAATGTTGGCGCAGGTTGGCAGGCGCAGGCTGTGAGCACTGAGCTCGGAAACGCCAGACGCCTGAGAAGGCACACGCCCACAGACGCCCACACGCCCAAACATCAGCTCGACTCCTGAAAAGCGTAGTGTATGCCGGCATCTCGCCAGGTCCAGCCTTCCTTCCGAACACACTCCCTCAGCCGCATCCCGAGCAATTGAAGTACCGTACCGTACGCTGCCATTCCGAACACCGCAAGAGTCGCTCACTCCATCGCGACCTCCACTTCGAGACACACGGCTCCGGGAAAGAGCAGGAAAGATCGCGGAGGCGGCCTCGAGGCTGCGATACCAAAGGCAACATGTCGTGTGAGTTCCTCCAAACACCCATCTCTCAGGACAGCACATCAGCCTTTTCGACCTGAAATCACGAACCAACCTTCGATACCTCCTCTCACCTATATCCGCGCATTGATACACTCTGTAACCTTGTACCTGGACAGCCGCGTTTCACCTCACGTCATTGCCTAAAAGATATTGCCAACATGGCACATTCGCACCATGGCGCTCCTCCCTCTCCTCACCCGTCAAGTAAATCATGCAAAAGATCAAACGAGCTGTCCCACTGAGACCAGAGCTGACTGTGAAGGTTGCAGTGCAAGGAATGCTCAACAAGCTACATGGCCAACCCGAAAGCTATGACCGCAAATCGAAGTACCGAATGGGCCGGACGCTGGGCGCAGGCACCTATGGTATTGTCAAGGAGGCCAATGGTCCAAGCGGGAAGGTCGCCGTCAAGATCATCTTGAAGAAGAATGTGAAGGGAAACGATCAGATGGTATACGACGAACTCGAGATGCTTCAAACACTACAACACCCACACATCGTCAAGTTCGTGGACTGGTTCGAGTCGCGGGACAAATACTACATCATCACCCAGCTGGCTACCGGTGGTGAGCTGTTCGACCGCATTTGCGACAAGGGGAAGTTCACCGAAAAGGACGCCTCCGCCACGATAAGACAAGTGCTGGAAGCTGTCGACTATCTGCATTCAAAGGACGTCGTTCACCGCGATTTAAAGCCAGAGAACCTCCTATACCTCACACGTGAGCCAAACTCAGACCTTGTGCTTGCCGATTTTGGAATCGCCAAGCATCTGGACAGTCCCGAAGGTGTACTGAAGACAATGGCTGGATCATTTGGATATGCGGCACCGGAAGTTATGCTGAAGAAAGGCCATAGTAAGCCGGTCGATATGTGGTCACTCGGAGTCATCACCTACACTCTCCTCTGCGGTTACTCTCCATTCCGATCCGAATCTCTGCAGGAACTTATTGAGGAAACGAGAAACGGCCGTGTCATCTTCCACGACCGATACTGGAAAGATGTGTCAAAAGAGGCCAAGAACTTCATCTTGTCTCTGCTGAAGCCTGACCCTCATAACAGAGCGACAAGCCATCAAGCGCTCCAAGATCCCTGGATTGCCGGCAAGGGTGCCACCGATCACGATATTCTGCCCGAGATCAAGTCATACAATGCTCGCGCCAAGCTCAAGCGTGGTATCGAGCTTGTCAAGTTGGCAAATCGTATCGAGGCACTCAAGATGCAAGAAGACGAGGAAGAAGACGTTCCTCAGGAGGCGGACATGCCCGCCGACCCACTCGCAGCGGCCGATCAGTCCGTGCGAGGCCGGGAAGCTAGCAACGCCAGTCTTAAAGTACCAGACCATGAGCCACAGAGGAAGAGGAGTCTTAGTAAGTTGGCGAAGAGTGCGATCTTTCGAGAGGTGAGTCCATTCCATATCCTTAAAACGCGATGATCTGGACATTGGTTGATAATGAATAGGTCGTCCTTGCCAAAGTCCGCGAACTCAAGGCCGAGGAGGAAAAGAAGAAGACGATTGATGCTGCGACAGCGAAGAGCAACACGAGATGAGAAGTCAGCTCCATGTCAAGATGGAAAGCAAGACGGGGAGCCAAGGAGTTCCAAGTACCCTTGCTGCTTGCGTGCGGTGCTGCAATTCGAGTTCGGAAAAGAGAGACATCCAGGCGTGAATGGTGTTTGCATGCTGCAAATCGACAGCTGCTGTGGTGATGAAGATACCTAGGTTTATTTTTGGGTCGGGCTCAGGATGCGACTTGATACATACCATAACCATATCGTATTGAAGTTCGAATGTCGAAATGCGACGAGCATAGCTGCGAAAGAAACTGAGTCTTGATGTGATTGATCGTTCTGTGCTTTTCCGATTCGTTTGAGTATAGAGCCAATCCTTTTTCCATCCCGAGCATACAGCCATATTACCCTCGTACATCAACATCTCTTTCAGCCCAAGGCTCCTTGTGATTTCTTATGTCAACTTGCTCTTCGGTCCATTCAAATACGCATTCCCGAACGTCAACAACCCCACCGTTGCCAACACTGACAACCCAGTCGGCAGAGGTTTAAACCCTCCCTTTATCGCTCGTGGAATGCTCGACCCTGCTAGAACGACGGATGCGGCAAGGGCGAGCTCGACTCCGTAGGTTGCGCGTTGTTGGATTCGATAGCCGCCGAGGAGGTAGAGGGCTCCGACTGTGCAGCCTGCTGCTACGGAGGGGATGGAGCCTGTGCGGACGTAGCCGGTTATTCCGCCGCCGGCTGTTAGGGCGCCGAAGATGAGGGCGAGGGTTGCGAGGGACTAGAATGGGAGGGGGTGGTTAGTTTTGGAGGGAGAGGGGAGGGTGTTTGGAAGGGGAGGAGATACCATCTTTGTTTGTTGTTGAGTGGTGGTGGTGGTGGGCTTGTTGGACATCTGAAGGAAATGGTAGGCGATGCGAGAGCTGATATCGGGTCTGAGATCCTTGTAATTTCGCTTGCGCTGGAATATTCTGTGAATGTAGAACTGCAGTGCAGGTGGATAGCTTACCTCTCGCGATCTGGCAATGGCCCGATGGCCATGTGGTGGCTGTTCTCCGAGCCGCGGTCTTTCGTCATCGGCATCGAAGCGCCGATGCTCCGATGCGAGGTCGAAGCAGGGGCCAGCTTCGAGATACTTGGCATCTGGTCGGACAGCTTTCACATGCAAGTCCACCACCTCAACTATCAGATCAAGCTCATACGACAGCACACTCATCCTCTCCAACACCAAATCCGACCGACTTTACTTCGTCGCCATGGCCCCCAAACGCGCCTCCGCCGCCTCCCCAGCAACAATCCCTCCCTCCGCCGTCAAAGTCCCTCAAACCACCACCTCCGCGACACAACCCAAATCCGCCGCGCGTTCATCTACCACATCCTCTTCAGCCTCTGGCATAAGATCCGCTCAAGACCTCCAACAAATCACCTACTCCATCTGGGACAACTACGTCAAGAAGACCCCTCAACGCGTAAAACTCATCGATACATTCCTCGTGTTCCTTATGACGGTTGGATTCTTGCAATTTGTGTATTGCGTGCTGGCGGGGAATTATGTACGTATCCTCCCCTACCTCCCACCCTATCTTGGATAGCCCTCCGGCAGTGTGGACTGACATCTATGGTGTGATATGATGTAGCCCTTCAACGCCTTCCTCTCCGGCTTCAGCGCAACAGTCGGCCAATTCGTCCTCACAGCCTCCCTACGCATCCAAACCAACCCGGAAAACAAAGCGGATTTTGAGACGATTTCTCATGAGAGGTACGAATAAATAATCTCAATCTTTCCTCCCAAACATTCAGCATCACATTGCGGGCGTTGTGAACTGCGAGGGTTTGAAGCTGACGTGGCACTTCAGAGCATTCGCCGACTTCGTATTCGGAAGCATGATACTACACTTCTTCTGCGTCAACTTCATCAACTGAGCGAGCACATTTGGCGACGAGTCAGGAGAAGACAAAGATTTGGGGTGAGATGATGGGACAACAAGAGTCGTAAAGGGGCATCCCACATGAGTTGCGAGGACGCGGCTCTTACTGCCACACAAAAGCTTTGTACACCAGATGTATGATATGGGATGGGAGAATGCTCCCAGCAAAGCGACAGGCGATACCTCAAAAGAAGTGCGGTCACAAACAACGGAATGGGACTTCAATGTGGAGCTGTGGTTGGCTTGCTGGGTTGTATACACTTCTATCCGAACCGCCAGGTCGGGAGACCAGTACCCTCAGCAAATCGCGACTAAATGCTATTCTCATCGTGACCGTCGTCTATGCTTTTCTTGTTGGACATCAACATTCTCAAGCACATTGTTCCTGACAGAGCCTCGCTGGTGTATCATCCAGTTGCTCAGGTCGCATCTCGAATTTCTAGCGTGCACCATCTGAGCACGTCGCGGCTCACGTCAGCACAATCGTGCCTGATGGAGACACGCTTATGCGGAGGCTCCAGAGATGTAGAACCACTTGTCAATGCTTGGGTCAATTGGCGCTGGGGTCTTCTCCTCGTGAGCTGGGATGTTGAGCTTGGATGGGTCGACACGGTCGGCGCTGTGTGGGACAGAGACGTTGGTGCTGTTGCAAAGTCAGTGAATGTCACGAGCACAAGATCTTCAAATGTGTGAACTCACAGGTTGATTTCACCCTTTGGAGTCTTGCCCGTGATGAGCTTCTCCCAAGCCTCAGCACACTCGCGCACGATGTCCATAGCGTACTTCCTGTTCTTGCACTCGCCGGAGAAAGCGAACTGGTTCTCTGGCTTGCCATCTGGGATCTTGTAGATACGGAACCACTCGTTGGTCGCGCGGAGAAGACCAGGAAGGTGACGCTCGACGTCCTCGATGTCGTTCAACTTAGGAGCGAGCGGGTCGTTAACGTCAATGACAATGATCTTCCAGTCGGTCTCGCCCTCATCAAGAAGAGCCATGACACCGAGGACCTTGACCTGCTTGACCTCACCGGGCTTGGCGACAAGCTCACCAATCTCGCAAACATCGAGCGGGTCGTTGTCTCCCTTCTGCTTGGTCTCTGGGTGGGTGACATTGGGGTCCTCCCAGGTCTGTGGGAAGGCACCGTAGTTCCAGAGGTATCCCTTGTGTGGGAAGCAGTTGCGAACGAATCGCAGCTTGCCCTTCTTGGTGTCCTGCTTGATGGGGTTGAGCTCCTCATCCTTGGAGATCTATTTGCACACAAGCATCAGTCAATGGCTCTTGCCAAGCTAAATGACACCACTTCTTGTTTGGAGGGGCGGTGTGGGGTCAATCGGGGAGTGGTACGCACCTCCTGCTTTGCGTTGGTCCAGCGTGGGATCTCA
Organism: Pseudocercospora crystallina; assembly: GCA_003666085.1. Lineage (NCBI taxonomy): Eukaryota > Fungi > Ascomycota > Dothideomycetes > Mycosphaerellales > Mycosphaerellaceae > Pseudocercospora > Pseudocercospora crystallina. Next base: position 185,709 of record QQNG01000198.1, read on the forward strand.
ACGACCATGTTCAGAATTGTCTGCTGCTCATTGGCGTACAGAGGGATATCGTGGAAGGGCGAGACCGGCACGCCATCCTTCTCGATGTAGATGCGGTGCTCGAGAGTGTGTGGTGCTCCGATCTTGCGGGGAGTGTAGACGGAGGAGGCCTTGGGGTCGAAGCCGCCACGGGTGGGAAGGGATGTCTGGGCCATACTTGCAGCTTTTGACTGGGTTTTGTATGAATTGGCAAAGGCGTTGTTGGAGGCAGAGAGATGGTCAGAAAGCTGGCCAGAGCGAGCATGCGCCTGCCTCAGATTTTTGTTGACGTTCGTAGTGGGGCTGCTCTTGCCAGGGTCTGCTGCACCCGCCGCCATCGAGAAGTCTCGGGGCCACTGCGCAGCAGTAGTCACGATGGGCGTTGACCAGCGACCGGCCGTGAAGCGTTGTCGGAGCGGTCTCGAATGCGGCAAACGAGGTGCAATGGCGCGTTTCAATACGCCCGGCGCTGAGGGAGTGGTGTGAAGGCGGAGCGGATTCATGCAGCTCAGGATAAGGATAGATGGCGACGCCTAGCTGTTGACGGCGACGATGACCTCGGTGATCGTGGACGTGAACGGGAAGCTTTCTCGCTGCCGCCAGAGGCTCAAGATGCACGTTGATGGGATCCGCGCCGGGTTCGCCGTCTGCCCATCCGCTGTTTCTCGGCTCTCTCTCGGCTACAGGGTGTTTCAGGAACAAGATGCAGGTGGAAGTCAGACTCACCCGTTGAGATAGATGGACGTGAGCGTGAATATACTCTTTCAATCCTTCCATTACGTCGTCACTCATATCTAACAGGGCATCTCGGAACAAGCAAACAACCGTCAGTACAATATGTTTGGCCTCCAAAAGCCAGGAAGCTCATCAGCCGGCTGATCCTCAGCCTCCCATTGATCAACGTACTCATCCTCAGCAGGATGCATTGCCATCGAATGGGAATTAGTTGGTTCCTGAGGCTCTGCGAAGACCTGCTGCATTTCAAATTCTCCAACGTGATCATGCACATCGGCCTCGTACTCAGGTTCTGGGTAGTACTGACTTGGCTCTTCATCACCGGCTAAGCGACGCACCAAATCTTCCGCCTGCTGGTTGTTTTGGTACGTATACTCGTTTCGAAAGCCGGGTGTTTCTGGCTCTGCCATTACCTCAAGCTCCTCAGTATCTGCCAGAGGTTCGATGGGGGGAACATCTCGATATGAGGCAGTACGTGGCCGTTGCCAACGCTGCATTCCAGCGTGGCCGATCCCGGCAGACGTCTGCGGCTGTAGTTGCGGGTAAGATCCACGGCTGAAACATCTCGTTGGCAGGCGTGGTGGTGAAGGAGCTTTCAACATCACTTCTAGTTGCTCGTCGACATAATCTGCGGGATCGTGAGGCATCTGTCCGGTTGTGTTGGACCAACGCGAAGCCGGATCGAGGTTTTGATGGTTGGTAATCGGCCGCTTCTCCAGCGCATTGGATCGTCTCGAGCGCAGAGGACTTCTTGCTGGAGACTTTGCCCGAAGTGTAGTTTGTGGTGCTGTGAGAGTCATGAAAGCCTCCCGCAGATCAGTACTCAAAGGCGTACTTGTCACCGGATCGTTATTCTCCTTATTGGCATTGGGATGGTCTTGCCTGCTCCGTTTGTGGAGCGAAGAAGACCGATCTCTGTTCTCCATGCCCCCGATCTTGAGGATGTCAGATGTGTGAAAGCTCCCAGACCTTTGACGCTTGCTCGCGCTAGATCTGCGCTGACGGGCATTCACTCTTTGGAGTGTGGCGTCAGAACCAAGAGCACTTTCCAGATAAGACAATGGCTGAGGCGGGTCTGCAATGGTCTTCGCCCTCGACTTCGATATGGCAGATTGGAATAATTCAACATGCGGACGCCCGGCCGTTTGCTGTGCCTGTACCCATGTATCAGTGTCGACAGCTTTTTCGTGGTCTGTCGATCTGCGGCGAGACTGCGGTGGCGGTGCTGGAGGCGGCGGCATGTGCCCGCTCGTGTGATCTTTCCGCCGCGCCAGCCGATGGCGCCCTGGGGGAATCGAAGTTGCGTCCTCCAACCTCTTCTCTTCAGACGCCTTTCTTCGCTCGCGACTTTGTGGAACGCGCCCTGAGCCGGACTCCGACCAAGTGAAGTACGATTTGCTGGTTGTACCAGCATCCAATGCTTCCTGCTGCGGTCCTCGACCACCAAATCCCAGGAATGCCTTCTCTGGTAATTCCACGGGAGGCCGTTGCGCTTCGTCGGTCACCGCGGACTGGGCAGAGTGCTTCTGCTGCGCATTATTATCGGTGGAACCGCGAACTCTAACGCCTCCTCGAATGCAATCATCCGCAACGGCTGGCTCTCGGCCGGGATTATCAGCGGATGGTCGTTGGAAGTAAGCGGATATTTCGTCCTCGCGAATCTCCTTCCGACTCTTTTTCGCGTTCTGCTTGTTGGACTGATCGATCGCAAGCTCGTCCTGATGCTCCTTCGGTCGTGTCAGAAACTTCATCTCATTGAAGACCAGATCGGGGACTTTCAAGCCGTTAGCATGCGTGGCAGCACAGACCGAGAGCTACACAACTTACGCCCTGGTCCGCCTGCAGCCATCGGCGCGGACGCTCGGCCATGCTTGAAGATTCCTGCACTGACATCTGGTCGAAGCTGAACAATGCTTCAGCAAGAAGACCACCAACATACTCAACGGAAGCAAGACTCACCGTCAATCGATTGTTCTTGGGTCTATTCTTTAATTGGAAGCTCTGCACCAACCCAGCCGTGCGCGCACCATCTCCACTTCGTTTACTCTTGCGTCGACTAGATCTCCGTCCGTGACGAGATTCGCGGTCTTTCTTGCGCTTGCTCGGTTTGGGCTCATAGCGATCTGGTTTCGTTTTATGCCGTGCGCGCCTCTCATACGACTTGATTGGAGCGCGGTGGCGGGCCGACACGCTGCTCTCACCACTGCGTGAGCTGCTCCTGGTGCTTCGCGAGCTTGCAGAGTCGGCATCTGCGTATCGGAGGTGGTCGGAGGACGAGGAATGTATCGCTGCCTCACCGCGCCTGACAGCAGACCGAGGCGGTCGCGTATTTGGCGCGGGATCGCTCGATGCCCTCTTCCTCTTGTGCCGGTGTCTGGTACGTACACGCTCAACTGCGCCAATCTGCGGCTGAGGGTAGTCTGCAAAGCCCGGATGGTCCTGTTCGTCGGGAGGTTCCCTGTCGGCAGTGTTCTGGAGCCAGTCCCTGATATCCATCGGCAAGGGATGTACGGGCGCATGCAATCGCGATGACTGGGATGTTGGAAGACAGCCGGGTGAGTGATCACGGTGGTGTGGGCGATGTCGCTGTCGCTGCGATGCGGTGCAGTAGTCGCATTCTCACCGACATTCATTACCAAGTTGTCCTGTAGCACGAATGCCTGAAGCGAGCGTCGTACAGTGTCTGCGGTGGAGCGTTCTGGGCCTGAGCCCGGCCTGGTGGAAAGTGACAGGTTCGAAAGTACCAGGTGGAAGCATGTTGTGGTCTGGAGGAAGGGACGTTTGGTGCTCGCACGCACGCGCTAGTGGGTCATACCTGCCCTACCTGGTTTCTTTTTGGCTCTCTCGCGGCAAGCCACAGTAATCGCAGTTGGAGGGAAGGAGCGCAAAGTGTACGAAGGCAATTGGTGAAGGCAGCGCGACAAGGAGTGCTTCAGAAAGGACAGACAACCTGGCGTATAGCTCGCACTACACAGTTATACTCCACCGCTTGCCTGCCAGTAGCACACATCGCGTTCGGTGTGTAAGACAGTGCTGCCCTATCGCGCGATCTGGCCTCCCTCTCATATATCTACCAACCTGGCCTTGCATAGGTTCGCCTGACAGCTGGACGACGCTGGTACGCGAGGGCCGGGGGAACCTGTTCGCCTGTACGCATAGGAGCCCGACGACGTTCTCCCAAAACGAACCGGGATAGTTGGTGGTGCCTGCCGTTTCCGGCTCGTGAACGAGGTGCGGTTTCTGCATGCGATTAGCGGTGGACGATCTGCTCGACGGCCGATGTGTGCTAGACGATGGCTTGATGATAGTGTTCATGTCACTGGGGCTGCCTTTGTGGGCGCTATGAAGTCTTCTCTGCCCTGCAGCGTGCAAGCTTGCGTGAAGTGCAGTCTAAGGTTTGGCTCTCGTCAATCTGCAGCATCCGGCTTCGTCGCTGTGCCACTCCCACACGCGCCAAGCCTCACCCGAAGATGCCGAAAAGCGCGCTTGAGACTTTTGGGGTGCCGTTGCAAAGATAACCTAATCCGCGACCCTTCATCGACCTGCATTCTCACAGAGGCATGTCTCAACCTGGCAGCGACGTGCATGGCTTTTCAGCGGCGGAGTGCTGGCCCAGATCTCGACGCATTGCGAGGAGTGCAAGCGCTTTGTGTGCGCCGCATGCCGAAGGGCACTGCTGCATATGTACATCTATTTGGCGCATTCCATGGCTTCAATCTGCCTGCATACCGCGGTGCCAAATCCAAGGGAGAGCTGAGGCAAGCTGCAGGCCTATCGACGCCACAGCTGCCTCGAAACAGCGTCTTGCCTGCTAACTACTGCAGCACTACAGCCCTGTCCAGTAGGGAGCCGCATTGCTCAGCTGGCACGGGACGAGCGTCCAGCGAATGCGAGAGCGCGACAGAGTGAGGGTCCTGAAGTGACGGCGAAAATCCAGTCGGCCTGCTGCACATTATTCGTCTGCGAAGGCTAATGCGCGTGAGACCACGCCCCACTGGCCAGTCACAGCTGCGTGGTCCTTGGTGCATTTTGGTCTTCTCAAGCACTCGCAATATCGCGGATCCCACTGCAGCCCAATCGCTGTCTGGAGCTTGAGATTCGACACCTTGCGGCGGAGTGCTGCCATCGGCTGCGGAAGCAGTCGTCCGGTTGGTGTACATGCTGGCGGGAGCTTACCTATGGTGTGCACTGAGGGGCAGATCAGGCTGACTTCTCCCCCTCTATCTAACTACCTGCGCTTCCAACTTTTCTTCTGCCGTGTAGGTGCTCCCTCTGCACTGCCTGAGTTCGTCCCGGTTCTTGGAGAGTCGTCTGCCACTTGGCGTCTTGCGTCCAACTTCGTCCCCTCATACATAGGCCTTCCTTCACCTCGGACTACGCTAGACTTCGGCACTTTCTTTGTTGGATCTGCTCCCTTCCCATCCACCGCGCTCTGAGGCGGCTTAGAGCTCTTCTGCCACGTGCTAAACCTTGTCGGCTGCTGGCGCCTTGCGGGCATGTGACCAGCTTTCAAAGCTCCATTCAGCAATCTTACCCTTTTCGCAAACATCACCACCGACACGAAACATCCAACATCCCATCAGGCCGATCCGTACGACATTAGCGAGCGCGAGCGAGTGCGACACAGCAACAGAGTCTTCTCCGTCAGAACCCATTCGGTCCTTACCTACTGAGCCGATCGAGCATGTCGAAGCTTTTCATCGGGTATGTGCCCGACGTCATCACCATTGCCACATAATTCGGCGCACTCAATTGACCGTGACCGACAGTGGCCTGGCATGGCACACCGACGACCAGACGCTGCGCACCAAGTTCGAGGAGTTTGGCCAGGTCGATGAAGCCGTGAGTCACCCTATCGCAAAGGATGCGCACAGAGTATCGCTGACTTGGACGCAGGTGGTCGTCAAAGACCGCGATACCGGTCGCAGTCGTGGCTTTGGTTTCGTGCGCTTCGCCGAGGAGCCGGCGGCGGAGTCTGCGATCGCCGCTATGAACAACGTCGAGTCAGTCTCCATGCGCTGGCAGCCGCGTGGTGGGATGAGCTAACGTCTTTGACAGGTTCGATGGACGCACCATCCGCGTTGACAAGGCATCTGATCGCGGCAGCGGCGGAGGCGGAGGCGGTGGAGGTGGTTTCGGAGGCGGCCGCGGTATGCGCTTCATCGCTGTGATCAAGTACCAAGCTAATCATGGGCAGGAGGATACGGCGGTGGCTACGGACGCGGCGGCTACGGCGGCGGAGGCTACGGCGCTCCTCAGGGAGGCGGCTACGGCGGCGGCGGTGAGTACTCCACGCAGCAGGACAGCACTCAGACTGACAAAGAATCAGCAGGTTACGGCCAATATGGCGGCGGCAACTGGCGCCAGGGAGGACCAGGCGGCTTTCCTCCACAGCAGGGCGGCTATCCACCACAGGGTACGAGCAATCGATAGCGAATGTCGTCTCAAGTCTTGGCTAACGTATCGACAGGAGGCTATCAGCAGCAACCCAACGGCGGAGGCTTTCCCCCTGGTCAGCAGGGCGGAGGCAACTGGCAGTAGTCCACCCCTTCTCCTGCTACACTCTCCCTTCACGCCAGGATTCTTCTGAAAAAGTTGGGAATGATACTCTTGTCCGAGAGAGTTCAGAATGCGGCGGCATAGGTCTTGGATTGGGCATGCATATTTCCTGTGTTTTTTCTCATAACTTTGCGGCAACAGCAGCTGCAAATGCTTCCTCGGCAGGGCGACTGTTTGTGATTCGGAATTGGAATCGGCCTAGGAAGGTTTCAAATGATACCCGATTTGCGGCAGCTGGTGTCTACGGCGTCGCTTCCTAGCTCTCTAGAAGCGGCTACCAGCAGTAATGAGATGGAGTTGATGTTCTCCTCTACCACTCTTCCCTCTCTCGATAGTGAATAAGCCACACCGCAGTGAAACCTGACGTTGACGGTGCCTGAGTGTTATCCCTGCAGCCGGTAGATCTCCACGTGGAATGATGGCCCGTGTGGAGCTTGTCGAGGAGCTTTTCCAAAATTTCGGGACTTGCCTCCTCCTCTTCACCTACTAGACTCTTATTTAGCTCCTGCACTCCTGAGGATCCGGCAAGCAGGCACCAACGAACATGGCCGAGCCCACCTCCACACGATAGCCACGATCCGATAGCCTCAGATTCTCAGCCGCCTGCCAGCACACCACCTCGCATACCGCGTGCCGCAGCCATGACAACGGCTCCAACTCCGCCGCCCTTGAAGTTCTCGGGCTCTAAGCATCTCGTACAGCGTCTGGTATTGGCGACGCTGACAGGACGGCCGATTCGCATAACACAGATCAGAGCCTCCTCACACACCGCGCCAGGTCTCGCACCGCACGAAGTTTCCTTCCTACGCCTTCTCGATGCCATCACGAACGGCTCGCAGATCGAATTCTCGTATACCGGCACAACGGTCCTCTATAAGCCGGGGTTAATAACCGGCAGCGCGGCGGGTCATGGCGCATCAGGCGGTGTCATACGGCATGAGTTGCCTGCTGACTGCACGCGCGGCGCCAGCTACTTCCTCATACCGCTCTGCATACTTGCACCCTTCTCAAAAGCGCAGGTGAATGTGTTGTTCACAGGACCGGGCATGATCACTTCAGCCACTCCTGCTGGGGATGTGTCTGTGGATACAGTAAGGACGGCAATACTGCCACTGTTCAAGAGCTTTGGCATCGATAGAAACTTGGAGCTCAGAGTGCTCAGGCGGTCAAATCCTGGGCCTGGAGGCAAAGGTGGCGGAGGAGAGGTGCAGCTGGTGTTCGGGCATCAAGTAAGACTGCCAAAGACAATACATCTCCTCGATGCAGGCAGAGTCAAGCGCATACGAGGCGTGGCATACGCAACAGGCGTGGCCGGTGCGAACAACGCTCGTCTCATTGAGGCAGCAAGGGGCGTGCTGAACGAGTTTGCGCCTGACACTTACATATACTCAGACGTCAGCTCGGCTCCGTTGATACCGGCACCCGAAAGAAATAACGCAAATGTGAAGAAGAAAATTGGGTTGGGATTTGGGCTGAGCCTGGTGGCAGAGACGAATACCGGCATGCTTTACTCGGCGGATATTGCAAGTGACCCTAGTGGTGGCGAAGTGCCCGAAGACCTTGGCAAGAAGTGTGCATACCAGTTGTTGGAATCGGTCGCAAAAGGCGGATTTGCCTCCAACGTCTCAGCTTCGATGATGCTGACGATGATGGCAATGGGCAGCGAGGATGTGGGCAGACTGACGATAGGCAAGGAGATCCTGGGATCTGAGGAGGTCATCCAGCTCGCCCGAGATCTCCGTGACTTTGGCATGACAGGCTGGGGATTGAAGGAAAGCGATGAGGAGGGAGAGGCGCTAGTGAGCATAGTGGGCAGAGGCGTTGGCAATGTGGGCAGAAAGATTGCGTGAACAATGTGCACTGACGAAAAGTGAACCGAACATTCATCGCGAACATTCATCGAACGAGCTCGTGCCCACTCCTGCCTATTGCGGCGCAGCATGTGAACACCAACTTCACTTGGTATGGCTTCAAACCAATGAGAGGCCAGGACCATTCTCCGTTTCTTTGAGCGTTTGGAAATCTCATGACTTTCGCTCTGGTGACGTCGCGTGTTGACTCCGTCAACAAATAGAAGCGCACAAAACCTCACCTCGCTTAGTTCGGCGCAGCCTGCGCAAACCTCACTCGCCACCCGGGGATGGACTCGCCGACCTTTTATAAAGCTCACCCGCGCACACCTGAACAACACCCAACACAACATCGACAACCACTAGGCCGCCTCGCCACGGAGGAGAATATCGAGATCGACCGCGATCGCGACCCGGCAATGGACGACTCGAGCCTTCGCGAGCCGATAGAGGGTTCTCGCGAGGCCCACGATGCGGCTGCATCTGAGCATGTCGATCTGGAAGATGCAGATCGTCCAGCTGAAGGTCCGCACGGGAGCCAGCCTCAGCATGGCCCACTTCACCTGCATCTGCGTGACCCAGCAGTCAGGTGTGTTTGTCCTCCGGGTACGAAGCGCTCAAAGAATGAGATTGCTCTGGTGACCAAGTCAGGTCGTTCGATTTGGATGCATATGCCGTGCAAGCCGTATCTGTCCGAACTCTCAGATGAGGCAAAAGAGAACTTGCAGGCAGCCAAGCAACGGTTAACTGTGCCCACGCAGAAGATCGGCAACACCAGAGATCAGCATCGCGCATATTTACTGGCTAAGCTTGGCCCGCGTGCTAAGGCAGAAGACCGGAAGAAGGTCGACAATTACACCTCAAAGTACATCTGCGACGGTCCGTGCAAGGGTTCTAGAAACCAGAACGACTACACCAAATGCAAGAAGTGCTGGGCATGGCAACACAACGACTGCATGTTGTATGGGCAGAAAGAAGACAAAGGAGGTCCAGTGTGCAATCCCTGCTATATGTACTTTATGGCCCACTATGATGAGTTCAGGGAATGGCAGCGAAGACGGCTTGCACAAGCACTCCTCGAAGCTTTTCGATACCTTCGCGATCCGGAGAACGCGCACCAGGCGTGGCGCTTGGCCTGGATTCGGCAATTCTTGTTCTCATTTATGCAGAAGAATCGCGTTGCGTTCGTTAATTTTGCCCTTCTGCGCCGCCGTATTCAGGCCGTCGTCCAAGAGCATCGAAGCGGAAAGAAGATCGTCCTTCCTCGACCACGATCGAAGGTTGCGACTCGTGCAGCACCGTCACAGAGCACGAAATCTTCATCGTCGATCATTGAAAAGAAGAACACGAAGCGCAGAGCCACTGTCCCCAACTATGTTCCTGATGTGTCCGACGCAGATGACGACGACCTCGACGACTCTACGACAGTGAACAACGATCAGTCACAGCAGGACGAAATAAAGAAGCGATCTCGCGTCAAGAAGGAGCCCAAGCAGGAGTCCGAGGAGGAGCCTAAGCAGGAGCTCAAGGCTGATGAAGACGATAGTGATACCATTGTGGTAAGCTCGTCAAACCAGAACGCTCAGATGGCGGCCATTCGTGCAGCAATCGAGGCCAAACGCAAAGCCGGGAAAATGCCACCACCCACGCCTGCTCCCAGCCAGAAGAAGTCTCAGAAGGCGAAAGCCAAGCCAAAGCGATCGGGCAAGAAGAAGAGCCCTGTACAACTGTCAGACTCTGAGGAGGACATCCCGCTGTCTCTCCAGAGAAAGTATGATCACTCTAGCAAGCAACAGTCGGGTCCTGCACGGAAGTCAGTGCGCCAGTCCAGCCGCCTCCCTCTTTCGCAGCGAACCACATCCTCGAAATTCGATCAGCAGTCAGACGAGGATGAGCCTCCTCCACCCCCGAAGTTCAAGGGCAAGAAGCGCTTGATTGTGGAGGACGACGACTCTGCGCAACAATTCGACCCAATAGTGTTTGCGGGAACAAAGTCCGGAGTGCGTGATCGAGAGCGCGATCGGCTTACCCCGGCTGACGGAAGGGAGGCCGTGCCGCCAGCCTCACAGACTGACAGCGCTCAGTCCATCTCCTGCACCTGCGTGGGAGCATGGCCTACCACAAAAGACTCATTCCAATGCGGATGCGGCCTCTGGCAGCACTTGGCCTGTGCCACTCGAGGGCAATTCGGCTTGCCATTGTGCAATTTCTGTACAAGCCGAGAGCCGGAGCCAATGCCAAGCGCAGCTATGCCACCGCCTCCTGTTACTATCTCGAGGCCTGCGCCCAAACTAGAGGCAACGCCAGCGCCAAAGCCAGAGACAACGCCAGCACCCAAGCCGGAGTCGACACCAGCTCCTGAGTTTAAGCGCGAGAACACGGTAAAGCGAGAGAGCACAGTCGGTCCGCCAGCTGCTCCGGCTGTCCCGCAGCCGCTGGATGACAGCATGAAGAACGAGCTACGGCAGATTTGCTCGACATTCTTGTGGCAGACATACTGCAACCTTCCAGACACCGATGCCAATGGCATCAAGGCGGAGGTAGGCATCGTAGCTGATGCTTCCGCGCCACCACCCGCGGATTGGCTTGCAGAGATTGAGCAGAAGCTCACCGCCATGTTCGAGGCTGCGGGTGAGGCGCAGACTGCTTACTATCTGCGACCTGTCCTGGCTGCGTGGCCGCGAAGACAAGCACCGGTTGTGAAAGCGCTTCGTGAGATGGCCAACTGGGTTGTGCGACATGGACCTTACAGAGGCAAGCCGAGAGGTCAAGTGATGGGACTTCTGGCGGAAGTGGTTGGGCTGGATCATGTGGGTGCGCACTGGACGAGCAGTGTGAAGCCTGAGGACGGGTAGGAAAGGGAATGAGCATGATATCGGCGATTGCGCTGCTATGATTCCATGGCTCTGCTGCCAGAAGGACTGTAATCGACAAGGAGAGGAGGGAGGAAGAAGCAAGACAACTGGTGAACGTTCGACGGCGCTCGCTGAACGCTTTCCATTAATGGGCACTGAAATCAGACCGACTTGCTTACTCTGGTTTAACCGTTGGGATATGCCGTAGCTACTCAGATTGGAAAGCTTCTCAATCAGACTGAAATTGGAAAGCCGTGAACCAATGATGCTTGATTTGTCCCTGCGTGAGCTCTGAAGCTCAAGCTCCGGGGTCGGAGAAGACACGGCCCGGAGCTTTCAAGCTTTCATGTGAAGACGGTGCTTGAAAAGAGCAACTTTCCCGAACTCCGATCATGGGCGACAGAACACCTCTTGCATTTGTGCTGACAATTCAAGCTCTTCAAAAGACAGTCAAATGGAAATGTGATGATCGATTGATTGTGAGGTCTACAGTCACCTTCGTCTTGAGACAGCACGATGGTACCTATTACAAACGGAAACGCAACACATCACCTTTCGCCTGATAAGTTGTTCAGGTTGGATGAGAGGACTATCGTAGGTGCGCTTTGCCCCTTTACATATCTTCAAGAATTGCATGCTAACACAAATCACAGTAACAGGAGGCCTCGGCAGCCTAGGCCTCGCCCTCGCCCATACACTCGCTCACTATGGTGCCGACGTGATGCTCCTAGATTTACCAACCTCGCCCTCGGAAGAAGCTCTTGCAACAATCCACAATGTCTCAAAACTCTCTGGCCACCAAATTCACTATGTCTCATGTGATGTGACAGACGAACATTCTGTTTCCAATGCTTTCGCTGAAGCTGAGAGGTTGTCGAGTAAGCCGATTAGGGGATTGGTGACTTGCGCGGGTATTTCGGGGAAATGTCCTGCTGTTGAGTATCCCATCAAGGATTTTCGAAGGATCCTCGACATCAATGTCTCTGGAACGTTTCTGTGTGCGAGGGCAGCGGCGAGGATCATGCATAAGAATGTCGTCCCGGGGAGTATTGTGACGATTGCTTCGATGAGTGGGTATAACGTGAATAGGGTAAGCTGTCCTTCACTTCACTGCGCCTGTTTTGTCGATGGTTTGGTTAATTTGTGTGTTTCTAGGGCGTCGAAACATCCGCATACAACGCCTCCAAAGCCGCCGTGCATCAACTCACGCGCAGCCTTGCAGCAGAATGGGCTAATGATGGCACGCATCCTCCGATCAGAGTGAACAGTGTGAGTCCGGGGTATATCATGACACCCATGACGATGCCCACCTTTGAAGCGCAGCCGGAATTACAGAAGTTGTGGCCGGAGGGGAACATGTTGGGCCGGATGTCGACTGTGGAGGAGTATCAGTCGAGTATTGTGTATTTGTTGAGTGAGGGGAGTAGTTATATGACTGCGAGTGATTTGAGGGCTGATGGGGGACATTGTGCTTGGTAGATTTGGTAGAGATAGAATTGGTTCTGATCAGATTGCTAGCATATCCAGACTACTTCAATCCTCTTTCAATGATCACATCATCGATAGCCTCCACGTCCTCTACCCAGGCTGCGCCGGACCCTTTGCGATCTATGCGCTGCGACTCTGTCGCTAAGGCGATACGTCTCCTCTCCGCGTCAATCGCCTCCTGTGGGCGCTGATGTTGCTTGGCAACCTTGTCTCCAATCGGGATGATAGTCTTGTGAGGGGAGTCTCTGTCGAAGTAATCGTCTAGATCTTCGAGATTCCGATTGGCTGTCTCCGGGTAGAGGAAGTAGACAATGGGAATGAAGGCGATGTTGAATACAGCAAACATGATGTAGAATCTGTAGCCAAGGTTGCGGATACCGACCGATGTGAATTGGGTGCAGACGAAGCCGAAGAGCCAGTTCATGGATGTTGCGGCTGCGGCACCGCGGACTCTCATTGCGAGGGAATTGATTTCGGCTTGGTAGATCCAGGGCACCTGTAGGGTTTGTTAGCCGGAAAGTCATTGCGGGCCATTGGTGTTGTCTTACCATGCCCCAAGTGCACCCGAACGCTGCGTAGTAGAAGAACAGAAAGGTGATCGCGACAGCGCCCCACTGCTGAGGAGCAGTCGCAAGCAACCCAACCGCTATGGCGACCATGATATATGCAAAGCCTTGCAGCCCAAGTCCGGAGAGCATCAAGAATCTTCGTCCAGCGCGCTCGATAATACAGAATGCCAAAGCAGTGGAGATGCAGTACGTCGTTGCATTGACGCCGGTCAGGACTCGCGCCATCAGCTCACTCATGCCGAGATTCTGTTCCAGGATGATCGAAAAGTAGTAGTTCAGTGCGTTGATGCCACCCATCTGTTGCATGAATTGCGTTCCCATACCTAGCAGCATTCGCTTAAGATGGCTTGAGCGATCTCTGCACAGCAATACCTCTTTAAAGGAAATCTTGGAACTTCGCTCAATCTCCAGAGCTCCTCGGATGGATTTGTACTCGTTTTGGACGATGTCGTCGTGAGCGGACAGGCCCTTTCCGAGGTACCTGCGGAGAGACTCAATCGCTTCTTCATGTCGATCTCGAAGCAGCAGCCAGCGCGGGGATTCTGGTAGGAAGAACAGAAACGAGACCAAAACCATGGCAGGGACTAGCTGCAGTGCGAATGGTATGCGCCACTGCCCATCGTTGTTGAGATAGGAGGTTCCGAGCGTGAGCCAGCTTCCGAGCATGTAGAACACAACGTTGTGAGTTACAACAATGACGGACAGCTTTCCGCGTCGAGAGCCGCGGACGCTTTCGGCTTGGTAAACACCGCATGTGGACGATGTCATGCCGTTGCCGATGCCGTTCACTGCTCTTCCGAACATCAATTGGCCGAAGGTCGTGGCGGAGAATTGAAGGATCGCTCCGACAGCGCTGATTGCGGCTCCGATACGTAAGGTGTTCTTGCGGCCGAGTTTGTCGCCGAAAAGAGCTGATATGAGACATCCGAGGAGATTTCCGAGCTGTCAAATGTAAGTGTATGAAGCTCATGCTCGTGGAAGTTGGACTGACTGAGAATATGCTGGTGAACGTGCCTTCAAGTACGGGCTTTCTGATCTGTGGGAAAGTGTTGAGGAAGTGGGCACTGATCAGGATACCTGCGATAATGCCCTAGTGTCCATCAGTATAGACATCACCAGATGTGCGATGGGGAGTAAACTGACCTGATCGTACCCATACCACGCTTGAGCTGCTGAGTTAGCAGTCGTCAGAGCGACTTCCAACGCATAACCTTCCAGCATGTTGAAGAAGAGTGCAACGGGAGACGAATGTCGCGATTTTCAGAATATTGGTCTTCCTATCCCAAGCCGATCATATATCATCCGAAGAGTGGCATTGGCCTTTGTTATAAGCACGTGGCCAGTGACGTGGATCCTACCTTTGTTCCTTTGTCGTCCATAATGCCTTCAGGCACATATGGAATCTAAGCCCCATGGGGAGCATCTGGGGTACATATGCAGCATGGCCCTCACATGGTCCGGACAGAGCGGGAATATGGGAAGCGGGAGCAGGTACACCCATGGCGTCTGTTCCAAAGATGGTCATGGTGGCGTCTGAGGAGGATGTTTGCATGGCCTGCGAACGTGGAGGAGCCAATCGCAACAGTAGCCCGATGTCTCTGAGTACGACGAACGCTTGGTATAGGAAGCGGGGTTGAGAAAAGTCACTCGGACGGCAGATGAAGTGGTGCTGGAGATGGTGTGAGGTTGGAAGCAGGACACGCGAGCGCAGAAGCCGTCAAAACACGGTGGTCAATGCGTTCGGGAGGCGATGGCCCGTGAAAGCTCCTCCCCGGACTTCCCCTCCTTCAACCTCACCTCTTCCTGCACGGAGTCGACATGCCGAGCGACAACGGCAGACCGTCTCCTAAAGGACCACCGCACTGAGACCCTGTGCCAGCTGTGGGGTCTTGGAGCTTCAGTGCCAATGTAAGTCCCCCTCTCTCGCTCCCCTCGACGCGTGTATAGCAATGGCATCGCCTGGTACTGGAAGTAGAAAGATCGCGTCCGTCTATCATGTTACGTGCTCTGTGAGGTTGATGGGAGCTGACTGGAATATAGATGCAATGCATGCCGCCAACGCAAGACAGCTTGCGATCGCGGCTTACCGAAATGCAGCCTCTGCACCAAGGGTGGATTTGACTGCGAGTATGCCCGCCGAGAGAAGCATCCTGGCTTACGGGCCGGTTATGTCCATCGGCTCGAGCAGCGCATAGGTACGTCGATCTCGCCGGACCGTGTCAAGACCTTATTGAGATATTCCAGAACAGCTTGAGGCGCGGCTTACTTACGTGGAGAGTCGAGTGGATGGCCCTCCTCATCAACCTTCGGGCATCGAACAACATTCTCCGGGAAACGGCCATCTTGAATCACATGGCCTGCCTGCCAATAGCCCAAGTGACAACGATGCTCATGAGCAGTCTATGCCTCCTGGTCCATTTGGCATGGATAGCACACCAACGCCAGCATCGAACAGCCTTGCTGATCAGCATGCGCTCTCAAGCCAGGTTGTTCTTGAGCTTTGTGATGTGTGGTTCGAGAAGTATCACCGCTGGTTTCCTATTCTGCACCAGCCGTCCTTCTATGAGCAAGTCCGACAGCCAAACGTTCCAGGCCTAGCTGGACGCGGGCTGGTCGTCGAGGCAATCGTGGTGGCGACCTTGCATCTTTCATCACTTTTGGAATTGGACGAGGCAGGAAGAACGGCTGAGCGTGCTCAGCTTTGCTCCTTGATACTCCAACGTGCACTTCAAACTCCATCCTTAGACGCGATCCAGGCCCTTCTAGTATTGTCCATATGGAGCTATGGAGAAGGCAACTTCACACAATCGTGGAGTTGCCTCGCGATTGCCCGTAGAATCGCCGTTCATCTTGGGTATGGAGCTGGAGTCGGTTCGGATCTTCCATCGGCTTCAACGCCCACAGCGCTGAGAAGGCTGCCTACGTTTACTAACAACAGTGTTGCGGACGAGGAGCGACTTCGCGCATGGTGGATGATCGAGATGCTAGACAAGGTATCTACCGTCGGCGCCAAGTACGAGGTCGGCCCATCGAGCACGCCCGGCAACCCATTACTTCCATGCAGCGATGCATTTTGGTCCTTACCCGAGTCTGCTCTTCACGAGAATCGCCTGCGTCCTTACCAGTACTGCTCTGCGTTCTCGCTTTGCATCATCCTTGCAGTGAGCGAACTAGCGCACGTCCACAGATTTCTTCGCAAAACCGTCAATATGGAGAACCTAGAGGAACGTGATCAGTGGCAGAGTGAGTCGCAAAGGATCGATGAGCGACTCACGGCATGGCGCGACGAGTTTGTTGCAGCTGTCTTTCGCTTGATCAATGCCGAGCACACTCATCACGAGCGATCGGGTGAGATGGATGCTCACGTTGTCCTGACGAATTGCGTACTCAACACTGCCGTCATTACGCTCCTTGAGTCGCGATCGCCGTGTCCTGAAGGCATTGAACAGACCTTGGAGCCTTGGGCATTTGCAAGCAATAGGTGCATTTACGCGTGCGAGAACACGGCGTTCAAAGTCCGCCAAATGCACGAAGACGAGCTCATTCTGTGTCATCCGCATTTGGTCTTCTCGATCTTCGTTGCTGCGCGATTCTACATCGTGCACTCGAAGGCACTGGATTGCAACGTACCAACGAACTTGCACTCGCTCGCGTTTGCTCTCCATACATGCGGAAAGCAGTGGCCTCTGGCTCGATTGTTCGAGAGCATCATCCGCGTAGCGGTAGCGGAATATCGAACTCCTATCGCGGCATCAAAAGTTCCGAAGCAATTCTATGACTTGCGCCTGACTACCTTCGAGATCGTGGAGGACATGTTGCAGTGGGCCAGAGGAACCGGTGTCGAGATGGCCCTTGACTTGGACGCGACACAGCCTCACAGTGGCGCAACTTACATGCCAATGATTGTGGATGCATTAGCCTGATTCTCCCTTCGGCCTGTTTTATCCCTTTCAGCACAGTTCGATTGCCAATGCCATCGGACTTACATGGCCCGAAACTGATCCGCCGCACATTTGATCCTCCCAACGACCCTTTACTGCATGACAAGGATGCTCTGACTTTACCAGGGAGCTTGCAGAGCAAGTGAGGCGATGCATTGACATTGTTTGGAAGCTACGGCGTTCACATGTCTGTGCGACTGTCAACCCGCGAGAGCTACAAAAGCAGGCATGGAAGTAATGTCACCAGCGAACAACTCAGACCCAGTTCTTCCAACGACACTCGACAAGCATCCAAAATGAGTACTCTAATCGCATCACGAAGTCCACACGATATCACCCTTCCTCAATATGGCAAAGCGCCAGCCGTCGTTTCTCAGAAAGAGCTCGAGTCACCATATCAGGTCGCTAAACAATGGCTATCAGCATTTTCTTCCTGTGTCTCTGTCGGAGACACTGGTAAACTTGCTTCTTTAATCCATGAGGACGGGTGGTGGAGAGATCACCTGGCCCTCACGTGGGACTTCCATACCCTACGAGGCTGCTCGAACATCATCAATTTCGTCAGTCCCTTGTTGACGAAAGTGAGCCTTCAGAAGTTGGAGCTGCAAGAGGATGGGAAGTTCGCACCGCGCAAGGACGAACCAATCCCAGAGCTCGAATGGATCGAGTTTATGTTCTCTTTCGAGACCAACACCGGTGTCGGCAAGGGCATGATCAGACTTGCCGCTCTTCCAAACGGCCCGTGGAAAGCTCACATGATCTACACTGCTCTCCAAACGCTCAAGCACTTTCCAGAGGTGGATGGCGATCTTCGGCCTCACGGCGGGACCAACTCTCTGAAGGGAGGCGTCAGTGAGGGCAACTGGTATGAGAGACGACAACGTCAGAAGGAGTTCCTTGACGAAGAGCCAGCCGTTCTCATCATCGGCGCCGGTCAGTCAGGCTTAAATCTTGGAGCTCGACTACAGGCCCTAGGCCTCCCCTGCTTGATACTTGACAAGAACGAAAGAGTCGGTGACAACTGGAGACATCGTTACCGAACACTAGTCACACACGATCCTGTTCAGTACACGCACATGGCGTACATGCCATTTCCGTCCAACTGGCCCTTGTTCACCCCAAAGGACAAGCTTGCCGACTGGTTTGAGATCTATGCCAATGCGATGGAGTTGAATATCTGGCTGAAGTCCAAGGTTCAATCAGCCGAGTATCTGGAAGACTCCCAATCATGGACCACGGACATCATCCGCGCAGATGGAACCATGCGAACAGTAAAGCCAAAGCACATCGTCATGTGCACCGGTCACGCCGGCGAGCCATACATTCCAACCTTCCCAGGCCAAGACCTCTTCAAAGGCCGCGTCTACCATGGCAGCGAACACCAAGACGCCACTTTCCAACAAGACGTCTCCGGCAAGAAAGTCATCGTCGCCGGCACAGGCAACTCCGGCCACGACATCGCCCAGAACTACCACGAAAACGGCGCTCACGTCACTATGCTCCAGCGCAGAGGCACGTATGTCATCTCTGCCAAGAAAGGTCTTTTCATGCTCCACGAGGGTATGTATGATGAACACGGTCCGCCAATCGAGGACGCCGACGTAGCTGGACAGAGTCTGCCTATCCCAGTACAATTCGCTTTGAACATCGGCTTGACGGAACGCATCAAAGCCGCTGAGAAAGAAAACATCGAAGGTCTAGAGAAAGCCGGCTTCAAACTCGATTTCGGTCACGACGGGTCTGGTATTTACCGGAAATACATCACCCGTGGTGGCGGGTATTACATCGACGTGGGATGTTCGCAACTCATCATCGACGGCAAAATCAAAGTCGAGCAAAGCCCCGACGGTATTGAAGGTTTCAACGAAAAGGCGTTGATCCTTGCGGATGGGAGGGAGTTGGATGCGGATGTGGTGGTTCTTGCTACGGGGTATGATAATATGAAGACTACGCTGGCGAAGATTTTGGGGGAGGGGATTGCGGAGAGGTGCAGGGATGTTTGGGATTTGGATGAGGAGGGGGAGGTTAATGCTGTAAGTTTGATTGTTCAAGCTAGCTGGGTATTGATGATGGTGATGATGGCTGACATTGAGAATAGATTTGGCGTCCCTCTGGCCATCCGAGGTTGTGGTTCATGGGTGGTAGTCTTGCATTGTGTCGGATCTATTCGAGGTTTTTGGCGTTGCAGATTAAGGCTACTGAGGAAGGATTGACGGGATAGATGGACAGTGGTTGATGATGGGGATGTCAAGTCACAGGTCGACGGAAGCTTATCTGCAGGCATAGATCATAGAATGGGTAGTGATGAACATTCGTTTGGTGGTGGTATTGAACACGTTATCTACGTCGCTGCATTGACCCTCCTTTTGAATAGATTGACCATCAACTCGTGATTCGTACTTTCGTATGGTCTCATCTTCATCTTTCAACTTCACCGTGCTTCGTATTATCGTTTCGCGTATTCTCGCGTATTCGATCCGACCGACAGCCGTTAGTGTGTCGTTCATCCTGGCCATACAGATCTTCAGACTCCAAGCGCT
Organism: Pseudocercospora crystallina; assembly: GCA_003666085.1. NCBI lineage: Eukaryota > Fungi > Ascomycota > Dothideomycetes > Mycosphaerellales > Mycosphaerellaceae > Pseudocercospora > Pseudocercospora crystallina. The sequence continues at coordinate 205,264 of QQNG01000198.1, forward strand.
CGTTCGCTAAGACAGCACTATTCGGAAGTGCACCTCCGAATTTGAAGCAAAGTGCTCGTTGATGACGAAGGGCATGCTGCGTCCCGGTAGCGTGCACGTCGAGTCGATATGTTTTGCCGCCCGTTGTTTGAACTGACATCGTTGCTTCAGTGCGGCGTGCGCGTTGTGATGGGTCGATGCAGATCGTTCGTGATTCACGGCCACTTCATCAGCGCTTGCGCTTGGTGTGGTCAAGGTCTCTCTTCTGGCATATTTCTCCAGCAGGACTTCCCTCTCCAGGGTCCTTCTACCCAATCTTTCACCCAGGCAACTCATGCACCCTCGCCAAACTTCCCCTAGCCTCCAACTCCGCAATCTTGCCTGTAGCCTGCATCACACCCACAGAATCACTCGTATCTTCCAACTCCGCTCTAGGTTTCTCCCTCAGAGGCAGCTCTACCGCTTGCGGACCAGCAGGTAACTCTGTTGGGGGATTACTCGCTTCCAACTCTATGGCTTTTTGGTTCGCGGCGCTGATTTCTTTGAAAAAGGCTGAGCCGGATGCTTCGCTATCGTCGTCTTCGGAGTCTTCATGATCGTCGGAGGCTGGGCTAGTCGGGCTATCGTTGTCGCCGCCGCCTCCACGTAGACGACGGAGAGGATTGATCGTTCGGGGGTCGTTAGGAAGGTTGATGTCGTCTATGAGCTTGTCTTTGTAGTTTGCGATGAGATCTTCGACTGTAGTGCGGACTTTTTCGTATTTGTAGCAAGCTGCAACGTTCCGTTTCGGGACGAGTTCTTTGATGTCTGCGTGAACGTGTTGGGAGTAACCTCGTAATCTGTAGATTCTTGCGGCGGCTTGGACGTCTTTCTCCTGTGGTTGACCGCTTTGGCGGAAGGTGACTTCTTTGAATGAGCGGATGAGGACTAGGATCAGATCGCAGGACATTGTGAGGAAGAGTCGACAAGTTGAGGGAACGACAAGTGGTACGGATATGGCTCCAGTCACGAGCCAACCGGGTATACCGCCCGCGAAGCAAGTGCCGACAATGCCTGCAAGAGGTTGAGGGTCAGCATATTCCTCAAAGTTGAAAAGAATTCTCGCTCTCTTACCAATAGTGTTAATGCACTCCGCCAACGCAACCATAACATCAAACCCCAGATGATTCCAAACATTCTGCTTCAGCGCATCAACCGCCGCATCAGCAGAAACGCCCGGCAGGCCAAAACAGTTCATGATGGCCCTGCACGCCTTGTTCGCAGCAGCTTTGCGATGCATCGTCGAACCCGCGACGGAGAAGGAGAGACCGGATGCTGTGCGGACGAGGGCTCGGTAGCGCTTGATGAGTTCTTGAAGAGCTAAATCTAGTTTTAGGTCGATTCTTGTGACCTGGGCCCGGATGTAGAGCAGACGCACTTTGTCGATGTCGAAGCAATGGGATGTAGTTTTGCTGAGTTGCGCAATAGATTCTTCGTCATCTATTATTTGTGTCAGGATGCAAGTGGATTGTGCTTATCGATGTGGAGGACTCACCTTGACTGACGGCCACAATGGCGTCTAAACGGCCGTCTGGCACAGACTCCATCTCGTTCTTGATTTCCTCCAGTCGCTCTTGGAGTTTTCCCTCGGCGTATCGGTCAAGCTCGTCTTCATCAATGGGCTGCTTGTTCTTTTTGAGCTCCTTCCTTCTTCTCGAGTACTCTAGATCCAGGAGGTCGTCTTTCTTCGTCGCGACCACCACGATCGGCACATCATGGGCGTATTTGCTGACGGCCTGGAAAAGCTTTTCTGTCGCGGTCTGTAAAGTCCGAGCGCTATTAATCTCAATGCAGAACCAAATGACATGAAGCCTGTCTTTGATGTCTTCAGCGTTCGACTTCTCCTTGAGAAACTCTTCGATGGCCAAGAACTCGGCATCAGCACCAGCCTCGAAGCCGCCGGAGTCGTGCACGATCAGATCTGGTCGGCCTTCAAACCTTATCTCCTGCTTCACATCGTGGATACCTCTTGTCCGATCTGAGCTCGTGGTCACTTCCACGCCAAAGGTCTTGTTAATTAGCGTGGACTTGCCGACACCAGTATTGCCGCATACCAGGACTCGAATCGCTCCTGGGTCGAGGCCATCATCCGTATCATCGTCGCCCCAGAAGCCGAAGTTGATATGACCGTTCTTCATGCCGAGCATCTTCTCCCGCCAATCTTCGAGGTTCCTCTGGAGCCTGGCCTCTTTGGTATCGAGTGCAACGTTGACATGCTCATCGAGCAAGAGGTAAGCAGAGGGATGGATGATAGTCCCTTGAGGCGCATGATCACAGTAGCCTTTTAAGTATCCGTTGTTGTCGAAAGGTTCGCGCTGCTTCTTCAACCCGATAGACGTCGGCCGTCTGCTCAGCTTAATGGCAAAGCGATCCCGGTATTTCGGCAAGTCGTGTACGTGACGCATATCCTGCAAAGTCACAACAATGCCGTTCGCCAGTGTAAAAGAAGATTTGATTGCATCTTTCCCATTCTCCTGCTTCGGAAAGATGACACTGAGTGGGTGATCAGTGACACCGCCCACCCGATTTCGGTTGAGACCCTCGAAGTCGAACCACACTCCACAAGCATTCGCTTCCAGAATCATCCATTGAAGCGGGTAAAGTCCAAGGCCTGCTTTAGGTGACACGCCGCCCATATCAGTGTGGCTGCCAATGAACAGTGCTTGGATAAAACTGCGACGTTGACTCTTAAGCTCAGTGCCATAGAACTCGTCCGGATAAAGATACTCTGGTGCCACCGCTCTCCTGTCTTCATGTAGGGCTACCGCATGGCGAAAATGCTGAATAGATTTGTTGAAGGAGATGTCAAAAGCATTGTCTTCGTGAAGGGCCTTGACAGTATCAAAACATCCCAAGAAGCGTATCCTCGGAGAAGACCGAAAGTCCGCCGAATTTGATGTTGAGAGCGAGGACACTGATGCTGTATGCTGGAGGGTCAGACTCCCTGATCTGCTGATCCTGCAGGCGCCATTCTCCGAGTCCCGCAGCACCTTCTTATAGTCTCTCGCGAATGAAGGCTGTCCAGCAGTGATTAGAGCCCCAAATTGATGAAGCAGTCCCGCCACAGCGCGAATCACATAGGCGCCTCTTGAGAAGCCGAAGAAGACGACTTCATCTTGCTCGCCATTCAGCTCACAGCACTTCTCGTACACATTGCGTATTTGCTCTTGGTACCCGTTCCCCGTCACGCCAGCTTGTATCCGATCTGTGGAGAGCAGTGTATCCGCGCCTCCAATACCAGGGTAGTAAAGAGGTGTCTGGTTGTATTCAATTCCGGATTCCGCGTCCAAGACCTTTCCATTCTTAGTTCCAGAGTAGATTCTGTAGACATTGGTGGGACGGTCGTCGTTTCCACTCCGGCCAGTTCCGTCCACGCAGATGATGAGTCTCGTGGGTTCCCTCGCGACGGCGGTAGATCCAGAATATACTGAGGTTGGCGAGGCGATCTCTGTGGGTGAGACGACGACCTCCTTCTTCTCCATGCTGCTCCTGCTTGTTCGCATCCGGCTGAGCAACGACATCTTGAAGTAGACCGATCTCTCGAGCGAGGACAGCTGAGCTGATGGTCCTTACTTAACCCCGTACAGCAGTGAGCATTGCCTCAGTGCTTTTCGGCCGCAGAGCCAAAAGTGTGTTGTTATAAACCAGGCATGGAGAGAGTGGTAGTGACGCAAAACAGAACTCTTTAATGTTCCTGCCCGAATGCTTGACGAATGGATGCCTGGCAGGGTATAAGGAATTGTAAGGTCGTTCAGCCCCATGCATATGAGGTGCACCGCCCACGCGAATCGCGGCGGCAGCAGATACGGCCGAGGGGTAGGGATCATCGGCAGCCGAAGGAGCTCGATACCAGCCAACTTACATAACTTCCATGCACGCCGCGGCTGATATTTCAAGCTGAAAGCTCCTAGGGCGTACAAGTGTACGGTGGCCTCTGCTGGTATCTTGGGCCGTCACACAAGGGCTCCTTCATTGAGTCGATTTTGCTGATGTTGATGCTGATGTTGAAGTTGAATCGAGGAGACATCAATGCCGAGATGAGAACGGCACCATTCCCTTTCTGGCAATGACGAAAGCGAAGTGAAAGCGAGATCGTCAACACATGACCTCGATGGAGCGAGCAATGCGAGCCTCGCAAATTCATTGCATGAGGGCAAGAAACGTGGAAAAACGCCCATGATGCTCTGCACGAATCTCTCTGCTGACTGATTAGCTTGCGTATGCGATACGAGTACGCACAAACACCGCCGACTGCCAGCAAATGCGGCATCCTGCAGCATACCTATTACATCTCCCGTGCTGCTGTTGCCTTAGGACAATAAGTACAGACAGCACCAATGCTGGACCCCATGGGCTTAAAGATCTCCTACTATACAGCAGCTCCAAGCAATCACCTCTGCATTTAATGGTATCCAGCGACCCGAGTGAGGCTTCAGGAGAAAATGCCGGAGATAAAAATTGCTGCCTTGGTGCCTGAAAGTTTACGCACATCAAACGACTACTCTCGACGCTACAACTCATCTCTTGCCTCATGGACTGAGCAACTGGACATATAACGATGGCTGTCATGACTCCTGGTCGTAAAGAAAGGACATGCATACTGGACGCGGAGTACTTAAGGCTTAAGGCCACCTGCTCTTCGAGATCTGATCGTGGAAATCACCTGCCGCAAGAGGCTGTTGGACGGGTTCCAGGCGTCGCGTGGCGTAGCTGAAACCAATCCCAATGCCTCTTTTCATCCCGCATACGCCGCATACCGTACTATTGTGGACGGAAGGGAACCAAGAACGCATTTGACTCCGTCCTTGACTAGCCTGCCGGAGATATTGACGCTCTTCTGGCCATTCACGAGCAACCACGAGCCTGCCACGAGGCCCGCGGAAAGCTTAGCATGCGATATACCGGTAGCGTACAGCCCTACGAGGTCCAGGCATTTCGATGCGACTGCACAAGGAGTCTAACGCTGCAGAGGCGTCGTGTGTTGACCAGAAAACCAGGTATATACTTCTTGACGCATCGTGACGGACTTGATCCCCAGGTTCATCATCGACAACGTGGGTTTCCAGAAGTGCTTTGCCTTTGCGTTTGGGTTACTCGCTACACTACCATTTTCTCAATCATCTCCATTGACGCCTCACAAGGTGCAATCATCGCAATGTCTGAAAGGTCAAGCAGTGATATTCGCTCCTTTATCGACCATTCCCGCCGTACAGAGCTTCTGTTTATCATACTACCCAGTTCGCCCAAGCACGCCCCTTGCTACGGTCACGACGATATCCAGCTCTACAGTTGTCCAGAGTGCTACTGTCACGACTATTTCTAGCGCCGTCGTCACCTCGACGTCGGATCTCACTCTCACCACTGTATGCTCTGAGCGCTGGATCTCGATTGTATGTCTCTAATATGGATATTTCGCAGACAAACACATTTTCCCTAACTCCGACCTCAACCCTTACAACAACTACAACAAATGTTGAAACCGATACGACCATTACCACGACGACTTCCACATCAACTTCTACTGTCACTATCACGACTACCTTTGGCGTACCAGGAACCCACGAGAAAAGAACGGCTGCTCCAGAGCCCGCCGCTACGACAGCAGCTCCCTCGCAGGTTTCAGCCTTCAAGCACCAAGCCGCGGCAATAGTATCAAGCATCTGTTCATGTTTTCAGACAGGTGAGTTCGAGGCAGAATAAGAATATTTCATCACAGGAGATATCCAAGCTGAAACTCGGAGGTACAGCGAGCACGATAACCCAGACTTCCACCCTTACCAGCGTCAGTAAAACCACAGTCACATCAACATCCACTATCAGCAGCGCCACGACATCGACAGCCTTAGCTACGAGTACGATATACGTGACCTCGATCGTCACAACGACCCTCCCCGCCCAAACTCTCACCAACACCCAAACGGACTCAAGCACGACTACCCTCGTATCTACAAGCACAGTAGTCACCACAGGCCCAGTCGCTACAGTAACTCACTATTTCGTTGAATGGTCCTGCCCGTCAGATGTGAGTCGCCGTAAACCCCATTCTCATCCTTGCAGACCATACGTTCCTTTTGACACTGACCGCCCTCCTTCTCACATATAGAACACCGTCGGCGTCGGCCTCAGCCAAGACCCATACTACTACTCTACTACTTTCGGCTGTCAATACAATGGTTATTACTCGTCGGGTTATGCTGGGGGGTATTGTTTGTATAAATATTCTGATGGGACGTTGGCTTACGATTCGGATTTTGGGGTTTGTCAACAAAATGCGTTGGCTGGGGAGCGGGATTTGGGGGTGTTGAGTGATTGAATGGAGGAGCACAGATAGGTAGGGTGGGTTGTTATAAGGGGCGGTTGCGGGTTATGTGTGAAATTTTGGAACGCAGTATAGAATATGTGCTGAAATCTGCGAAGATGTAAACGACCTATGAGAGCGCGGTTTCTCATTTACTAGGCGCTCGAGCGCAGGCTGCTAGGCTGAGGCCTCGCATACAGGCTCCTCGTTCGCATAGCATCCGTTGGTTGTGAGTGATTGAATCGTATCGCAGGCTTTTCGTTGTCGTCGTCTGAAGACAGCGTCGGGTATGCAATGAAGACCGACGCTAAGGCATGAACTGCTCTCTGAGGAGTGTTGCACAGCATCGGACATCTTCACTAGGCCGTGAAGTGCCTCAGCCTTGCCCAGACAGCCAACGTAACTATGCAGAAGCGAACATCTCGTCCGTCTCACGATCAAGGACCTACCATCTTGGCGCCTTGGCGAGCGATCATGTGAAAGTCCCTTCCACACAATATCACATGGCATTTCACAGCTCTCTTTATCTTCCAAACCCACCAAACCCCCCACCCCCATCCTTCTTAAAAAACCTCCCCAAATTCCTCAAATTCTCATTCAAGCTACTCCCCGGGCCATCGCCATCCATACTCCCCCTACTCGCCCCTACCCCAGGAGGCGACGTCGTTCGACTGGCGATATTTGTGGTCGATGCAACACCACCTCCAACACCCAAGTTGGGAGATGCGAACCTGTCGCTTGCATCCCTCATAGTGTTCATAGTGTTCATGAATGCATTGCTTATGTTCGAGGGGTCGAATCGTGCAGGTAACGAGGGCGTAGAGTGTGAGACGGCACTGTCTTTCAATGCTTGGAGGCCTAGGCCCGCGGCGGTCGTGGTAGGTGGTGGAGCGCTGAGGTTTAGATTGACTATCAGCGGGTTGCTGGGCTGGAGGTTCTCGTTCGCAGGGCTTTGCTTGTGGGCATTGAAGAGCTCGATAAGATGGCTTTGATCGCGCTTTTGTGTGATGCCCTTGAGCTCAAGCATCTTCCGGAAGTTGGCTTCGGAGCGGTCGCGAATGTGGATGAGGTAGGCTTGTACCAGGCCCTCCGGCGGTGATGAGCGGACTTGAAGCGTCTTTAGGATTGGATCCAGTTTGGCCGTGCTCTGGTTGACACGTTTGACGAAGGCTGCGTTGGGAGGCGTCCCAGCCTCCGCGTTCAGTGTGGCCAGTTCAGAGAGCCCCTTCTTCAGAACGTAGGTATCTAGCAACATCTGCTCGGAGCCAGTTTCAGAGACAGGTCTGGATGCCACAATGTTGCTGATGTAGGACGTGGTCAATGCATCAACCAGGTTGTCACAGTACGCTCTCGCATACTGAGGCTTGTGCAGATATCGTAAGATGTCCTTGCTCCGGTCTTTGACGCGCTGCAGCAAGGACGAGACGTAGCTGCTCTGGTCGCCAACACTGTCCATCTTGCTCCAAGGTATAGACCGCATCTCACGCCATGCTGGCTCGCAATCAGCCTCGGTCTTCTGCACGAGGGCACGAATTGCCTGCGATGCAACACCCATGAACCTGTCCGCCTGAGGCTGAAGATCGACCTTTTCCTGCAAGTCTTCGTCTATTCGTGACTTTATCCTCTCCTCCAACTGGTTCGTAGTCGTATAGCAGTAATCAGCCGTGTTCAGTATCACAACAGTGTCTTCCACACTTGGCCCGCCAGTCCTGTCCAAGAGCGCTTGCAAAAGCACCTGCTGCGCATACGCATCGAGATACTTGGCGAACGTACCAGTCAACTCCGAAAGTCGCCCACCAGTTGACAGCTTCGCGCACTGCGCAAGTGTCACACGGTAATGATGGAACAGCTCAGTCGAGGACGGAACAACCATCTGCGCGTGAAACTCCTCATCCGGATTTCGTAGATGTTGTGTCTTGTACTTCGGTATGAGCGTGGCCAGCTGCTTATCCTGCGATTCGACCCAGATACTCAAGTATGGCTCAAAAGCCTCCGATATGGCCTGACTGAAGCCATGTCGCGTTTGCTCTCCAGATGTCACGGTGTCCATGGAAGATCTCGATTCGCCAGAAGAAAACCGTCTCTCCAGACTATGCTCAAAGTCCAGCGTCTCCTGCAAGCACGAAAGCAGCAGATTGACATCCGGTGGCTGCCCATCCGCCCTGCGCATAGACCTCTGCAAAATCCCCTTATAATCATCCCTCGTACTCTCACAAAACGCATTCGCAAGCATCTCATTGACCTTCCACTCCCTCGGAAACAACACCGCATGCTCCGCATCATAAGTCTTTAGCATCCGGTTAAACCACGAATACCTCCTCGAAATATTATCCAACGACCCCGCCTCATCATTCCCCCTAAACACCTGCCGATACTCGCGCAGCTGTGTATTACAATACCACGTAATCAGCCTCGCCCGCGCATGTTCCCCCAACGCATCCATAACCTGACACGCTTCATTCAACATCCCCCGTTTCTGCTGTACTTCCCCCTTCGCGAACGTAACCTCAAAATCCTCACAAACTTGCTCCAGCAATTCTCTCTGTACATCCGCCACATTCTTGCTAAGTATAGCAATCTGATCAATACTCCTATAACTCTTAAATTGCGCCATAAGCTGAATCACAGCCTGCAGCAAATGCGCACATTCCCTATACTGTCTCGTCTCACTCAACCCCCTCAACTGCTCATACGCCGTAGTCAACATCTGCAATCTCTTCAAAGCCGTCATAGAAAGCGTCAAATTCCGCTTCGTGCTATCCAGTCTCTTGATATCCGCCGTCATCTCGGTTATCGTCCGCTCCGTCTCCAGTGCCCGCTCGCGCACACCTTCGATTTTCGCGAAGAGGGCGGAGAGTTCGGCCTTGGCATCTTGGATTCGGCGGACGGAGTCGGAATCGGAGGTTGTTTGGGCTGTTACGAGGGAGGAGATGGAGGTGGAGAGGTCGTCTTGGTAGAGCTGGAGTTGTTTTGAGACGGCGGGGACGGAGGAGAGGGTTGAGGGTTGGGAGAAGAGCGCGTTGAGGTGGTCGATTGGGTCGTAGTCCACTATCGATGTGCTTAGTCCTTGGTCGTTGTGTGCATGTGAGAGTAGCTATTGTGAGGTTTGCCTACCAGCATCCAAGGCGTCTGGAGTCGCCGTGCCGTTCATGAGAGGCATTGATCATCTGCTCATCAAGTCCGCTATGCACGCATTCAACAACCGGCTGGGAAGTTCAGATTCCAGCTTATGCACAGCGATCGTGTGTAGTTCAAGAAATGGGTGAAGATGTAAAGGTGGCTTCCACATTCAATACGTGCCTGCGCCTCGAGGTCCGACAGCGGAATTGAGTCCGATCCCTGCGATATCCACGCGACATCAACCAAGAACAACGAACATGCATGGAGAACTCTTAAGAATCAAACGATCATATGTTGGGAAAAGCTGATTGCTCGTTGTCGTCCACATCTGTCGTTATACTACATGACAACTTTCGCTCATTCTCATTACAGCCCCAAAGTATACTCAAGCAATGCCAAACTGGGTATCGCAATACTCTCCCTCAAAAGCAGTATCAACAGGTAACTTTCAATTTGTTCCGAGTCCCGTAGCTTCCTCATTCGCAATCTCAATCCTCGGCGCCTTCATCATTCCTCACAGCACCATAGTCACTCCTCTTCACCCCTTTGGCGCGCCCAGTAATATCCTGCCAAGTAGCGCCAAACCTCCGCCCGGTGCTAGCGAGCAGACCTTCCTCTTCGGCTTCTCTCAGATCTTCGTCCATCTGCTCCTCGTCAAGCTTCGGCACACGGAAGAGCGTGACAATGAAGACGATGAGGAAGATGCCCAAGAATGCGAATTGAGCGTAGAAGGTGACCACGCCAAAGTATGGGAAGTTGGCGGTGACGCGGTTCAGGAAGGTGGAGATGACTGATGGTGTGCAGACCATTTTCGCGGCTGGATTATCCGAGCGCTCGCTGCAAGGCTTGATGGCGCTGTGATGCTTACTGCAGTCCGGCTGCTTGGTCGGGTCATTGTAAGGCCTGTCGCAGAAGGTTTGAGGGCCGAAAGTGACATATTGTGGAGCGACAATCATGGCTAAGCTGTAGTTGAGGGCCAGGGTCATCAGAGTCAGCAAAGCAGTGGCCAAGAGCATTGCGTTTGGCGTGGTGTGGCCTTTGCGGATCTTGAAGAGGATGACCCAGAGGAAGCGGATGCCGATGTTAGCCAAACCGACCACCGTTGCAGAGAAGAACAGCAAAGTCAGCAGCAGGAAGATGACATAGTCAATGGGGAAGACCTTGGAGGTCTCGCGCAAGAGAGCATTGACAGGCTGGAAGATCTTGGTCTTTCCGAGCAGGTAGCCGCAGGACACCTTGCAGACGGAGTTCTTGATCTTGTCAATCATGGTGATCAGCATGCTTGCAAAGATGATCAGTGAGATCACGAGAAGCAGCAGTCCGAAAATAAGCTTGAGCGGGCGGAAGACAGCCTCCAGCTTGAGCCAAGCCTTGATGAAGAAGTTGCGACCTTCGCCGCTGTTCTCAGATGCAAGACGCTCCCGTCGGATCAATGTACGTTCTTCGCGGTTGAGGGCTTCGAGTTCTCTGCGGTCGCGCGGGTCCAGTCCTCCTTCGCGGCCTTCGCTTCGACCTTCAAGCTGGCGAATGCGCTCATGAACCTGAGCCAGCTGGCTGGAGGATGTTTCGTGCAGCTGAGGTGCAGATACGCTCGGCGCAGACTTGATCAGAGACACTGGAAGAAGCGCCAATCCGGGAGCCGTATAAAGACAGTACAAAATCGTGCCGACAAGTATCAGCACACCAATAGCGAATGTCAGTGCGCGTTCTCCGTCTGCATGTCACGTTAGCAAACCAGTCTTTCAGCACGCCTAGGCCGTACTCACGATTCTCAGTCAGCAAGTCCTTGAAATAGTCCAGATCTCTGTGCTCATCCCTCGCCTTCTTCGCAACCGGCACGAAGAATCCGACCAGGAAGAGTATCACACAAAGCGCAATGAACGCAATTGTCCACTTGAATGCCCCCCACAGCCTGCTTCCGATAGTCTGCTCTCCCTCCTCAGTAGCAACCTCATCATACTCCTCATAGAAGAAGTACGTAAAAGGCACCACCAACAAACACAGCACAGCATCCAGACTGTACAAAGTATAGTAGACGATCTTCAACGTGTAGATGGTCGAATCCACCTGATCAGGTGTTGCCCAATCCTTCTTTCTGCCTAGTTTTCTGGAGGTTGTGGAGGATACCAGAGCGACATCCACCGGCATCAGTAGGACTGTCGCGAGGAGGGCCAAGACTGTGAACCAGCATACTATCGTCACGGCTATTGTTCGTTCGCCGGGTTTCTGGTATATGAAGACGAAGATGGCGGAGATGAAGAAGACGATGGCGAGGCAGACGGCGTATGCGACCCATATGAGGGAGGTTTCGATGAGCGCCATGTTGGCTCAGTAGTGGTGTTTGGTCGGAGCTCTGCGGTCGTGTCGCGTCGTCGCCCTCGGTGTCGTTGGGCGTGATATTGTTCGTGCGAAGTCTTCGTCCAGCTCCTCACCGTGCCTCCCCCACTTGCGGGCTATCAGGAAGGCGCTATGGAAGTGTGTGAGAGCAGGAATCAAGGCAGCTGCTCCCGCGAAGCTCGAGTAGCTTTCGCTAAACATGACGTTTCGAGGCCCGTGCCATCCTTGCTATCCCAATTGGGGCAGCGCGTCTGTGGCGCGCCTCGAGCTTCACATGCAAGATTGCATCAACATGCTCACACGATCACTTGCTGTATTGGTAGCCCGTCAATGCACGGATTACACGGAGTATGGTCCCAGCGATGTCCTCTTGATCAGACGTCGCATGAAGGTTGGGACTGCATGAGCCTTGGTTGGAACTACTTTAATGCGAATAGTTTTGCGCACATTGATACACAACAGAATACAGAAGAAACAGCAAGGCCAGTCCATCGTGAAAACCAGCTGCATTTCCCTATCAGCAGAGAGGCGCTTGGTCAGCTCACTGGCTCCCACCTCTCAGAAACTGCGGCTGTCGTTCCACTCCTGTATGGTCTGCTTAGGAGTCAACAGCTCTGGCCTAGACTCTCCACCTCGTTTCCAATTCCACGCCGTGATGAAAGCAAAGCCGTCGCAGTAACGTTTTCAGTTTTATGAGGTAAAGCGAATTCGCCGACATTTTTATAGAACTTCGCTCCGTAGTGCGTTTTCAGTATCTCGCACCTCTCATCCATGTTCCGAGCAAGTCGAGCTCTGGCAAGAGCGAGGTCGGGCGGTGGCAAGCCGTCTTCATTCTCCGGGGCCATGGACCACGTCTGATCGAATTCGGCTACCCAAAACCCTCCTGTCGATGGCCAGCCGACTTTGACCCATCGGCCTTCTCGACGGGTCGGCTTGGGGTGGTAAGTCATGTCGCGGAAAGAGCCATCGCTGTGTCGAGCGTAGGGTGGACCAATATGGCCAGCGCCTTGCATGCCCGCCACAATGAAAAATCGTTCTTCGCTATCCCACCATTTGGCACCGAGTAGTAGAAGCTTCTGACAGAAGTCGTCCTCATCTTTTTGATATTGATGGCTGGTTAGAGGCGGATCCAACGGATTGAGGCCCAGAAACCCGAAGTCCATCGGTTCAGGATCGTCCAGCGTTATCACGCCGCCACGGGAGGACCAGGCGTAGATTCTTATCAACTCGTCGTCAAGATGAGTACGAACGCTGGAGTCGTAAGGGCATGTTGGACCGGAGATCATGGTGATGATGATGCAAATAAGCAATCTCTGGAGATCGAACTGCGACTGCCGACTGTCTGAGCGAAAGGTTGTGGAAGCGGCAATCGCGTCACGGATGCACAGTGAAGATGGAGGAATCACTGTGATAGCAGCGCTGAAGAGCAACAATACCATCAGCGGCACCAGAATTGTAAGGTGAACTTGAAACAGGTAGGCGCCCGCTGTGCCACATAGACTGCACGGACCATACGTCACATCTGTCTGGACGGCCGGATCCCAGTATGGCCCCAGAGGCATACCACATGCTGGAAGAGGGAACATATCAAGGCTACACTTTCATCATTTGCCTGTATGTACGCATCTATTTCCCACCCTATTACATCCGTCCTTCTGAGAAAATCCCCGTCCGGTCCTGTCTGCTTCCAAACCCCTTCATCCCTTATGATCTATCGAACACACTAAGTACCTTACAAGATGTAGGCAATACCCGCCATAGCAGCAGCACCCAAGTACGGAACAGCAGTAGCAACTGCTCCGGAGCCAGAGCTAGTCGAAGAAGACGACGAACTGTTGTTGTCATTGTCGTTGTTGTTGTTGCTACCAGCAGCCCCCGGTCCCGAAGTCAGGCGAGGCGCCGTACCAGTACCAGTGTACGTCGCAATCGTGTGTCCCGAGTCGTCGGTGGTGTACGCATACCCACTCTGCAGGTTCACATCGGTGGTCGTAGCATACTGCGTGTTGGTTGGCGTGGTTCCAATATCCGTGGTCTCGGTCAGAGTGTTGCGAGAAGTGGCGACGCCGACGTCAGTGGTGGTCTCGACGTTGGCGGTGGTGACGGGCACGTAGGTGGTGCTCAGACCGACGTCTGTGGTTGTTGCGCGGATGGTCTGAACGATGCCGTTGGGGTCTGTGGAGACGCGGGTAGAGCAGTTGTTGCCGCCGTCATCAGTGTTGCTGTCTGGACTGTCGCAGTCGGAGTCGTTTTGGGCGATGGCATAAGAGGCCAGGCCGAGGAAGAGGAGGTCTTTGATTTGCATTTTGGCGGAGAGTTGGTTGATTGCGGTTGCAATTGAGATGAATGTGATGTAGACTGTTGGAGTGAGTCTGTGGTGTTTGGGACGAGATGAAGACCTCTGCACTTGGCAGACCTCGTCTTATATCTCTTCAGCATGACCATATTTTGCCATCTTCCTTGCTCGTCGTGCTCTGTGCGCTCATCGTGATGGTTCAACCATCTTGCCAAGACAATGTCCGCGGAAGACGAAATGTCACTCGATGGCAACGTCCGTGGAGAGCGGTATGTCACTGCTCTCTCGCACCCCGCGGCTCAGATGTGTAACAAGATAATTGGCAATGTAGTGAAATTCAATGGCATCTTCAGAGTCTGGTGCTGTCTTGGCTGTGGGGAATTAGGGATATCATGTTTTGTGTATGCTGGTAGGATGTCAGGGCGACATCGTGATTGGCCTGACGATTCAGGACGGTTGAGCGACATCCTCTATTTTGTTGAAAACATCTTGACTTGTCATAAGCCAGACAGTGCCACATACGCTACTATTGCATAGTTTGGATCGTTGCATCGTGCCGCATCGACTGAGCTCTGACGCCGAGGAATTTTTTGTATGGGGCCGGGGAAAGCTTGTTGAAAGATCAGTCAACGGAAAATAGAATTCTGTGATTATGCGCTTGTAAGTGTGAATGGCTGTAGAGTTGATTAAAGTCCTTGATAGCCTTCGGTCTGCTTTCGATGAATGGCTTCATCTTGAGGTCATGTTGACGTGTGTGGACATTGACGTATTGACAAGTTGTGTTGGGGAGATGGCGTTGTGTCGATAGGTCAGCGACCTTTCGCGCCCGAATCGTGCTGCTGAACAGAGACTTTTGCAATGATAGTAACGGTTCGTGCTCATCGACACGACGTTTATTGCAATTGAATGGCGTGGTGTTAGCAATCGATCTGTGATCAGTAACTGCCTCAATTGGAAGTCCGCATACATCGCCCATGATATTGCATGATGTAGCGCCCTCAAGCGAGAGCCTTCGCTGTATTGGTTTCACTGCAGTTTGAGGGTCAGGTCGTTGACCTGAATGAAGCTCCCGTGGCTTAATGGACGCTAAGTTCTGTTTCTGAAGCCCATGCGAGATTTCAAATCCGCCAGGCACGTATTAGCGATTGTTTCTGCCAGGACTTGGTGCACTATGAACAGTCTCGATCGTCTTCCGGAGACATAGAATCGGTAGCGCGCCTGCATTTCCCAGACAATCGTGGCCATGTGCATCGAAAACAGTAGTTGCCAGTGGATCCATACATCTACACGGACCCTTGAACGCGCGTGAGAATGCATTCACAATCAGGCAGAAGGCCTTGATCAGACTCAGGACGCGACCTCATGTTGATCATGACCACGGATGTCTTCCAGATGGAGCTTTCTACAGACAGCTCTGCCAGTACGCAGCTAATAGTGTGCTTACCACTATCACGTTTGTCTTGCAGATATATCCAAAGTCCTAGGGAATCACAACCCTTTGGCTTGGCCGAAGAAAGCCTTCAAATTCAATCGTGGTCGGAGTTGTGTCGAAGGTAGTGAGTATGTGTCAAAGTATGGCTGCCTTCCCGTAACATAGGCCAGGTGGAAATCCATGAAAATCGCAGCTCGTTCCAAGAAACCGTCGAGACCTAGCGTTTGGAGGCCGCCTCGAAGGCACACCATCCGGTAGAAGCCATCCAGATGTACCCAGCAAGCAGCTTCATTGTTGCTCAAGTACTCGTAATGCGCGAAGCCCAGCACAGCGAAGATGAGCTGATCGCTGATGGTTGCTGATGAGGAACGCGCTTGATTGATGGCGTGTATGACCAGGCCTCGTAAGTAGAGCACTTCGGAGAGATCGCTATGGGAGGATACACCGTGTGCTGCTCTGGCGTAGAATGGAGAGACATTAAGTGCCATACTGAGCAGAGAGACTCGATCGCTCATCATGAAGAACGGCCACTCGGTGCGAAGCGCATTTCTGCGACCAGGACCACAGATGAAGTCATTGGGAACAGCTATGACTGTCTCATAATACTCCTAACAGCGTGTCAGCTACTCTGGTCTCCGCAAAGGCATCGCACTCGACATACCAGTGCACCAAGGGCAAAGCCACGCAACTCTGCTGGCAAGAATGTGATGTCGAGGCGAGGCGGAGCCAGCACAAGTTGTGGCCTTGGCGATCTAGAGATGCAGCTCGCGACTGCTGGCCCCCTTGCTGCGGTTGTCGATCGTGCTTGTGCCGATGTGGTATTGCTTCTTTCGGAAATATTCACATGGTCATCGAAAACTTGCTGTGAATCGCTGCCTCCAGTGATGCTGCGTATTGGTCGTTTCAGCGCGAAGGATGCAAGTCTTTCTCTGTGCAGGCGATGCTGCCTTCGTGTGACATGACTTCGGATTTCGCTGCGAGTGTGTATATTCCTGGTTTGTGTGGGATGACTGAAGGTAACAAAATGCAGGCCGGACTGCTCCGAGTTGTCGAGATTGATCATGTCATCACCGTCACGGTCGCTGCTCAAGATGGTCGTCTTGTGCTCCTGGCTCCTTGGCCCCTTCCCATGCGCATCGCCCAATGCATGGCGCGGCTTTGAACTCATCATTGGATGGACATTCGTTCTAATGATGACTGCTGCTGGCTTCCCCTCAGGTTTTGTCTCGAGGACCGCATACTCAAACGATACAACGAGCTGGCACTCCAGCCAGATCCAGAACGTGAGTCGTATTGCCGTCCGGCTTCGCTACGTCTAGGCATTCACTCGAATCTCGAAAGTCCAGGTTCCAGGATCATTAGAGTGGCCCCTCATCCGCAGAAAATGCCCTTAGTCCGTGTGTTAATTGGGTCACGGCAACGCTCACAGCCGCCAGATGGCCAGAGATCGAGAACTTGTGCAGAACAGGGTACCACATCTTACCACTTGCGGCCTGAAAGTAAGGCTTAATCCACGTGATCCGAAGGCCTCGGCATCCTGTAGGCCGATGTCGTGATAAAGACTTTGGGTTGCGGCGAGCCAGATACGGACCCTCAGTGAACGGCTGCACGGCTGGTGTGTCAAACAACCTCGTCACCGGGGTCATGTTCAAAGGAAAGGCGAAGAGGCCTCAAGGCCTGCCAAATATTGGTGCATTCCAACAGTGTTCGTAGGAGTTATGCTCTCCGGAAAGCGTCCTCTTCGGAGTGTCGTCCAAGAGAAAGAGGCTCAGAAGAGACTCGGCTTGGTCGTATTGCTGAAGCGTAGCCAGTGATGGGTAACGGGTGATAGGTTGGGAGCGAATGACTAAGTCCGATTTCGCAGTGATGTCTCAGAAACGCGCATACATGAGCGCTGAGCATCCTCGATCGAGCACCTACGGCCACAGGAACATGAAAGCACGAAAACCCGTCCGCTCTGGACCTCTCTCGCCAGTCTGTGTTCATCACGTGATCCAGTTTCCGGGAACCCGTTTGTCTTCGCGGAACGATGCATCACGTACCTGCGTACAACGCTGAACATGTCGTTCAGTAATCTACGCGTCCGTACAGTGCACTACACCCCCAACTTCAGCTTCACCTGCACTCGATTAGGAGGCAGAGTATAGTCGCCCTTCTACTGGTATATATCACGAACCTCTGCCGATATGGATCTCTACACTCGATCGGTCGCCGACGCAACGTTCCGTCCCGGTCCATTCAACATCCGCTCTGCACTCAATCACATCACACAGATTCTAGCATCGGCTGCCTCCTCGTACGCCTACAGTTGGATATGGCTCGCGACATCGCAGCCCTCTGGTCTCGCCACGCTAGACCTCGGCGCTCACGAGATCACTACGTCTCCCTAGGTCGTCGCGAGAGAGTCCATCGATTGCGTCGGGAATGGAAAAGGTAACATCATCCGAATCCGGCTTATAGACCTCACGCTCAGGGATAGGGATCTGATTTTGTCCACAGTTTCCAAG
Source organism: Pseudocercospora crystallina (assembly GCA_003666085.1). NCBI lineage: Eukaryota > Fungi > Ascomycota > Dothideomycetes > Mycosphaerellales > Mycosphaerellaceae > Pseudocercospora > Pseudocercospora crystallina. The sequence goes on from QQNG01000198.1 coordinate 223,269, forward strand.
TCGATGTTCTTAAGAAAGATCCAGCGAGCGTTACGGAGCTTTGTGCTTTAGAGCAGGCCCCAACTATCGATCAGATCGACGCTTTCTTAACATACCTAGCTCGTACTAGAGAAGGCAGGCTCGCACATAAGATCTCGGTAAGAACTATGCAGAACGCTTGGGACTATCTTCGCCGTGATATTCGCCAGATCACGGGACACAAGTATACTGCGGATGAGTTGGAGGAGATCGAGAATGTAAGGAATAATCATCAATCGCCGCAGTAAAGCCCATTCTGACGTATTGCGTAGGTGATCATGAAAGATCTCGTGAATGAGGAAGGCCTGTCAATGAAGGTGAGGCCTAAACCTCTTGCCGATCGGGGAGTTGTTATGGATGCGCTCGACTTCCTCTGGCGTTACGATGAGAAGCACTTCGATCAGCCCCGTATGAGGGCGCAAATGGCACTAGGCGTGCTACTGTTCTGGTTCTGCGGCTTCCGGACCGGCGAGATGATTGCAAGCAAAGAATATGGGGACAACAACGAAGGCGTACACTGGAAAGACGTCCAAATATTTCTGAATCCCGGCGATGACGGCAAGCGCTACTTCTCCGCGTACATCACGATTCGTAATCGAAAGGGGCGACGAGGTCGAGAGGATGGGTGCGTATATATCGCTCCGTTGACGAACCATTATCCGCTAAGCAAGGTTCAGGGATCAAGAGAATCTCTACGAAGACCCGGACACTCGTTGGTTCTGTCCGATGACGCTTTTACTCGCTCTCGCCATTGCCGACGAGGCCATTGTAGGGATCAACAGCGCGGATGATCTCGAAGCTGTGAGATTTGATCCGAACTGCGCAAGACGGTCCCTAACGATTCGACCGGAGGCAAAGGATATACCACTCCTCCGAAGAGCCAATCACGGACGTTGTGCCACCATCTCCAGTACACGGATCATGGAGTCAGACGCTTTCGCCCGCAACTTGAAGCACTTGGGATGGAGAGCAGGCTACATGGAGGATTTGCTTCCGTACGCTCTCCGCCGCGGCTTCGCCAATGGCATTGACAGTGTGTATTGACGTGCGTCCTCAGACGAGTATTCCCCCCACTGACAACGTCACAGAGCATCTCACGGCCGGCGAACGAAGCAGACACGTTGGTCACCAAAACCCAACAACGTTCACATATTACATCTCTCGCATTGCTCCTTGCGATGTGCAGGCGTTCATGGGTGGGCGAGCTCCAAATCAAGGCCGCATAGATTTTTTCCGCTCTATGCGAGCGCGCGTCGACCGTTCTGCCCCGATGCCGCACAAGTCACGCCTAGGGGACTCGCGATACAGAACCACAGCGCGGCAAGATGAACACCCGGACATACAGATTCAGGGCGATCGTCGCGAACACTTCGACAAGCCTAAGGACCTGTTTGATGGAGTCGCTACGCATGTACCTATCGACAAGCCGCTGCCTCGACAAGCAGTCTCGCCTCAGCTTGCAAGTCTGACGCGATACGACCACGGACGTGCTGCCATCGTCGACAATCTCTTCTCCGAAACCCCTGTTAGCGTTTTCGATGCAGTCCGTGCAGTTCTGTTATACATCGAGCCCCGTCAATGGTACTACCCCAAAGCAGAGCCCGTCGATGGTGCGTGGCGTCAATGCGGGGAGAAGAGCGAGGACAGTGGTAGTCGATTCGCTCTGCATCTACTAAAATGCTTCTGCGACGCTCAAAGTCGGGAACACCGATTCTGCTTCGCCTACGCTTAGCATTTCTCAGATGCTGAATCCTGGGACAGGCATTGCCAAGCACATATATCCGATACTATGAGCGCGCGATGCGGCTTATCGGCCTTGCGAGGTATTGTGCTAGAGCCGGGTCTCTGTCCTTTCTGCTTGAGTAACGACAAGGCTAGTGCTTCGGCCCGATTTCAGCAGTTCCATGACCATGGCAAACACGTCACTCACCTTGAAATGCACCTGCGCTCGGAGAACTGGCCCCTGTCTTGTCCACATCCCCTGTGTCGCCGCCAGGACGTAACACTCAGCTCCGCGTTGGACTTTTGGCGACATCTTGAGTCGACTCATGGCCTTTCACCGGCTCAGATCGGTGTCCAGCGAGGCTCACGAACCCATGAGGCAGCTGCGGAGCTTGAAGACTGCGCAAAAGCTTCAGCTCCCGACCCAGGGGCGTCGAGTAGTGGACTGTGGCCAGACTCTCGTACCGGCGCACATGAAAACAACTTGACTGTTATCTCTGAAAGTAACAATACTGAAATGACAGATCAAGAGAGTCTTTCGGATGAGCAGACGACAGGACATTCGGATGACCCGACAACTTCACCGCTCGTCTGTAAGATCGACGGATGCCACGCATCGTTTCTTTCCTTGGGTCGGTTCTTCGAACACGCCAAAACTCACATCGGCCGGTGCTGTCCATTAGCCCATTGCGATGCATGGCATCGAAGTCTCGAAGCTCTTAAGGCTCATCTCATCGCTCGCCATGGCATCAGCTTATACAGCTGCGGCGAGATCTCATTGGACGATCCCGCTCGAATTTGTCGAAAGCCCTTCCGTACTGCCACGGCCCTGAAAGACCATGTCTGCTTTCACAAAAAGATGGAAGATTTTCGCTGCCAGGTTCGATGGTGCCGCAAGACCCACAAGGACGCCGAAGCACTCGAGCGGCATACACTTATTGTGCACGAGGGTGTGCTTCCCTATGCGTGCTCTTGGCCAGACTGCCATAAGCGCTTCCAGCACCAGTGCCGCCTCGCGGCGCATGAAGAGAAAGCTCACAGCGTGGCACGAACGACAAGGGCGTCATTCGAAGATGGAGCGTACCGATGCACCGAGTGCTCGGCGATTTTTCCTTCCTGGAAAGCCCGTCGAACCCACCTCGTTACAGCACACAACAAAAGCAAGTTCGTTTGCTCGTGGGGCGCCGCTGGCCCAGGTCCCGCGCACAGTTGTGGTCGAGCATTTCGTGACAATGCTACGTTGCAGAAGCACATACGCTCCCATGAAAAGCACCTGGCTACAGTCAACAAAACTAAACGCCAGCGCCCATGCCAGTATTGCCCTGCGGCATTCGACTACCCTTCACAACTGCGAAAGCACGTTGCATGTGTGCATAAGCTAGGCGGTGAGCATGAAACCTCCGCACAGTCGAGTCTGGACAATTCTCTTGCTTCAAATATCCTATGCCTATGAAGACATCAGGTGACGCCTTGCGCCGCTTCACGCCTTCTTTCATGCATCTTAGTGATCCTTGTCACAGCGATCATACCGACGAACAGGGCGCTTATTCTTGCTCCTCATTTTGAGCAAGCAGGATAGCTGATTAGTCGGCGCAAGGGCAAAACGGGGAGCGCGTTGTAGGGAAACGAATGCGGTAGTGATGCTCGGACGGGCCCCAAACCCGGAATCCTTCCCCGAGACGTTTGCGAGCGCGGAGCTCCCAGCCTGTCGAAGGGTGACAGTGTCACTGGCAAGTGCCACGATAGGCCGTGCACGCCTTGTTATATTTCATTAACCCACCTGCTCTGCTTGCAAGCTCTCTAGGTTACAGACTACTTGCTTCACATAAGCTCCGTTCAAAGCCTCCACGGTCATTACAATGGCATTCATTGACTTCCCAAATGAGCTCACGTACAGAGTCCTGTCGTACCTCCAACCCTGTGATATACACGGTTACACATATGCCTGCCGCCATTTCTTGCGACAATCAAACTACTTCCTTGGGGGTGGAAGTATACAAGACGCCGACCTGCCAAGTCAGCTGTGGACCTAAGCACTCCGCCAATTGAAGCCGCTGATGCAAGCCGCGATATATGACATAAAGGATATCATGCCTTGCCCAAACATTTTCAGCCGATCCCTACACACGTGGAAGACTTGTATGGACAAATAATGGTAGCAAGGAGCTGCGCTTTTAAAGGAGAAGCGCACCTTATGAATGCTTGTCTTAAGGGTTTGCAGGTTCCCGCTCCAGCATTGCATCGTCTGCGGCAGGAAGGGAACATCGGTCGCCTACTCAGAGCTGCGAAGGACTTGTTGGCACATAACCGCTTCCGAGAAGCGCTCGGGGTGCTGAAGATGGCGCAGGAGGTAGCTGGAAGACTTGTTGGATATGATCGAAGCGCAACTGAATATTTGCAGAGATCTGCGCGGTTTGAGCGTTATTAAGAGCAAGCCCGAGTGCAGGAGAGTCGAAGGAATCATGAGGCAGCAACTGCGTTCCTCCATCGTGCTATACAGGACGCCCCACCAAGTGCGCAAGACTTTTGTCGTGACGAGATCGCAAGGTTGGCACGGGTCAGGAAACTTGATGCCTGAGATATAGAGTAGTGTCTACATGTACTAACGTTAGATACGTTCTCAAGTGGCTCAGCCTCCTGCTCCCCAATTTCTGTGGCTGTAGGTTGTATGCGACGCCGCTTGTGTGAAGTTTTTGCTGCTGTTGCCTCTTCAGCTTTGCGGGCTATCTCAAGCACTTCCTGCGTACTAAACACAAACTTGCCCTTTAATCCAACCCGTTTGCCAGTAGTTCGACTCTTCCGGGTCTGGAGTATCTCTCTTTGCGGTGCATTCTCCTTCCGAAGCGTAGTGTTCTTAGCACATGTGGCTTCAAAAGCCTGAGTCAGCCGAGCTGCGTAACGCTTTACCAGCGGCGGGATGGAGACTGTGAGAGCTGAAAGCGGGACCGCCGAACTTCCTCAGCCATTTCAACAACTAATGCAGGTGATGCAGGGTATCCAGTCCGGCAAAGTCGTGATATCCATCGTACTAATGTATTTTCTTCTGCTCTTGAGAGAATTTGAGATGTTTCGTGGGCACGCGACCGCGAAGTGCGTCCAGCAGTGCGGGCGCGGAGAGTTGAATCTGGCGCAGAGAATGCAATTGCGGCAGCATGGACAGACTTGTATTCGTTTGCTTGGGAGGCCGAAATGGCAGCCTGGATATTAGCTTCCATTTAAGCCTCATATCTTGATGAAGAGTGTTGTTTTGATAGTGTTGTGACGGATTGAAGGTGGTGGACTGGAAATCCACTCGCCGCTTCTACGCGTTCGCCGGTTCCCCGCGGATGACGTTAGATATCCGCATTCCTATGTCAAAATGGACTACTGTCCTTAGATTTTGCGAACCCTACATATGTGGTCTCCGTAAAGGATAGGCCCCTTCTGAAGAATGGACGCTGTGCGATTGCTTCAATTCTCTCACTATAAGATGGACTCCTAGCGCCCTTATATACACTGCGCCCCGTTACTAGAACCTTCCATATGACATTCTAGTCAGTATTCAAGTGAATGTTCTCCAACCTTCTACACTCCCCCTACTTCACTACACTCATGTAAGTGAAGTCATCCCTCAGTAATAGTGTAACCTAGTCCTCTAGAGTTACGGAGGTGTTTCGCCTTAGGTAAAGGCTTTGTGAGGAAGTCTGCGAGTTGATTGTCCGTACTCACATACTCGGTATGAATTTTTCCGTCCTCCTCTAGCTCTCGGACATAGTGAACCGCAACATCAATGTGCTTTGTTCGTGCGTGAAACTCCGGGTTCTTAACTAGGGCTAAGGCGCCCTTGTTGTCTCCATATAACACTGTTGGTCTATCGTCCGTTAGATAGCCAATTTGCTTCAAGAAACTCCGGATGTAGACTGCCTCTTTACTAGCGTAGGAGAGTGCATTGTATTCAGCCTCCGTAGTCGAAGTCGTTACGTTCCGTTGTAGTTTCGAACTCCAACTAATAGGTCCACCTGCAAGCATGAACACATAGCCTGAGATGGATTTCCTTGTCTTATCTGAGGTATGGTCTGAATCCGCATATCCGATAGGGTAGAGATTATCACTTTTGGGGTCTTCTGGCCTAGTGTAGGTTATCGAGTAGTCCATTGTCCGTAATAGGTATCTAAGGGCATAGATAGCTCCCCCTAGATGTCTCTCTACCGGGTTTGCGGCTATTTGGCTTAGCCTTAGCGTAGTGAACGCTATATCAACTCGAGTACACCGTGCTAGCCAGTTCATTTTGCCCGTGAAGCGCTGAAATTTCCGAGAATCCGTAGGAGGTTCCGTTTCCTTAGGATCTGGAGGATCAAGGCTTAAATAGTCTACGATAGGAGTAGATACTCCTCTGTCCGTCGGGGAGATACTAAACTCCTTAAGCATCTCGCGGATATAGTGCTTTTGATTAAGAGTAATTGATCTATTAGCTCTATCCCGCGTAATTCGAACTCTAAGGATAAGAGAGGCTTCCCCTAGATCCTTTATTTCGAATTGGTTAGAGACCTCTTTCTTAAACCGATTAACTTCCTCTAAATCCTTTCCGAGGATAAGAAGATCGTTAACGTAGAGCGCTACTATAAGGCGTTTGTCCTTAGTAGTAAATACGTAAGGATCTGCGGGGATTGCGAATAGGCCGTAGTTTATAAAGAACTTGTCGATTGTCTTATTCTAAACTCTTCCGGATTGTTCTAGCCTAGGGATACTCTTTCGTAAGAGTAATACCTTTCCCTTAGGTAAGTCTATACCTACGGGCGGAAGTAGATAAGCCTCTTTATCTAACTGGCTAATAAGGTAGGCTAAGACTATATCCATTTAATAGATCTCGTAGTCTTGAACAGCTCCTATCCCTAGAAGCATTTGTAGTACTTCGAGGCGAACAACCGGAGAGAACGTATTAAAATAGTCGATCCCGTATTGTTATAAGAGCCCCCTCGCAACTAAACGCATTTTAAACTTATCGACTTAGCCGTTAGGGAGTAGTTTTACCTTGAACACCTATTTAGATGTAATAAGGTTAGCGTTATCTAGGGCGTCTACTACTTCCTAAGTTCCGTTTGCGTATAGAGAGTTAATATACTCTCTTTTGGCCTCCTTCTATTGTCGGGTATATAGGCCCGATTCAGCCTCTAGAATAGAGGTAGGAGTAGGGATTTCCTCCGTAGAAGAGTAGTCCGTTCTTAAGGCTAAGGCCGTAGACTCGTCGCGATATCGCTTTAGTAGCTGTTTAGCTTTGTCGCTTCGATTTGGTCTCGGCAACATAGTCCCTTCGTCTAGCCTTTCCTCTTCGATTAACTTAGTAGTCCTAGTAGGAGTTAGGGGGATTTGTTCTCTAAGCTACCCGTCTAAGAGCTCCTGTCTCCGTTTAAGCTCTAGGCCTAGCTCCCCCTTGCTCTCTATGCTCTCTCCTTCTTCTACTACTTCAGGTATCGGACTAGGAAGAAAATCGCTATCTAGGATGTAGACATCTTGTTCCTTAGCGATTATTTCTCCCCCTCTAACCGTTTCGATAAATCGAAGGCTAGAAGCCAGACTAATAGCCCTAGTCCTAGGGTTATAGACTCGATATTGCCGCGTAGAAGTAGAGTAACCGACAAAGATCCCTTTATAAGCTCTATCCTTAAGCTTATCGCCTCTAGTCTTCCCTAGGATGTAGGGGTAGACTACGTATCTAAAGACCCTTAGATGCGATATATTAGGCTTCTTTCCGGACTACAACTCTTCGGGGCACTTCTCTAAACCTTTAACCGGAGTAAGGTTCTTTAAGTAGCAAGCCGTATAGACTGCTTTACCCCAAAGGTTCTTCGGTAGGCCGGCTGTCGCTAAAAGAGCTCTCGTCTTCTCTAGTAGCGTACGGTTAAGCCTTTCGACGACTCCATTCTACTCTAGAGTATAGGGAATAGTCGGTTCGAAAGTGATTTCCGGAAACATACCCTCGAGCTTTATAAACTCTTTAGCGTTATCCCTTCTTACACTCTTAAGGCGTTGTCCGCTTTCGAGTTTAGCCTTTTCCTTCTACTTTCGAAAGATAGAGTAGACCGCGTCTCTAGTTTTCGATAAGTAGATCTACGACTTTCGGGAGTGATCGTCTGTTATAGTAAAGATATAACGATTACCTCTAATGGTAGGGTACTTTAAAGGGCCCTAAAAGTCGATATAGACTCGTTCTAGAACCCTCGTAGCCCGGGGGTCTAGTAAGCGGTTCTATTGCCTAGTAGCCTTAGTCCTATAGCAAGTATCGTAGTCGCTAATAGGAGCAACGTCCGGTAGGCCACTCAATGCCTTAGAAATCGCAAGGAATCGATCATTTCTAGGGTGACCTAGGCGTCGATGCTAAAGTCGGGAGAGATTCCGTTTCTCCTTCCGATTAGGACTCTATAAGTCCTCTTCTTCTTCGGTAGTAGTCCGAGCGAGGGCCTTACTTTTATCCTTTTCCCTAAGAATGTAGGTATTCTTATAGTATTCCCTATTAACTAAGAGCTTTCCGTCTCTCTTAAGCTTAACGCTATTAATAGAGAATTGGCACTCGATGCCTCTGTCCGTTAGGCGGGCTACTAGAAGAAGGTTATACCGTAGATCCGGGACATATAGAACATCCTCGATAGTAGTCCGTTTTCTATCGACCCGGATTTCGATAGTTCCGTATCCTTTAGAGGGAATTCTCTTTCCGTCCGCGAGAGTAATAAAGTGTTCTCTCTTAGAGACATTCCGGAAGTAGTCCTTTACGTAGGACATATGCCGAGTAGCTCCTATATCTAGAACAAAGTCCGTCTTGTTTAGATCCTCTACCGCTTTCCGTACGATAGGAGTAGGAGTAATAGGGGTAGTAGCCTTAATCGGTCCGTTGATAGGCTCTAAGTAGGATACCGTCTAAGCTGCGGCTCCTAGTTCCTCTTCGGAATCGGCTAGTCCTTTTAGCCTTATCCTTTTCCCCTTTATCGGCCTTCTTCTTACGGCACTCGTTTACGTAGTGTCCGCGTTTGTCGTAATAGAAACAGGTGACATCCTTTGTACCTTACTTCGTATCGTGTCTACTACCTTGTCCGTTAGGCTTATTCCTTCTACCTTGTCCGTTAGGCTTAGTTCTTCTGCCTTTGCCGTATTCTTTAGCAAAGCGGGCAGTAGGCTCGTCCGTCGTAGAGCTAATCCGTAGCTCTATATTTCAAAGTCTTTGTACTATCTCTTCGTAAGGGAGAGTAGAAGTACCCGCGGCCTCGAGAGCAAAAACGGTCGATTCGTATTCCTCTATAAGAGATCAAAGTAGTATTGTCTTCTTAGCCTTATCCGTAGGCCTATTCTCTTTACTAGTAGCCCCGATTTCTATTTGTAGTTACGTAAGCTTACTAGTAGTAAGATCGATAGTAGGGAGAGCCTTGAAACCGTAGAATTTTAAGAGTAAAATTATCGTTCTCTCTGATTGTAATACGAGGTATACCTCGCTTAGTTTGTCGAGTACAGACTTTATCGTATTAAGTCCGATAAGGAATATATACGTAATTTCCGGCGTATACTTTAATAAAAGCAACTCCTTTAGCATCGTTTGCTATCTCGTCCTCGTCGCTAGGAGAGGGCTCTGCCCGTATAAACTTCGATAACTTTTTGGATCTAAGGTAGTCCGTAACGATATCGAGCTACTCGAGGTAGTTGTCCGTCGTAAGAACTAGGAAGGATTTCGTAGTCTTCGTCTTAGAGTCGTCCATTGCTATAGAGTTCAGTAATCTCTATAGGAAGCAATACTCGTAGATTCGGATGTCGGTTGGATAAGCTTTTAGAGTTCGTCGAACTTTCTCGAAAGTTAATGAATCTTCGACTTATAGATCTTATACCCAAGCTACTATAAAGAATGGACGCTGTACGATTGCTTCAATTCCTTCACTATGAGATGGAACCCTTACGCCCCTATATACACTGCGCCCTATTACGAGAAGTTTCTATGTGACAGCCTGGTTAGAATCCAAGTGAATGTTCTCGATCCTTCTACAAGGAAACACTACTTGCGTCTATACCGACGGCAGTAGCATTAGCGGTTACATCGGCGCGGCAGCCGTCTGCCTATCGGCAGGCCAGACGGAAAGCGCATATATAGGAACGGAGGCCGTCTCTACTGTATACGCCGCAGAGCTACAGGGCATTACCCTCGCACTAAAGATCGTACAGGAGATCCGGGACAATAGAGCGCATAACTAGCGAGGCATCGCTATCTGGACAGACAATTAGGTAGCAATCCGCCTCGCTCATCCGTGCCGAGGGTCGATCTGGAGCATACATACTGAAACAGATTGCCCGCCAAATAGACACGCTCTAAGGCCAAGGTCTCGCAGTTACGGTCCGCTGGATACCCTCTTACGAAGGTATCGAGGGGAACGAGGCTGCTAACGTAGCCGCTAAGGAAGCTACAGGCTGGAGAGAAGGGCAAGATAGAGGCCGCGAGAGCGATAGAGCACAGCTACTAGACGAACTTCACCCTGTTAAGGCTACGCTCAAGAGAGATAGCCGACGGGATGTCAACAAAAGGTAGCAGATATCCTAGCGAGATGAAACCAAGGGTAGGTCTATACATAGATACACTCCAGTACTATACAAGAAAGTCCTTCAGCTCTACGAAGGACTTACCAAGCGGGAGAGCGCACTACTTGTCCAACTCCGGACCGAAAAGATCGGACTCAACGACTTCCTCTTTAACCGGGAGTGTCCCTGGCATTCCGGATCCTATGTGCTCCTGCCGGAAAGGACGACAGACCGTGCGACACGTGCTTCTGACGTGTCGACGGCTACGCGACCTGCGAAGGGAACACCTCGGACGTCTTCCTAGCGGCACCAACCTCCGTGTTATCCTGAACAAGCGCAAGCTAGCCACGAGGGCCATCAAATTCATCGAACAGGCGCAGATCCTGGGGCAGGATAGGATCGTGGTGGAATAGACGAAGTCAAGCGTTGGGTGGAGACTGTAGGTACGTGGACGGCGAAAGACGAGGCATAGCCTTTAGGAGCCTAGAACAAAGTAGTTAGTAGAGAGACAACCACCGCCTACACACGCGGCCAAGCTTGAACAGGCGGTGGTTGGTAGGCAGAGGGAGGGTGTAGGGGACGGCTGGTCTTTTGTTTACTTCTGAGGTAGCATTAGGCGAAGTGGGGCCAGCCCGATTCAGTAAGGTCGGGAACGCGTCGGCCGTCAGCCAAGCCCTCGCTTCCGGGCATAGCCGCAGTAGAATGCGGCTGAAACCGCGTAGGAGCAAATCAATCAATCAATCATGTATCAACGGATCAAACCTTAAACGGCACAGTGCAGCTTCGCTGCGAAAATGTCACCGCAAAACTGTTCCCTGCAGAGCTTCGCCGAAACAAAGCAAAACAACAACATTCAGAACGAGGAATGACCATATGCTCACGCACTAGGGTAGAGACTGCCATCTTTAGCAAGTTCTAGACTAGGCTAATACGTCTACTCTCGCCTTCCATGAGCCAATCAAATAGGACTTCAGAGCATTCCTTGGCCCGCTCTTTATCATCCGGATAGTGGCTAACTTTCAAACTGTCTAGGCCGTCCTCTGCATCCCATGAATTATTGCGACGACGATAAGTGCATTGATCTTGATACGCTGTCCCAGCTATGCCGATGCGACGATATACGTCGTTTGTAGCATCGTGCTGAACAACAAGTGCACAGCATTGGAATCCGGGCGAGTAAAGCAGGAAAATGCAATGGATCTCGATGGACTGAAGCTCCAGTTGTTGGAATTGCTCCTCTTCATCAAGTACCATAGTGGTGATAGGCCTACTGGTGTCAGCGCAAAGAACATCATACCGGGTTTGTATTTGACCATCGACTTTCCCAGTGGAAGCATTGGTGAGCAGAAAGTCACCCAAGACACCGGTTGCCGCATTCAAGATTGCCTTTCGAGCTCGACCTGATATCTCGAGGTATCCTGAGCCAATCTGCCCAAAGATATCTTGACCGAGCGGTTTGACAGAACTTGAGACAAGCTCAAGTCCAGATATCAAAACGTCCTTGCGCATGGCTCGCCACTCACTGTGCCAGCCGTCCTTGAAGTGAAGACGCTCCTTACACAGCGAGATGGCGTGTCTGACTGGGTAATCAATAGCAGACCAGGACCACGAGGGTGCTGGATATTTGGATGCGTGAAGGCTTCTGCCATGGCCCGATCGCTCCCAACTCAGCCCGTAGCTTATGTCGTTTTCCCATAGACCAGCCAGGTAGTCGCATTGTAGTGTCTTCTGGAACATTTTCGCGATTGCAGACGCCGCTGGAAGATTGTCACTCCCTCTAGTCATTTTGCACTCGGTGTATTGATCCAGAAGCATATACCAAGTATTGAGGCAATTCTCTTCGTCCAAGAAATAAAGAACGTTAAAGTCTTCATGGCCAGGCGTTGTGTCATAGAAAAGAGCAAACCTCCAGATTTCGGACATAATGCTTGCCTGGCAGTTTAAGAATATCTGATCGTGTGTGAAATTCAGCACACGGGGCGACATGAGGCGTTCTTGCTTCGCCCACGCCCTGCTGTCCAACGGATACCGCCCATGAAGACGTGGACTGTGACAGCGCCAATTCCTCGGCGTCCAAGGTAGATATGCGAGCTCAACTTGTCCCAAAAACTCTTGAGAGCCCTCACTGCAAACGTTGAGTACCACGACCTGTTCCTTTTCTGGGAAGCTTTTGACTTGGAGGCCACCAGTGCTGTCTGCTGCTCCACGCGCAGCAATAGTGAGGGAAGCATTACCGTACACGGAATCCATGCGAGCTGATTCATAGTCCCAGTCTTCTTTGCTGTCTTGAATTATGCATAGGCTATCGATCCAGAGATATCGATATTCCAGTCCACGCGCAATGTCGACGCATTCTCGGAATGTTGACGGCAGCGACCTATATGGAATTCCCTGTAGCATAAGTTTTATGGTCTGCAGGGTGGTCCTAGGCAGATTGTTTGTTCCCCAGCAATGGCTCAATGCAATGTACACCCCCTTTCTGTTGTTCGTTGTTACTAGGCGAGGCTCTTCGTTGATGCTACCGACATCTATTACTCTAGTAGGCATATCCGTTGGAGAGTCCAGGCGACTACATGGTTCGTGTTCTGTCGAGCACGTGTGAAGCCATTCCTTCCAGATATCAAAATCGAAGCTATATTGCCTTGGCTTCCGAGCTCCACATCGGGGAAGGTGTCCAACAAGAGGTGTGACCAAGATGTCTCCGAAAGGTTTGGGCTGAGCATGGAGTTTTCCAGCGACATACGAGTACCTCAGAGAAAAGAAGGCATCCTGCCCATCACGACAGCGTACTTCAGTGGCTGTTGACAGGTAGAGCCCTGAAACGGTACTCTGGGAGTTCGATCCGGTGGGGAGAGCCATCCGCCCGCTATCTTCGACATCTTTGCGTTTGTCCCGATCCAAAATTTCTTCCTTCTGCTCCTCCTCTTGGATATTCAATCTACACAACAGTTCGCAAAGCTTACAGCCTTCGCTGGCTGACGTTCGCAGCTCAGTTACTGAGCGATGATGCTGAACAGACGGATGCCATTCCTTCCTTGGAGACGTGAACAAATCAGCCCAGTCTATAGCTTTGCAGACGTCACAGAGTGAAGCCACAGGCTCCTGTGGCGATCCAGAGCGCATTGGCTCGGCAGGCTTCGACGAGCGACACCAGGACGGAGGCTGCTCCCAAGGGTCCGGTCCACATAACCAAGGCTCTATCTCGTCTGACCAGCCCATGAAGAAGGCCATAGTGGGAGAATACAGAGGTGCTGATTACGCGCAACAGAAAAGCACGTGCGGGTTGGAGAAATGAAGCGGATAATGCATCGAGAATGCAAGTTCCAATCAGGAGAGCAGCACTTGTAAGAGAAAGCCACGTCACTGAGACAACCAAGATCGTCACACTATACTCATGTGAGTGTTTGCTGTGAATTATTTGGTTGAGACGCTGTGCTACGTCGCCAGTCTTTCTCGCTGGCGTAGCAGTAAGCCGCAGTGCACTCAACGTCCTCATGACGATGATGAGCCCACCACAGCGTACCGGTTGTCTGGACACCTTGTCGTACGGGCAACCGCAATTATACTTGATGTGATATGTAGTTAAACGTGTGATTAGAATAGCTGTCTAAGGAGCGATTCTAAGAAAGAGGTTGGCTGTGCCAAGACTCACGGCAATACCCATGATTCTGTCCTCAGGCATCAACTATTATCCTTGAGGTCGGTGCCTGGCATTCATGGCTGAATCTATCGTAGACGATGTCTCGTTTTACTTGGCCCCGCTCTTCCCGCGTAGATATGGTCGGCGAATGTAGATGGGCGGTCTTAATGGCCGCTCGGCTTTGATAACGTAAATCGCGGGGAAGCTGGGCACGCGCAGAAGCTGCGCACGGATTCCCAATCCACTACCTTTCAATTCGTTCTACGCGGCTGCACCACAATACAGTCTGAATCTGAGTCGCTAGATACATTCTCAACCACTTCAACTTCTTGTTCCTCGATTTCTGTAACCGCAGCCTATGTATAGCGCTGCTTTCGTGAAGTTTTGTCCGCCGTCGCCTTCTCTGCCTCGCGAGCGATCTCGAGCACTTCTTGGGTACTAAACACAAACCTCCCCTTCAATGCGACCCGCTTGCCAGTAGTCCGGTTCTTTCGTGTCTAAAGCATCTCCTTCTACTTCGAGTTCTCCGTACGAAGTGTGGCATTTGTAGAAGGTTTGAGAACATTCACTTGAATACTGACTAGAATGTCACATGGAAGGTTCTAGTACCGGGGCGCAGTGTATATAAGGGCGCTAGGAGTCCATCTTATAGTGAGAGAATTGAAGCAATCGCACAGCGTCCATTCTTCAGTACGCTTGGTAATAGCGATCGCAGGCATATTGTCTTCGTAGATCGTGATGGGGTAGACGGACTTGCAGCCCAGGTCAGTAAGAAGCTGCCTAAGGGCATTCGCTTCCTTTGCTGCCATTGCAGGGCATCGCAAGGGCGACGTATTCAGCTTCTGTAGATGAGAGTGTGACAATAGGCTATCTGTTGTAAAATGAGGGCTAGGCAGTGTGCTTGTTGTACTGGCGGTATTTGGAGTGGACTGGCGCCAGCTGGCGCTGGACTGGACTGGATTGTAAGTGAATATTGGCGCCGCTGGCGTGGATTTGCCGCTCTCCTTAACGGGCGCCAAAATTCTAATCCGGTAAGCTCAGCGCCTCCAATCGGAGACTATACCGGTGTATATCCACACCAGAAAAACGCGTATCTCGGAGGCGCGCTGCATCGCGTATTGTTAGTTGTGTCTTGTATACAGCCAAACCAGCTCTTTTCAACCCTTTCAGTTGCCTTATTGCCTTCTCTTCCTCGGTGACAATATGGCGCCGTCCTGGTGGCCAGTACGCGAAGCGAACAGCGACGAGATTACCCTATGCGAATGGAATCCGGCCTTTAAGGAAGAGCTGCGGAAGGATAGCTTCAAGTGGAATAGCCAGAAGTACACAAGAGCTGCGAGGGTGTATAGGGCGGGCAAGGGGCGTAAGAAGACATCACCAATATGGAAGAACGGCGAGGCAGTCATTGATCAGGACGGCAAGCAGCGGTATTCGTGCTACGACTGCGAGATTGAGAAGAAGGATCAGGATCTGATGATGGTCAGTAAAGGTAATAGCACAGCTCTTGACCATTTGGAAGCAAACCACAAGCGCTTCCGTGAGACTGGTGAATTGAAGCCGCAGGAGCCATCTGTTGTGGTTATAGCGCAAAGGAGCTCCTTCCGCACTATGGTAATGGATTATCAATTTGACGCCTTCAAACTGCTAATGATCCGGCGGATTGTGTACTGCAATATCGCATTCCGGATGCTGGAGAACGAGTACTTCCGGGAGCTGGTTTGCTACCTCAATTCGGGCCTTGGCGGTATTGAGGCTTGTTCCTTTCTCCGCAGCTCATATGGTCCACCAGCTGCAAAGACGATAGATGGCAAGGTCTATGCCGCCTTTGGTAATCAGGAAGTGATTGAGAAGCAATATGAGAAGCTTTACACTCACAAAGGGCTGCAAACTGATGATATTGAGGACGATTTGTATGAGTAACTCACCTACTTCCTAATTAGGTAGTCAGACTCCATTGGCGCTACTGGATTCATACCCAATCTATTTTGGAGTGGAGTGGACTGAGGCCTCAGTCCACTCCACTCCACGCCAACAAGCACACTGGGGCTAGGTAGGACGACTCGTGTCTTGCTTGATTGTCATTGATCTAGAGAGTGTGGTTCCTTATATACACAATGCCAAGAGTCCGTAGAATATAAGAGAACCCAAGCGAATGTTCTTCCTTTCTTCGCCTCCTTCCTAGATCCTTCCAGATATTCCTTCTCTGGACAACACTGTCGGCTAGACTTCCAGTGAGTTGGAGTGCCGCCTATCATCATAACGTAGCCGCCTGTTGAACGGCGCTCGTCTGGATCGTCGGCCCATGCGGCATCGACGTAGACACTTACTGTAGTGCCAGTGAACAACAAACCGCGCTTCGCGTGAGCCACGAGGTATCGCAGAATGCGCATTGCGGAGTCCTTGTGATCGCTTGACGGGTTTGCAATAAATCTAGACACAAGGCCAACATCATATGTTGCTTCTAGGCGACTGATCATCACCGTCCAGAGTATCTCACCAACCAATGTCTGGTAGCCTGACTTGAGCGAGTTGTCGGCTTTATAGCCGTCTGGTGCTTTGCGCAGGTTGTGACATGAGTGCAATGGGGTCGAGGGGACAGCGTACTTGCCTTCTTGTAGCCCATACTTCTCAGCAAGGCGGTTGACGTATCCGTCTTGCACCACGTGAATGGTCTTGGCCTTGCGATCGCGAATAATTCGCATCCCCAAGTAGTAGTGGAGATCGCCAAGCTCTCGCATCTTGAAACGATCCTTCAGCATGTTAGCATTGATTTAGTAGCCTTCCAACAAGCGCATGTCCGAACCGGCACTCAGGCCGTACCCTTTAGGGCCTTGTCTGTTTCAGACTTTGCCTTGTCCGTTTCAAGATTGTTACCCTAAACTCCGATTCCGAGTCCTCCTTTCGAGATCCTGAATCCGGCTTTCGAGATGTTTTCTTTAGCAAAGTCTTTTTAGACCTTACCTTGTCCGTTTCAGACCTTGCCTTGTCCTTTGCAAGATGGTTTGAAAACGTGAAATCTGATTCCGAGTCCTTATTCCGGGATTCCGTGTCCGATATTTGATATTTGAGTTACGAGTTCGGCTTTCGGAGAAACGCTAGTCCGGAGCCTGGCCTTCACTTGCTATCGGGTAATTTGTTGGCCTGTCAGCTGCAATTCTTGAGTAGGGCACTAGGATAGACGCAGGACGCTACGCTAGCAGTACCGTGAAAATCTGATTTCTGTATTTCATTTGACCATAGTATTCGCCGAATAAGGGACAAGTCATCTTAAGAGAGTCCGCCAACGATTCAACGAGCTACAGAAGCATCTATTCGCGGTACTTCGCATTAAACTCTGCGACCGCAATGCCTATACATCCTCGGAGACTAGTAGCGGGTTCCCAAGTGTCTTTCTATTTGACTCTGTAAAGGACTTCGCGAGAGGACGTCGCGGTATATCCGTACATTCTATCGTCTTCTTGCTTATGTAAAAGAGAGCGTAATAGCGCTAACTGCTAACAAATCCATGTCGCGTTGTTGGAGTCACGATTTTGCGCTCCTGTGAGCCGCGAGGCAGGCTCCCGACTCCCGAAGCATCCGTGCCGCTCGTATAGACCCTGCAGGAACGTTACGTACGGACCGTACGCTTTTCCTCACACGTACCACCAGAAGGTAACTCATCAGCTACATACATAAGAGGTCTTCCTGCTCGGCCAATTACGCCACCCACTCCAGTGACAACGTTGCCGATGCTGGTTATTCCGGAGGATCATCCAGCGCTTCCCTCCTTCAACAACTTGAAGTCTAATTCCGCACCCTTCGCAGAAGCCGCAACCTCGCGCAAGAAAAGGGCCAGACATACTATGTGACCAGCTACTTATGATCATGCAGCTCGGAAGGGGCTCGACGTTCCCCGCAAGCGCCGTCCTGAGTTTCCCAAGATACCGATCATCACGGTGTCCGGGGTTGAGACTGTGGCGATGCGGCATAAGTTACAGCTTAGCCTGCAATAAGCAAGCCGTGTCGGCAGCACGTTTGAAATCGTAGAAAATGAGTTGGTCTCGTCAGCGACATCGAATTCATTCATTCCCACACAACGCCTCAAATTCATAGACTCAACTGTGTGCACGATCGAAGAATATCAAGCAAAGTGCTAGTTACTCGCCAAGTCCATCTCAGAGCCAGAAAGACCCTCCTCGCGGTCACGCTCATCGTGATCATTTTCATCATCATCATCGTCGTCCTCGCCACTACCACCACCATCATCATCATCAGCATCTACAGCTGAGAGACCGAATATCCAAGGGTAGAGCGCTTTCTCCTTTCTTGGAATTGGACGCGGTTGCTTGGAATTGGGATGCCACCCTTGTCTCCGGCATTCCTGATGCCAGTCTATCAGCTCCTCCTTCTTAGCGATCAGTCGTTCTCTTATACCGTTCGGTCCATCCACGGCTGCCTTTCCTAGGATCGCACTCAAGTCAGAGCGCGTAGGGAAGGTGATCTAAGGGGCGGTTCTCCAACGAACGCGGAATTTGGTAATACCCCTTCCAGTGCTGCTGCCTAGCTCGAGGATATCGGTGATACTCTGAATGTCTCCCACACTTCTCTTCTTGTCATCACTTTTCGGGAGGGGAATCGGTCGGCGTACCAGGCGACGATAGCTTTGGCCGTCGAAGCTTGTCGAGTTCTTCGCACCATTGTTCACAGCGACACTAGGCTTAGCCTCCTTGAGCGCGTAACGGGAAAGTTCTTTGAGGAAGGCGCCTGGTTTCGCTTTTGCCCGCAAGGGCTGCTTGTATTCCAACAAGCGCTAGTTACACTGCTCCACGAGTTCACTCGGGAGACTGGCAGCCTCCACATCCTTCGAGCTCGCAAGTGCCGCGGCAATGTCGTTGTATCCGAGACTGAACAATATCCACGCGAACTGCACTTTCAGCGTTTGTGCAGTCGCTGCTCGTGTAGAGTCGCTCTTAAAGCCCTCCGTGCTAAGCTTTTCCACCAACCACTCGAGTGGCAAGGTGTGGTCATCTTTCTTGAAGCCTACTTCACGATTACAGGACATCAGGCGCTTGTTAACATCTTCGACCTTCGCAAGCTTCTCTCTAGCCTCATCCAGCTTTCCAGATTCTGAGAGATGGAAAACTTCTACAATGTCGTCCTTTGCGTTGCCCGCAACGCTCGCCTGATACAAAGAGGGATACTGATAGTCTTCCTCTAGGTATTTACTCAATTTTCCAGACACGGCCGGTTTAAGCTTGGCGTCCGCAATCACTTCCTCGAACACTACACTGACGTCTTGGGTTATCACCGATTTGTACGAGAGCCCGTATTCGGCGAGTTTCGGTAGTATGTTGATGAGCAACGCGCAGACAGACTTAGCAGCTTCGGTCTTCTCTCTCGCTGCTGCCTTCCGGCCACGGATGTGCTGATTCTTCGCTTCCGCCCAGAGCAATATATACATCCTGAAGGTATCGATATACTGCAAGATCTCGTCTCCGGGCACATGGTATTACGTTTCCTTTCGCCCGTGCTGGCGATTAAGAGAGCGAATTCTGTCGTTCGCTTCATTGATGCTCTTAATAGCTCCATCGGTACGACCTTTGGTCCAGGCTTCTCGGAAGATATCACAAAGGCCTTAAGAAATCTGCGCAACATCCAATGGGACCGGTTCCACAACTTTGTAAGTCGCCAAGCTCGCCGAGCGTGCCTCCCGCAGCAAGGCCTCGTGCTTCGCTGCCTCTTCTTCATCCTCAACATCATCGCTTCCAGTATCGTTATCGGATCCCTCGTAGGAAAGGGCGCTCCTATCTTCGCCCAGGTCTCCTGGATACTGCACTCGAATAAAATCTTTGCCGGCTACACCGTCCTCGAAAATTCCAGGCTGAGCATAACGTCTCCCCTAATAGCCCCGAGCGGAGCCAAATTTAAAGCCTTACAAGAGCTTCTTTCCGAGACGGCTGCCTTCATCGGATGAACCGCCATGAAGTTTTTTCCTCTTCGCGGGCAAGTTCTGCCTGGACACATCAACAGCAGTAGCCATGATTTGATACGCTTGTCACGCCTTACGATCAATCGGGCCCGAGAGCGTCCTCATATAGCCCGGCACGACTGGTGCCCGCGACAGATGCTGGAAGCCCTCTTCGCGATAACTGGAAGTAGGCTATGGACAGGATCACGATTGTGTACGTACCTTAGATTCGGAGAAATGAGAGATTCCGGCTTGCGGCTGGACCGGCAAAGAAAGGACGAGAATTCGGAATCCGGAACCGTTGAAAGCTGCTGCCTAGTGCTCCCTGGAAGCCCCCACGCGCGCCGCGTCATCCCCCTGACGGTCGCGATATAGATTGGTCACGAAAAACGGGACATTGACGGTCACCCCACCCCGGACACGGGACACCGAGGGTGACGAAGGCGGGTCACCGCGTCCGCTCTTTCAGGTTAAGCATGTTACCGCGAGATTAGTACTGTAGTGCGTGAGCATACGGGAATCCCTCGTGCTGTAGGTTTTTGTTTTGTCTTTTTGCAGGGATTTGAAAGGGAGTGGAAGTTGAGAGATTTGAAGCCGAAGTGTTGAAGATTAATGCTTTTTCGGACTTCGGAGCGGAAGAACTTTCATACGTGCCAAGACCTTCTGGCTGTCCTTGCTCTCAGCTTCTCCGACTCCTCTCACGACTCGGCCTCAAACAACGACCCTCCACCTCCACCTACACCTGCACCTTTTGGCCACAAGAACTTGAGTGTCACGCATGCATGCACCGGCTTTGAGGCTTGTTCGTGCTCACTAATATCTTTGCCTGCCTGCCCTCAAGCTCAAATTCCTCAGCGACCTTATCCATTCTCACTGTCAGGTCCATCGCCTTCGATCGCAGCAACGTGTACCTGCATCAGCCAGCTCTCACATGTGATCGCCAATGCCATCTCACGGATGAAGCTGACAGGCGCTGACATTTTTGACTCCTTGGCACACAAAGGTGTGGTCGAGAAGTGAGCACCGCAGATGGGGGCTGAAGCTGAAGCTGCGCCTCCTTTCTCCTCAGACCGACCATTCAACCTCGAAGAAAGCGCCTTCGACTACACCGGACATCGCCCAGAGATGTACACACATTACCATTGTATAAGACGGGATGACTTGACATGGTGCTGAACCACAGTCTATTGTAAGTAACCGATGTCTTTGCAGACGCCATTCGCTGGTTCCGGATCTTCTCTTTGTGTTTGAGAAGTACTTTCGACGCGATGACTGGTCAAATATTTACCTTTACGGTCGTTTGCAGATCAATTCACATCCCTTACGATGTCTTCGGCCTTCTAGGTTCAAGCTGAAGAAGCAGTGCTCTTCTACCACTGGAAAGGCAATCTGCATTACCTCATGACCGGGTCCCATCTCACCGGCAGGAAGCCGCATCTTGGAAGCTTTCACATGCCATCTCAGACTCCAGCCTAGACTTCGTGGCGCTCTACCTCACACCTTGAATAGAAGGCAAGGAGACTGCGGCCGGCTCTCAGCGGTGAAGCTGAAGCTGAAAGATGCCTTTGCACCACAGTGTCATGTACAAATACTCGTCTTCGCAGAATTCAAGCCGGTCTCGTTTACCAAACTCCACTCGCACTTCGTTTCATTAGCTCTCAGCAAGTATGTTCAACATGGAGTCAAATCGGGAATTGGCGACATACAAACGAATCATCATCTGTTGCGACGGCACTTGGTTAGCATCCAACACTGGCAGTAACTCAAGCCCTTCCAACGTCGCTAGGCTGGCTCGAGCCATCGCGCCCAGTGGCATAGATGGCGATGGAAAAATTGTCAAGCAAAACGTACTATATGTTGCCGGACTCGGCAGTGGTGATCTTCCAGGTCAAGCAGCTATCAGAGGTAAGACCCTCGCCCGCCTGCCACAGTACTTGCGCAAATTTGCTGACTACAATAGGTGCCTTCGGGTGGGGCCTTGATCACGACGTCTGCCAGATCTACGATTTCATTGCGAACAATTACGAGCCGAATGACGAACTGTTCTTCTTTGGCTTCTCGCGAGGGGCTTTCACTGTCCGTTCTGCTGCCGGGCTGGCGTCAGACATTGGCGTGCTGTCTGCGATCAACATGTCTCGATTTGACGAGATGTGGAAGGCTTATCAGGCGCGAGACAGCAAGAAAGACTTCAGGAAATCGACCTGGTATCTCGACAATAAGGATAGCCTCCAGCTACGAGATGTTCCGATCAAAGCAGTCGGAGTCTGGGACACCGTAGCCGCCCTGGTAAGCTGATACGGACTTCTAAGCTGCTCGGAGCTTGACTGACTGAAACTGCAGGGCATTCCAGGATGGAGCTGGGTCGAGTGGCTGAAGGTTACGGGCATTGATCTCAACAAGGCCTTTGAATTTCATGATACATCCCTTTCAAGCAGTAAGTCATCAGAGGCACTTGCGAGGCTCACGCTGATACTCATCACGACAGATATCGAACATGCCTTTCAAGCTCTCTCACTGGACGAGAAACGAGCAACATTCCCACCCACGGTGTGGCATAAGACAGAAGACAATGAGGTCTCTGAATTACAGCAGTGCTGGTTCCCAGGCACTCATCAGAACATTGGTGGTCAGACCGAGTGGCCTTTGAAGGACACCGATCGAGGCGAGATCGGCGCAAATACATTCGCTTGGATGGTGAGTCGTTGTTGTAGATGACAGCAAGACCCTATCGACTGACATCGCTCTTGCAGATTGACAACATTTCCACCAAGCTAACATTCGAGGACTCCACGATCAATGTCATTGTCGAAGAGCACCGAAGAGCTCTCAATGCGATCGAGATACCTAATGGCTACGGATGCGGACCCATCATCGACAATTTCGCCGGCTTACAGGGACTGGTCTTTAAGCCCCTTGGCCAGAAGACCCGTACTCCGGGTCGCTACAACGACACTGCCGGTAGGACGAACGAATCAATTCATCCATCAGCGCGCATGCGACACGACAAAGTCAGGGCATGGGATCCCCCCTCTTTGAAAGGATACGCGATCCAAGAGCCTGGTAATGGCGTTGAGACTTGGACTTGGACCAAGGATGGTTCGTTGACCTTGCCAGAATATTTCATGCGGCCGGAGAAGACGCTTTCGATTGCTACTCAGAATTCAGAGGGCAAGTGGTCGTTTTCGATGAGGAAAAGTCTGGCGAGAGAGCTGTGTCCTGCGAGCATACTACTTGAATTGGATCGGGCGAATGGTATTCAAGCTGCTAATACTTGATCTGTAAGATCTTCGTTGATTGTATGATCAGTCACTGGAGTGTAAGGGTCGGAGTTATGGCGTATTGGAGTAGTCTTGTTGATCGCTATGCAGACGATGACGAACGATGACTCTTCTATAAGAGATTCGGGTTTATCTACATTCATTCTTCCACACCGGAGAGCGTGAGCACAGAAAAGAATCGAATCAGAACCCTACGCGTACTCGGTGACTTGCCGTGGAATGTCGTACGAAAGAGGAGCGCGTCAAAGGAATGATCCAATCATGTTGTTCCAATTCCGAGCCTGCGAATCAAGCTCGGGTCCGTCCACTGCGGCTGAGCTATCCTGCGCTGTATGTCTTTGTTTGGGGCCACACTTCACCTTTCAATGTAATGGCGGTCCACGAAATGGGCAACCTGTTGTTGGTTGATCGAGCCTCAAAGTGCACTGACTCTCACATTGATGCTGAAGGGTTATATAAACTCCCTCAGGTCCCTCTTTAATATTCAGTCAACAATCACAAGTTGCAGAACACATCAAGCATGACGACCAGCGACTTCGACAACCTGCTCGCAACTATGACGGGTGGTAACTCTCCCCTCATACACGGAGTAATCGCCAAATGCATTGACAAGAACGGTATCGCCACCCCGAAACCTCTCAACCTTGACTCTCTTTAGCTGACAGAAAATTGATAGGTGGAGAAATCTACAGCAGAATCTCCGGCAAAGACTCCCTCCTCCCCAACGCCTCACCTCTCCGTGAAGACGCCTACTTGAAAA
This sequence comes from Pseudocercospora crystallina, assembly GCA_003666085.1. Taxonomy (NCBI): domain Eukaryota; kingdom Fungi; phylum Ascomycota; class Dothideomycetes; order Mycosphaerellales; family Mycosphaerellaceae; genus Pseudocercospora; species Pseudocercospora crystallina. Next base: position 247,163 of record QQNG01000198.1, read on the forward strand.
TGGGCAGCGCAACCAAACTCATCACCTCCATCGCCCTACTCCGATGTATCGATAAGGGACTCATCGGTCTCGATCAATCGGTTTCGGATATCCTTCCAGAGCTGGATGGGAAGGAGATTCTGGAGCGAGGAGGATACGAAGGAGAATTGAAATCCAGGCCGAGTACGGTACCAATTACGCCTAGACATTTGTTGAGCCATATGTCTGGCCTGGCGTATCGATTTCTGGATCCGTTGTTGATGAAATGGGGGAAAGTAACGGGTTTCGTGCCGACGAATATTGTGGCGGAGAAGTTTGATACACCGCGTGTGTCCTCCCTCGCTCCTTCCCTCTCTCGTACATTAACTGACTCTCCTTCGCTAGTCGTCTTCGAACCCGGCAATGGCTGGACCTATGGTTCCAATCTCGACTGGGCTGGCGTGCTCGTCCGTCGTTTGCACAATAACATCCTCCTCTCAGACTACTTCACCTCTCATATATGGCAACCTCTTGGTCTTTTAGCACCGTACCCAACATTCCACGTCTCCCAAGATCCCGTCTACTCCAGCCGCCTCATGGGCGCCGCAGAGCGCACTCCCGATGGGGGTTTGAAACCTCATGTGCTCCCTCCAGGCGAGAACCCAGATGATGAGGACGGAGGTGCGGGATTGAGCGTAACGGCGAGGGATTATTTGGCTGTTTTGCAGGATTTGATTGCGGATGAACCGAAGCTTTTGAGTAAGGAGACGAGGGACTTGATGTGGGAGCCTCAACTCCCACCCTCACATCCCGGTCTCGCACAACTGCATGCGCTGCGACCGGCTTGGGATATCGTCGCCGGACCGGTGAAGAATGAAGATGTCAACCATGGGTTAGGAGGATTATTGGTCTTTGGTGAGGCGCCAGAGATCGGTCAGCCAAGTGGATTGCTTTGCTGGGGTGGAAGCTCGAATATTGTTTGGTGGGTCAGTCGGGAGAGAGGAGTTGCGGGGTTCTTTGCGACGCAGATGAGTCCGTTTGGGGATGCGAAGGTTAAGGAGTGCGTGAATGCGTGGAAGAAGGATTTTTGGAAGCAGCATGGTAAAACGTAAGTGTGAAGTTTTTCGCTGGGTGATCGAAAGAAGCTCATCCCTCATTCATCTTTTGTATCCCACCGACTTGCGCCATCTCCAGATCAGAAGAGCGAAGCGAGCTTGGTCTCGAGCCTCGCGAGCTGAGTTGTCTGACCCAGGACAATGTTTCCATCCTCCTTACACCGTCGGCAGGACCTCCAGCGGCAGGACGAGAAGCAGCTTGCGGTGGTGTTTGATGTCGTTCCCTCGTCCACCAATGCCAAACTTGCCAGGCGATCAGCGTAATGACCGTCACGGGCACAGCCACAACAAAGTAGATCCAAAACTTCCCACTCAATGCCCACTCTGCGCCTTGGCTGAAGAAGCTCATGCTGAAGATAGCGGATACAAAAGTTCCAGGGAGAAAGACCAATCCAAGGAAGCTGATGGTGCGCATAGCAGCGCTGTCCTCTTGAGCCGATTTCGCAATGTTCTTGCTGACGCCGCTGTCATGCTGACTATTCAGATTGAATGTTAGATTCAACTCATTCGCAAGTCTCAATTGCAAGGTCGCACTGCGTTCATGAAACCCCTGCAACAGCGTCTTCTGATAGCTCAACGATCTGGAAACACCGCGATGGTACAGCCTCCCCTGCGCGTCGTCCACGCCGTCTTGCAGCATACGATGTTCTTCTGTAACTGCGTCCAGAACATTCAGCGCAGTCGCTAGCATCTCCGTAGCATGCACCGTGTGTCTCCCAATCTCATGAAGATCCTCATATTCCGGCTTCGGCCGCTCGACAGTCGGACGGTTCTTCTCATGCCAGCGGACCAGATTGCGACACATCCAGACTGATTGATCAAAAAGAGGTGTTGAGTGCTTGAAGAACAAGACATGAGGGCTGAGTGGATGTGAAGACAAGTACGACGTCGGCAAGTCCAGTATCGCCGTTTTCATGGCCTCCGCCATGCTTTCAGGAAGATCGAAACAGATGCACAAGAGTCGCCCATCCGCATATCTCCTACTGAAGAAGCCCAGTCTATGCCAGTGATACTTGATCTCTCCGAGGTTCTGGCCAGGTGGAGGTTCTTTCCTTTCGGGATGCTTGACCAGCAACCTCATCCATGTTTCGTACATGACAGGCTCGCCATTATCATCAACCTGCTCTGAGCATTTGAAGAATCCGCTGGAGTCCTGGTGCATATCGTCCCAGAAGTCTTCGTGCATTTTCAGCAACTCCCGCAAATGCCTGTGTCGCTCGCGATCGGCATGCGTTTTCGGTTCACCGGCATTGAGGAGCACGAAGCGCGATGCGCTGCCTGATGTGACGACAGATCCAAGGTCGGTGGTGGCACATTGTCGACTTTGCCAGCTTGTGCCATTCGCTGCATTCTGTTAGCATGGCGGTGAGGCTTTCTATCCATCGAATGCTTACTGCACTCGAGCACTTCGGCTTTGTCGAAGGATTGTGACATCTCGTCCTGTAGTATTAGTGTAGAAGAAAGCAGCCGAAATGACATGAAACCAGCTTGGAGATATCTCGATATGATGCGTGGGGCTGAAGGTATGCGGCCTCGACGCCATGTGGGCTGTGCGGACAGCTCATGCATGCAGCTATCCCAGCCCAGACTGGCGGCCTCTGCAAACACCGGTGAGACTCCATCTTGCATCTACGAGATTTGCGCAATACGCATTCGAGAGCTCAGTCATATAGCTATTTGATGTCAGTACTCAATGCGTCAACAGTTCGCGACAGTTGCCAACTCACCATGTTCAGTGCCCACAGCATGACAAGCGCCAGGATTACTCGATGCTTTAGCTTCGCAGGCCACAGCTTCGCGCATAACTTCTTCCACCTGCTATGCCTTGCTCTCGTCGTCTGACTGCCTTCGATAGCCTCATTAGCTTCCTGTCCATCATGCGAAAGCAATCCCATCTCGACTTCAGCAAGAGGGTGCTGTTCTTTCGCGATGCCTTCTTTAGATGGTGTGTCCTCTTTGACAAACCAATTAGCAATTATAGCAGTAGAGTCGCCGATAATGCTGCAGGCAATTAGATAAAGAGGCGTGATGAGTAGCAAGTCTCGCCAACGATCTTCCAGCAGTGTGTCGTTCCCGTGGAAGAAGCCAGTTCTCAGAACCGCCTCCTGATCGCCCGCTAGCCAGAGATGGTCCTGCATCACATACGTTTCTCCAGAATACCTCCCAAGCCAAGCAAAAGCAACGGAATGGTAGTTCCTCAACAGAGGATGAGCATTGCGCAGGACGATGTAGCTGAGTATCGGGATCCAGGTGACGTATGGCTGCCAGCTCGAGAATTCGGCTTGTGACTTCAGGGCGGTGTTGCTCCAGTGGAAGAAGTAGGTCAGGCTGACTGCAGACAATGCAACAGTGAGCCACTTGATTGACGGGAAGCACGCTCGAAAGATGCGGTCCAGAATTCCTTGTCGTTTGTCCGAGCTGAGCACTTCCTTGCTCCAGAGATACAGCATAGCCGCTAGCATGCCAGCATACACAATGTACTGGTCTTGCTCCACTCGGTGATGGAAGAAGTCGCCGGCGTTGAAGGAAGTTCTGCAAGTGATAGCGAAGAACTTCACGATGGTCTCTGCGAGATTTGGGGTTGTGATGAAAATATGAATCGCGAATGCAGAGGCAGTTATCTTGGCCAGGACGTAAAGAAAGTAGCCGTTGTACTGATTCCCGATCGCAAGTGTGACGTAGACGACGATGAACCAGAAGGTCGACAGTGGCATGTAGTAGTAGAGCAGCCACCGGGTCCTCATAACGTAGGCAAGGGCAACCGGGAGCAGATTCGTGCGGACCATGACGTTCGTGAAGCGCTTCAAAGAGTAATCCTTCTTCTGCAGGAAGAACAGGGTGTGACCGAAGCCTGTTAGAAAAAGGTACGAAGAGACGGCAAGGCGGATGACCTGCCAGAACCAATCTGCGCTCCAAGCCATGTTGTAGTGGTAAATTATGATGAGTGCCTTCATCCAGCCTTTCCACTCGTCCGTCTGGTCTCGAGGAAGGAATTGCTGATCCGGCGCCTTGCCAGTCGATGATGGTTTGCCAGTGGGCTTGCTCCGCCGTATGGTTGCCATACCGATAATGATCGTCACTACGATCATGTTTCGCAGGTTCGCTACGATGAGAGGCAGCCGGGTGGCCTGTTCAAACATGTGCGTTCGGTCGGCGAAGAATTGTAATGATATCGTGGACGCAAATGCGCAGACGGCGCGGTACACTGGTCGATGCTCGTCTCGGACGAGGTGTACCTTGGCGTCGAAGAGGATGGCGATGGGAAGCAATGCGACACCAAGGAGCAGAAAGGTGTTCTGAACCCAGTTTGGAGCTTTCCAGACTGCGCAGCAAGTGGCCGTATTTGGGAACCATCCTCGTTGGCCGATCTTGGCGTTGCAGCGGAGGTTCAGCAACACGTCAGCTCGTCTTCGAGAGACTTCATCCACAACACTTATACCGTCTTCGTGATACAAATCTTCGCGTCCAGAAGTCATTACGCTGAAGCTCGACAAGAGGTCAAGCGCTCCCTCGTGATGAAGTTGTTCCAGCCTTTGATTGAGACTCAAGCCCGCAGAGCATGCAGAAAGGTTCTGCAATGCTATCTCCGCTGGGGCGAACAGAAGCAGGTCACTAGGTCCATCGTGATATGAGAAGGAGGCGCGAGCGCCTGCGTGAAGATGTGACTCTCCATTGAACGCTTTCTTTGCGAGACTGCTTGCCGTCAGCACATATTCTTCGGTGGCCCGCTCCTCCACAGCGGTATTGCCAGCGCCGACCACCATTAGCATTGGACGATCTGGGCCATCATCTCGGTAGTCTTCGATGTATTTGAGCATTCTGGATCCATTTAGATGCGGGTTGAAGATGAACTCCAGCTCAATGCTGTCTTTTGCGAATCGAAGGTCCTCATTCTTGGGTCCTGGAATTTACCTTCGCCTGCGCAGTCGTTGATCTCTCTGCTGGCGTGGTATATCGTGTTACAGCCGGGAACGAGCCTGAGATGAACAGAGTCAGTCCGATGATCAATAGCTATGCGAATAATACTAACCATTTGTGATCGTCTTCCGCATACCATTGGCCTCGAGTCACAAGTGCTTGACACTTATTCGGATCGGCATTTGTGGGAATGCGGGTTAGCAGTGTCGAGTTCCTTCGGGAGACAGGCCATACTTGCCAAGCAGGAAGTGTCGAAGAAGTATGGCTGACAAAAGTGTTACGATGAATAGCCTCGACCCATGAGACACTGATGCAAGTCTGCTCCACCACGTTCGCGTGGATGAGGCTGTTCCCTCGACCGTCATTGCGTCCTCCACTCATAAAACTTTGGAGCGTTGTTGTTGATTCAGCCAAGCATGTTCAAGAGAATGGAGCAACTGTCGCGGGTGCACATTGCAAGAAATTCGGAAAAGAGCGATGGACAATCAGCAGCGGACGCATGTGCCAGTCGAAGCACATGTTCACTTTCGACGAGCGAGGCGAGAGCCCGACATGCAAACGGGTTGCTATCTGAGTCTCCATGATGGTGCCGGAATCCTCCCATTTGGCTTGGCATGTTAGGGCGTTTGGCAAGGGGTACGTGGACCTGCGTTGTGATGTTGCTCGATCTGGAAATAGCTGGATTGCGTGACTTGCGTTCTTCATATACCGCCCGTGTGTGGCGTCCAGAAAGGAGTCAAGGCGTTTCAACATACCAATTCCATGGCCAAGGACCCATTCTGAGCGACGTTCTGCATGAAACGGCCGTGATGAAGTCTACACCACCTTGTATCTTGTTCCGCGTCGGCCGAGCATACCTTACTTCTTTCATCTCGAGCCCCAAAGGCGGAATTCATCCATCTTTTGCCCTTGCAAGCCTGTCCAGGTGTCGATGAGACATCATCACGTCGTTCGCCGTGCGATGCGAATCCGTATCTGATGCCTCCACAGCCAGCCTGAAGAGGCGTCTTCGTCCGCGAAAAACAGAGTCAGTCGAGCCAGCCCGGAAACGGTCGTGCAGCTGTCCAGGTCCCTATCGATGGCATGGTGCGCTTGCCTGTTCGGCTATCTCGAGGCGATGAGTGACAGCTGCGCGTGGTGATGGTGATGGATGGCCTCATCCTGACTGTGAAAGCTGAGGTCGCGACTACTCCCTAACGTGCGACGCGGGCACGGACCAAAGCATCGCCTCAGGCTGTCAACAGGGCTCAGTATGCCCGTCAGCACCCTTCAGGAAGCGATATAATGAATGGGCAGGGTCAAGTCATGCGAGACATGGAGAACTCAATTCAGATCGACATCTTGGCCAACGTCGTATTGCTTGACGTGAGATCACTACGAACGGAGCACCCTCTCTTGGCCACTTCTTGGACAGCCGATGCGATATCATCAAGACACGATGATATTTGAGCAGAAGACCTCCGCCCGGACCATCTATGCCGAGCAATAGCAGTCGCAAGCTCCTCTTGCCGAACTGCGAGATTGTTAGTATTGAGACCAGGAACACGCAACACCTGTTCTTCGTACTTGGCCTGAGCATCCCACAACCCAACTCCGCACTACACACAAGTCATCAGCCAGACTCGACACTGCGAAGGCAGTTTCCTGAAGCAAACGCACCAGATCAGGACAAAAGCCAGCACACTTATCCTTGGCCTTCTGGGCGCAATTGTTGTACTTTCTTCCACCGGCGGCTCTCTTGCAGAGATATTGGTTGCCGTAGTCGCAGCGACCAGAGTCGTCTGATGGGTCTTCGCATTGTTGGGCTGCGACAAGCCCGATGCAGAGGAGGAAGAGGGCGGGAAGTTGGAACTGCATGATTGTGGGTGACAAGGACAAAGACGTACTCTCTGGACCACCAACGTGAACGACAAGTCATTTTATACCAATGCCACTCTCGCATGAAATGCAATCACTACGGCTTTTGGAGGTCCCGGATGCCTTCGGCGCGCCTAACGAAATGGCCAAGACGCGCGATGGGAAGGTCTAGACTGCGTCACTGATCGTCCTTGGAGGTCGGCAAGACTGCACTTGCCTGTGAAGCAGTCCAGAATTGGCGTGGGAATTTGATGACATGAGGACGAAACCCTCATATGGTAGCCTCACCTTGTTCGCGTTTCACTCCAAGCAGTGAGAGCTGAGTTGAGAATCTGACGAGAGTACGTCCACATACTGAAGTGAGCCTGCGCGATAGCCCCTTCTCCAGATCATGGCATGCTTGGCACGGCGATCAATGTGACTGCCTCATTGGCAGGGATCTCATCGGTCCAATCATCGGATGCAAAGCCGGAACGCGCGCTGTGTGCATCTGTGCCTGCCTGCTCGATATACAGACGCAATCAAAACAACACCTGCCATCGGAGTCACCGATGACTTCGCCCGCTACCTTCCATCTTCATGTGCCATGGCAAGAAGAACTCAGGAAGACTTTGGCAGTCTTACTCAACGCCCTTGCCCCAATCGGCATCAATGCGAATTCGCAAATGGAGGCACCGACATGAGAGGAGAGCACAAGATCTGATGACGAAGCATCGCATTTCAACAGGACGACAGAGATGTGCCACTGGATCGTGTAAAAAGTCGAGTAGCCGTGTTGTTACGGTGCTGGGCGTTTTATTGAACGGGGCAAACACCGCGATGAAGGTTCAGTACTCCTGCCCATTTCAGTCTGCACTTGACCGAAGCTCGAGCGCTGCGCCCGCCCATGCTGGACCTGCCTGCTTTTGATCGGTGTTGACCGAGAGAAGGCGTCGGCGTACGCTGGCAAGAACACTACACTGCGCAAAACAAAGCCCATCTCTTCTCTCCTCTCCTCCCAACTTTCTTCATCCCAACATCAACATCAACAACAAGCAGCATCAACACCAACAGCTACACCATTTCCACCACGACATCTTGCACGAGACGCCATCGAAAGCTATCAAGCATCTCGACTTGCAAGACCATCGGTGCCAATCAGTCTACTGTGAGTGGACTTCCCTGAGCCCGATGTTCAACACCTGACTGACCTCTCAACTGGCAGGCAGACTTCGAGGGCATCCAAACCAATAACCCGGCCTTCAGACGACAGAACTCAGTCCGAAAGACAACAAGCCGTCACGATGAAGTCGATCATCTTCATGGCCATCGGCGCTGGCACCGCAGCTGCCGCGACCCTGCCTTCCACCACCATCCTGGCTTTCACGACCCTGCCTTCCCCAATCATTGAGTCTTCCGCGACCCTCCTGCCTTCCGGGACCATGCCTTCCGGAGCCTTGGCTTCTGGAATTGGCTGGGACTACATGTACCTGTCGACTTTGAAGCAATGGAAGAAGAAGCACGATGCCGAGTGGCAGCAAGCCTACGATGAACTTTGCCCACACGCACAACATTGCGTGCTCAACACCACCCAGAACCTGTTGACCTCCTACTTCGGGCCTGATCCAAAAAACCAGCCGCACGCAGGAGTGAAGCACCTGACCGCTACGGCTGGAAAGAGTCGCGGTGACCTCTACTGGACTCAAGCGTTGCAGGCACCAGACGGCCGCCTCGATCGTACGTCTGATCAATTCGCGGGCATCGCGCGTACCATCGTCAACTATATGGAGAAATTCAAGGCCACCGAGATCTGCCTTCAGTTTGAGAGCGACAAAGCAGGCGACTATTCTCTTGGGCCAATGCTCTTGAATCAGCATGCTCACAAGAAGCCACACTTGTTGGACATCGACGAGAAACTCAGACAGAGGATCAACAAGGACTGCAGCCCTGCGAACATGCGCGACGGCAAGAACTACAAGAAGCTTGAGCTTCCCAACCTCTGGGACGACGACAACGACGACGAGTAGACACTCGAGTCTGGGAACATGAATGCATGGTAATAATGACGCTCTGGAGAGACTTTGCTCATCATCGTCGGCGGAGGGCAGAATAATGGATGGGTATGGATTGGACCTGTGGACTTATCTTTGCATCAGAATTGTTTCCTCTCACCACCATCCCGCCTCCTCTCACACATGCAGAGGTTTCGTTCCATGCTCACTGTCTTAGGTTCGCGCTGTCCAACCTTGGTCGTCTCTGAGAGACATGAGGTCCATCGTTGTCTTCAACAGCACTGTCCCGGCTCATCGGACCGACATCGGCAGCAACCTTGTACTGTGCCTGACATACCCACAACGACCCAAAGGCGTGATTGTCATGCAGCTGTCGCCATACAAATGATCAGATAAGCATGCCAATGCTCGAGCATATATCATGCAGACTGAAGCTTGCTCACAGGATCCGATCAGACTTCACGTCAACGCCGACCAAGCACAAGACAACCCCACCGCACGATATACTTCAACATGCCGACCGAGTTCATTAGTCTGGCCTTCCCCAATGCCTCCACGGAGCTCAACCCCATCCCAGGAGCTGGCATCGATCCAGAGTACCTGAAGCGATACGCCCGCAACCTTGATGACTACGAGTTCAACTACACTCTTCAACCATACGACTCGTCCTCCTTCGATCCTTTCACCACTGGAGCCACCATCGCTTCTGTAACCAAGAACCTCAAGGTCATCATCGCTCTTCGTCCCAACACCCTTTACCCCACTGTGGCAGCCAAGGCCCTCGCCACCCTCGATCAACTCAGCAATGGTCGTGCTGTCGTCCACTTCATCGCGGGAGGCAGCGATGCCGAACAAGCAAAAGAGGGAGACTTCCTCGCCAAAGATGAGCGATACGCCCGGTTGGAAGAGTACATCAAGATCCTCCGACGAGCTTGGGAGTCTCCTGAGCCGTTTGATTGGCAAGGGAAGTACTACCAATTCAAGCAGTTCTCTAATCGGGTGAGACCTGTTAATGGACAGATCCCGGTTTCCGTGGGAGGATCGTCGGATGAGGCATATCGTATCGGTGGCTCGTTGGCAGATATCTTCGGCCTCTGGGGCGAACCTCTGAAAGAAACGAAACAGCAGATCGACCGGATATATGCTGAGGCGGAGAAAGCTGGGAGGAAAGATCGGCCGAGGATATGGGTGACTTTTAGGCCTATTACTGCTGAGACGGATGAACTCGCTTGGGAGAAGGCTCATAAGGTGTTGGATGCTTTGAAGAGCAACCGTGCTGCTGGGAATAATCCGAAAGTTGCCCCGCAGGCGCCGGCGCCGCAGAATGTGGGAAGTCAGAGGTTGTTGGAGATTGCGCAGAGGGGGGAGGTGCAGGATCGGGCGCTTTGGTACCCTACGGTGACGGCGACGAATGCTAGGGGCGCGAGTACGGCGTTGGTGGGAAGTTGGCAGACGATTGTTGATTCGATACTGGATTATGTGGATTTGGGGTGTGAGTTGATCTCGATTAGGGGGTATGATAATTTGAATGATGCTATTGATTATGGGAGGTATGTGCTGCCAAAGGTCAGGGAGGGGATTAAGCAGAGGGAGGAGAGTGGGAAGAGTGAGGTGGTTGTTGGGCAGGAGAAGAATGGGGAGGCTGGTGAGGGAGCTCAGGTGAGGGATGGTTGAGGTAGAGGCTTGTCATCCTGCGGGCATGATAGAAGGGTCATTATAGAGCCATGTGACACCAGTATCGATGTGTATGTCGAGCTCCGACGCTTCTTTCTGTTCCTCCGAGCTCCTCCTCGACACCCTACCCAATCGGGTAATTTGTGCGATCCTGAAGCCTGCGTCGTAGCCTGCCGGAGTTAGTGGCATCTGACCTCACCTTATAATTCCTCAGACATCAGTCGTCCTTTTGCTCTCTACACATCACCAGAACATATCATCAATCATGTCTTCCCCTCCGAAAAGCATCTTCATCTTCGACGGAACCCGTCTCCGCTCCCACCTCTTCTTCCGCTACCTCGAAACCCACCCTTCCCTCTCCCCAATCCCCCACCCTTTCCTCATGGCAGCCATGTTCGGACCCGAACATATCGCCCAGCACTTACAACATTCTGATATGCGGGCTGAGGAGCTTATCCATGCGAGGAGGAATTTGGGGCATGAGGATACGTATGAGAGTGCGAAGCGGGACTTTGAGAAGGAGTTTGAGAGGATTGTAGGGGAGGAAAAGGTGCCGTTGGTGAATGAACATTGGTTTAATGTGTTTAAAGTGGATGTTGTGTTGGGACTGATGAGAGGGAGGATTACGAAGGCGGAGGATGTGGGAAAGGAGGGGAATGGAAATCCGACTTATTTGCCAGAGGAGATTTATGAAACGCTCACGCCTATTATTCTGATTCGCAACCCAGCTCTTTCGGTCAATTCGATCTACCGTTCTGCTCTCGCATACACGAAACATCGTCCTGGAGACGAGGACTTCTCGATGATTACGCATAATGTGGAGTTGAGGATGTTGTTTGATTTCTTCAAGGGGCAAGGAAGAGAACCGATTGTGGTTGACGCGGAGGATCTACTGTGGAGGACCGGGGAGTTGGGGAAAGGGCTGTGTGGGAGGTTGGGGTTGGATGAGAACGGGTTGAAAGATGAGTGGGAACCAATTACGCAAGAAGAGAAGGAAAAGATGAATCCGGTGGTTTATATGTTGACGAAGGATATTCGCGAGAGTACGGGGATCCAGAGGCCGGAGGCTAAGGTGGGTAGGGCGAGTCATCAGAATTGCCAGTATCTTGCAAGAGAGAATTGCTTACTAATTAATTATCGCAGCCTGAAGAGCCAAGCATAACGAAAATATATGAGCATTGGAAGGAAATGTACGGTGAAGAGGTGGCAAGTCAGCTGAAAGAGCTTGCGGAGGAAAATATGCCACACTATGAGTATCTGAAGCAGTTCAAAGTTTGAATACCCAGCTGTTTCGTTGGAGAGACAGATTGTCGACGCCGTCGTCTGTGATGCAGCCACCATGGCCATGATGAGAATGTTGGAGAGGCTGATGATCTGATGATCTGATGATCTGATGATCTGATGATCTGCTCACTTAAGATGCTGATAGTCTCGTAGACGGTACAGATGTGGCCCTTCTTGATGGCTTGTTGTTAAAGTCTAGGAAGCTTGTTAGTACAGAGAACAGACATTTGTAGATGCGTTGTAGTTTACCTTCGATGGTCCTTGAAACGCTTCCGTGCTTGTTCCACATCGTATCAGAAAGAGGCATTCAAGTCGAAGTAGAGCTGCTCCACCTCGTCCGGATGACCATCTTCCTCTTCGTTCCAGTGTGTGAATCGCACCACGCTCAAATCGCTCCACTTGACGCCTTTGCCGCTGCGTTTGGCATAGGTGGAGTAGCTGCCCACGCAGACGCAGTAGCGTGTTAGCTTGGGCAAAGTCTCAGCAGCTGAGACCAGACCCTCGAACAGCAGGTGAGGAGGACGCATCTTGAGGTACGGGTCGACCATCGGGCCGTCGAGCGGTTTCACGACACCGGACCAGTCTCCACGGGTCCTCCACTGCAGGATGAGGTCCTCTGTACGTTGCAGCTTCTGTAATCTGTCATTCAAGTCTGCGTAGATGTCGCTGCTCATAATGAATTCGTTGAGGATCTCTTCGGTCAGGGTTGGCAACTCCCAGGTGGTGTTCTGGCTTGGCTTGATCTCGTCAATATCGGACCAGTTGCGTGGCCCATACGCGACATCACTGCCAGTGTCGTCTGCTGTTCTTTGGAAAGAGAGTGAGCCATGGTTGGCGGCAGAGGCTGCTCGGGCTTTTGGGTCATCACTGGTGCCCAACGCAGGTGAAGTCGACGAATATACCTCTGGCACGTAGAGCTCCAGTGCGTCGAACCTCATACTCAACCAGAGGGAAAGCCTTCTCGATAGTCTCGCATTCCAACTGGTACAAACCACCACGGCGCTCTTTCAGACCCATTGTGATGCTCATGTGTACTGGAGCATGATCGCCAAGAGCCACACGAAAGCTCGAGGTGAGCTGCTTATTGACTAGCAGTAACGCAGTTGCATCTCTTGGCTCTTTAACAGGTTCGTTCAGCTCCGGGTAATGTGAAGCTGCCTTGCTCACGGTGATATGGGAGTACTTGTCGTTGTGGTCCTGGTCTGCGTAGAGGGCGTCGGCGAGGATGCTGATTTGTAGTTCAGTTGGAAACTTGAGAATTGGAAAGCTTTGTGGAAGTAAGCAGTATTGGTTGCCACGATATCCACTCAGGCTTCGCTTGGGCACCTGACGCAAGTTGAACATCTCGTTCAAGTTCTCTCGTGATCGACTTGATGCCTTGCAGGATCTCTTGGATCGCCGAGACTGATTGTTGAAGAAATCGAGAGGGCTTTTGGGCAGTCCGCTGAAGATTGTTGGCGGAGTTGTAGGCTCCTCCGCAGGGACTTTGCCCTGATTGGACCGACGGCGGCAGACGACCTGGAATTCGGTGTCGGACGCCATTTTTGGAGATGTTGGAAATGTTGATGACAATGGAAAGGTTCCCTGAAGGAAGTGGGTGGTTTAAGTAGAGCTGAGAGGGGAAAAGCAAAGGCATTTTGCGAATGCAAGTTCGCCTTCATCCACTGTTGACTGCATGTGAAGCAGTGGTGGACAGCGCATTGGCCTCCTCCATGGTTCATTCACTTTGCGCGGATTTGCACATGATGCTTGATTTCCTCGGACGTGGATCTCGATCTCATGATTCTGTCCAGGAACACTTTGTATAATAAGTGGTGAATCGAACATTATAGCGCGTAGTGAACGAAGCGTGACTGGATGAAGCCGTAATTCCTCAGGTCATGGATCCTGTAGGTTAATGTGCCATGATCAGTTTGGAGCGAGTTCTGCTTCAAATAGACGGTTAGAAGTCGACAGTTTCAACTGACAGCCTGCGTCTGTCGGTGCGAATACCCGTAGCAAGTGTCTACATTGCATCAGTACCCATTCTTTTATGCGCTGTTTGTTTCCCGGGACGCGTGCTAAACGCTTCAAATTCACAAATTTGCCTGGCGAGCTGCTGCTAGAAGCGTGAAAGAAAGCATTCAGCACTGCGCACATGGATCAAGGTGGTGAACGACCATTTGTTGATGCAAGGGATGCAGGTGGAGATGGAGCTCGTGAAAGGGAGTTGATTGATGGAGGCTGGGCAATGCACAGGCCATCGTTTATGCCGAGAATCCGCCGAAGCTTAAGCAAGCTTTCAAAATCTCATGTGAAGTGGCAGCAGGTACAACCGTTCACCAACCACTCACCTCGAGCAAACATCGCCGTCCCATTGCTCGAGTCCTTCGCTGCTACCTTCTAGACTATCACCCACCTCCATCCTCCGATCCGGACTAACGCGCAGCACATCTTACCGCCGAACGAACGCGAACACCACCCCCTCTGAACGCAACCTCGACCGGACGCCTGCTTGGAGCGAATCGGATAGTAAGAGCTCGCGCAGCGCAATAACACACGTAAGAGGAACAGCATGTCTGACCGGAGACTGCAGTCCTCTCGTGACGACCGTCGCCGAGGCCATGAAGACCGACGCGACCACCGCCGTGAGCATCGCTCGCGGTCACCCCACCACCGCCGCCGCGATGATGTAGACAGCTACTCTTCCAGCCGCAACTATCGCGAGAGAGAGCGCGAGGAGCGCCATGGTGGATACGATCGCCGCGATGACTGGAGAGGCGACCGCGGTTCCGCGCGCCGAGACGCTAGGCGAGACGACGATGGCGACCGCCGCCGTGACCGCCGAGGCCGTGATGGCGATGACTTGTTTGCAGACAGGAGAGGTGGCCGCCGCGATGATCGCCGTGGACCACGCGAAGACAGAGGTGGAGGAGATCGCGGCCAGGATCGTGATGACCTGCGCCAGCTTGAGCGACAGACTGCGCGCAAGAGCGCCTCCCCTCCTCCGCGCAAGCCAAAGGAGCCAACTCCTGATCTCACAGACACAGTGCCAATCTTGGAGAGAAAGCGCCGCATGACACAATGGGACATCAAGCCTCCTGGGTACGAGAATGTCACTGCAGAGCAGGCCAAGTTGTCCGGCATGTTCCCACTTCCAGGTGCTCCTCGCCAGCAGCCCATGGACCCATCTAAGTTGCAGGCATTCATGAACCAGCCGGGTAACCAAGCAGCCAGCTCCGCGCTGAAGCCATCCACTGCTCGCCAGTCCAAACGTCTCTTGGTCTATAACATTCCAGCTTCCGCCACCGAAGACAACGTCACCGACTTCTTTAACCTGCAGCTGAACGGCCTCAATGTCACCAAGGGAGCTGACCCATGTATCTCAGCTCAAGTGAGCAAAGAAGGTGGCTATGCCTTGGTTGAGTTCAAGACACCGGAGGATGCGACCAATGCTCTCGCGTTTGACGGCATCAGCATGGGAGCGGCCGCACCTACTAATGGCGATGCTAACGGCACAGCCAAGGGACTGGAGATCAAGCGACCAAAGGACTACATCGTTCCTAATGTGCAGGACGAGACCGAGCATGAAGGAGGCGTTCTCTCTGGAATTGTGCCCGACACCCAGAACAAGATCTCTATCACCAATCTGCCCGTCTTCTTAGCAGAAGATCAAATCACGGAGCTGCTCAACTCTTTCGGTGAGCTCAAGAACTTCGTATTGGTCAAGGACCGATCTACTGAGGAGAGCAGGGGTATTGCTTTCTGCGAGTACAAGGATGCTAGCGTCACCAAAGTTGCGGTCGAGGCGCTCAACGGGATGGAGCTGGGAGATGCTGCTATGAAGGTCAAGCTCGCCAGTATTGGTATTCAGCAAGTCAGTAGCGAGATGAGCGTCAACGCCATGAGCTTGATGGCTGGCACCGACAGCAAGGATGCGGACAAGGGCCGAGTTCTGTGTCTCATGAACATGATCACGCCAGAGGAGCTGATGGACCCTGATGAGGCAGACGGTATTTCATCTCCATTCTGAGAGCTTGAACACTACTGACAATTGACTAGAAATCCTCGAGGATGTCAAAGAAGAATGCGCCAAGTATGGCGCATTACTTGATGTCAAGATGCCCCGACCAACAGGAGGCTCTCGCCAGAACAACGGCATAGGTAAGATTTATCTCAAGTACGAATCTCCAGACGGTGCGGCGAAGGCTTTGGCGGCACTGGCGGGCAGGAAGTTCGCGGATCGCACTGTTGTGGTCACCTACTTTGGCGAGGAGTATTTCGACGTGAACGCGTGGTAGTGGATTGGCTTCGAGCGCGATGAGCGGATCAAGGGACAAGTCGAGGAGTTACAAGCCTTGAAGACTGTGTGACTGGCGCATAGCGAGGAGTTGAGGCGAGGAGTTGAGAGGCGCAGATGGAGAAAGAAGAAGACGACCATCGCAGTTGAAAGAGCGTGTCACTGGGGTCGCAATACGGGAGAGAGACTGGTCTGTAGATGCCTCAACCGTGTGGCGAGAAGCATGAGAGTAGGCGTGTACTATAGTACGCGGCGCGAGTTCGAAAAGCGATTGAGCATTGTAACAAGCGACCCGAATTATCTGCATTGCGGGAGTCAAAGACTGTTCGGGTCATTGCTCATGCCCCCAATGCTCTCTCTGAGAAATCTTCAATATCACATGAACGTGGAATACATCTTCACAGCCAATTCTCTTGTACAATGACTGCAAGACCTTGTGAATATTGTGCTGCCTGAAGTTGGCCCAAGGCTATCTTTGTCTGAATGCGGGCTTGGCTGGGCATCAGCCACTCTGGAGACGACTGCTGGACCCTGAATCTCAGCTGCCCGCCTACACCTGCACTTCCCCTGATCGACCTTCGACTGTTTGTCCTCTGCACACAACAATACACCGACTTCTGTCCTTAATCGAGATCAGACACCATGCCGTTCGGACGCAAGAAGGGAGAAGACGGCGACCTCGATGCCAAGAAGTTATCGCTCTTTGGCAGCCGCAAATCCAAGAACGCCTCACCAGCACAATCCAACCCATACGCTCAACCACCACCGCAGGCCGGCGGAAACCCATACGCGAATGCCGGCAGCTCGAGCAACCCATATGCCAATCAACAGCAGAATGACCCATACGCGAAGAGCCAAGCCAGTTTCCAGTCATCACAGCCGCCTACGAGCTCTATGGGCAACTTGAGTATCTCTAGCGACCGACCGCCTGCTTATGGCAATGGACCTGCACCGAACAGATACGAGAAGAGCCCAGTTCCACAGGGAGGCTATGGAAACTTGCCTCGCTACCAAAGCGACGGCGGCTCTTATGGAAGAGTAGGCGGATACGGCAGTGACCCTTACGGAAATGGACAACCCTCCGCCGCTGCACAGGGCTCGCGCGGCGCTGGTGGATATGGCGGACTCGGCCGCTCAAATAGCAACGAGACGATGAGCACAGACGCTGGCCGGAATGCTCTGTTTGGAGATGCAGCGCAGAGGGCAGCAGCTGGACCTCCACCTGGACAAGAGGGCGGAGACTCAAGCTACGGGAACGCAGGAGGCTACGATGCTGGAGATATGCCAGGCGGCTATGGTGCTGGACCAGCTCGGGAGTTGACGGCAGAGGAGCAAGAAGAGGAAGATGTAAATGCCGCGAAGCAAGAGATTCGCTTCATCAAGCAGCAGGATATTGCCTCGACCAGAAACGCCAGACGTATTGCTGAGCAAGCCGAACAGACTGGACGTGAAACCCTGGCTCGTCTGGGTGCTCAAGGCGAGAGGATTCACAATACCGAGAGGAATCTCGACATGGCCTCCAACCAAAATCGACTTGCCGAGGAGAAGGCACGCGAGCTCAAGACCCTCAACCGATCTATGTTTGCCGTGCACGTCGCAAACCCTTTTACTGCGAAGAAGCGCGAGGAGGCCGCGAATGCGATCGCTCTGGAGAAGCACCAAGCCGAGCGCAGACAAGCTGATGCTACGAGAGCGGAAGCCTACAGCTCTACTGCACGCCAACAACAGCAACAACGCGACATTAACGGAAATGTGATCCGCAAGAACAACCAGCGTACTCTCGCAGACCGCGCGAAGTATCAGTTCGAGGCTGATAGTGAGGATGACGAGATGGAGAACGAGATCGAAGACAACTTGGACGCCATTCACCGCGGCGCCCGAACGCTTAACCAGCTCGGTCAGGCTATGGGTAATGAGATTGACAGCCAGAACAAGCATATTGATCGCATCATTGGTAAGACGGACAAGGTGGATGATCAGATTGCGGTGAACAGAGCAAGATTGGACAGGATCCGATAAATTAATAGTCATGTATTGCATGTGGATAGACGGTACAAAAGGCGTTTGGTCTGCACCTCCGTAGCAAGTAGCTATGGGTAATAAAGCAAGTTGTGACCCCATAACACCTGAGCTGTTTGTATTCACGAGGCTCTAAGTACATATGAACGGACTGGGCTCCGATGCTTGTGACTTGGCCAGCGCGCAACGTCACTTCGTCAGTGTCACAAGGCCATCCCGGCTTATGTTTCTTCAATTCGGCCATGTAAAGCGTTCACTACTGCCCAATTTTCCTTTGAAGGTGAGGCTTCACCGACTTCTCACCGGCCAAGTTCCAAACGTGAACACTTAAAGGGAACACCTTCCTCCTCGAGCCTTCTGCTGCTGCATGATCGACCTCAACCTCACGTGCGACTTCAGCTTCATCGGCACATCAAATGAAGCTGCCCATATTTCACCAGCCTGATCGCTGAACTGAAGTCACTACAACTAAACGAGTGAGCTGCAATATGCCGCCGCGGTACTTCAAGAACGACGCGCCGCTGGCAAAGCGAGGTACGGTTCAGCACTACCTCTAACCTTCCGCAAAGCGTTTCCAGCTGATAAAGTAAAATCACAGATCCTCGCCGACAGCTCGAAGCCTCACTTTCTCGCCTCGTCACCGAACATCCTCCTGCCTCCATCAAACCCGGCGGCGGTCTCTTCAAGGGCCCCGTCAGCGTCGCCTACGTCTTCCTCGTGCTCCAGCAGCAATATCCCGACCTCGTGATCGAAGGCCATGCGCTGGGCACTTGGAGCGCGGCGTACTTGAAACATGCGCAAGATAACATTGCAACATACCCGGGCCCGCAAATAGGAAAGTGCGGGATCACAGACGACATCCTCGCTTTGCTGGCTATCGGCGCCGCGAGCAGTAAAGATGCGGATATGGCGAACAACCTCTGCGATTACTCGGCGGAAGCTATTGACGCCGAGTCGGAAAATGAATTGCTGTACGGGCGAGCAGGATACCTCTACCTTCTACGCTTGATCAAAGCCTCTTTCATGGACGATCAGAAGACTCTCCAACTCATCACCGACACACAAGATGACGTCGTCGATGCGATTCTCGATTCTCCACGACCTTGGAAATGGCATGGGAAAGCCTATGTCGGAGCCGTTCACGGCGCGATTGGTATCATCACGCAGGTCGTGCTTACCAGTCCGCACAAATACGCGGCGAAGATGGAGGCCGATCTTGCTGTTCTGCTCACATACCAATTCGACTCTGGAAACTTCCCCAGCTCCATCCCACCCGAACGCGACCGCCTCGTACAAATCTGCCACGGAGCGCCCGGCGTTGTCGCCAGTCTTGAAAGCATCAAAGATCATTTCCCGAATTTGAAAGAACGAATCGACAAGGCGATCAAGCTTGGTCGGGAATGTATCCTCGAACGCGGACTCTTGACCAAAGAGCCATGCCTGTGTCATGGGATATCTGGGAATGCGTTGGCGTTGGAGGATAAGGAGTTTGAGCATTTCTTGACGTATACAACGGGTCATGAGATGAAGAGTATGGAGAAGGATGGGATGTTGGAGAAGAGTAGTGCGCCGGAGAGCTTGTTTTTCGGAGAGGCGGGACGGGCTTGGACTTGGGCTGTGGCGGATCGGGGGTTACCGAGACGGGTTTTGGGGTATAATGATCTTTGAGAGGGCGCGAGGAGATTGAGGATGGTTGCATGACGAGACCAACGACAGAGTACTGGAGCATTTGGAAATACCCTGGGCGCTGAGATGCGCAGGAGGTAGACACTGAGACGAGATTGCGGCAGAGAACGACTTCTCACGACTGCTTGTGGGTGGCATGGTTGCATTCAAAGGGCGTACTTGAGACTTGTCATGCAGATAGCACACGACAACGACAGAAGTTGATCAACACTTTTGCTCTGGAAGCTGTTTCTTCTTGGAAGCCGACCATTCCTGTGATCGCAATTGGATGCAATGATATCAGAGTTCCCTTGCACGAACCATACCTCAATGCTTGGCAGTGTCTTGGCTAATGGACTACGCACTTCAGTGGGCACCTTCCCGGAAGACAGGCGTTTCGATGCTACATAGCCTTGACTTCTTCTCCCAACTTCTTCCACAGAAACGCGATATCTCACTTTCGAGATGGAAATGCTGACCAAGGATACGACGGACCGAAGATTCGCCTCTGATCGGGTCTAGCCATTCACAGGAATTTCATTACTGGTCCATGCGCTGTTGATTAAGCAAACAGCGGTCAATTGCTCTACAGAGAGCTTCATTCTGAGGAACACGGTCGTCCTTCGCGACTACCTCCCTTGACCAAAAGGGAGGCGGCGGGCCAATATCAAGACGACATTCGCTCGCGTGGCTACCCACGTGTCTGCATCGCGCATCTGGGCGTCACGGCGATCCAGAACACGTGCTCGCATATCTTCACGGACTCGAGCGCACTTGGCATGTGAAACGACTCTGGAAGTCCAGTCAATCGGATGCTTGCCTTTCGACGCCCTTGGCGGTTGCACATGAACGCATAACTTGCATTTGACACTCATCTTTGCGACTCGACTTTTTTCGACAATCCAACAACACCTCGACATCAGCGACAGTGGAGCTATTGAACGACATTGAAAGTGACGACTGTTGTTCATGATCAGCGCATAACCGCCTTCGAGTCAGCAAGCAAACGGCTCTCGCCATCTCAGGCTTCAGACGCACGAACAAGCTCCGCGTACTTGAGGAGCTTCCTCGACTCAGTCCAACATCGACAGCAACAATAATGGCTTCCCCAGCAAGCACAGCGCCATCCTCGGCATACGCATCCCAACAGACCTCGTCGGAAATCCGAATCATGGATGACCACGGTCAGGGCAGAATCATCCATCTCCCGGAGCCAATCGTGGATCCTGTTCGTGGCGGCGTTCGAGCAGAGCTTCCTCTCCATGCGCCAAAGACGCAGCCCCTCGAGGCTAATGGGATACGACCTGTACCAGCAAGAGTAATGAGCGCCGAAGACGCCACTGCTGGGTATGCAAATGCTGGGCCATTGGCGCCGACATCTGAACCTCTATCGCCGGCGAAGCAACTCAAGCAGAGACCGGACTTGAATCGACAGGCATCTGGAACTGGTTCTCTTCGACTGCTCGGAGGCTTCGGACGAAAGAATGGAAACGGCGGTTCGACTACTTCCCTCTTCTCCAAGAAACCCCTCGAGACCAGCAAATCCTCCGTTCCTCAAAGCGTCGACGGAAGTGGCTCCACGCCCCAAACACCAGAATTCCATTCCCTCTTCTCGGCCGCCAACAAATGCCCCGATCTCAATGCCGTCAATCGGGCTCTAGGCTCCTTGCGCCAGACGCGTGATGAGTATGACATCTACATCGTCCGCCTCCAGGACCTCGCCAACGAAATGAAAATCGTGCAAGAGGACTGCAAGAAACTCCTCACACAGGCCATGCAGGCCCGAGACATCGGATCTCGAGAGACGTGTCGCGGGTTTTGTATAAGCATCATCCACAATCAACACGCACATACTGATACGAAGGTCTACGCATACAACATCCTCTCTACGATGGCGTCTCCGGGACAGGGGATGTATTTCCTCGAGTCGAGCGAGGAGTTGGCTCTGCAGGTGGAGGAGGATGCGGATCGGATTAAGATGCTCGGAGTCATCGGCATGCTCAAGGAAAGCCTTGCTGCAAAGGAAGCCAAGGAGAAGAATGGCAAAGCTCCCAAAGCGAATGACGAGTTACCCGAGATTGGAGATATTGGGAGAGCGCCCACCGCTCCAAAGAAGAAGACGAATGGATCCCAGCACTCGCAATCGCCTTCGCCACCGCATGTGTCGCAGCAGGTGACGCGTCTGCCGGAAGCTAAGGACTTTTTGAAATTGCCCAAGGATGGGGAGGAGGTGGTGCTTAAGAGTGGCGCTGTGACGCCAACGAGTGAGAAGATATTGCAGTGGGCTTTGCCGAGTCGGAAGAAGGATTGAATCGACAGCGAAGTATTGGGATGATGAGGTATGGAGTTTTGCTTGATGATGATGATGTACGTTTAGCAAGGCGTTTGGGTGGAGGGACCTAGAAGGATGCGGGCCAGGAGCTTGCAGGGGAAGCATGATACAGGGAGCCGGTAGAAAGGGCACTGGGACTGGGTCGGGATTACGAGCACAGATTGCTCTCTTCTTTCCTGTACAAAGGTTTCTGCCGTATCATGGATACCAGACCTGGTTCAACACTTAATCTCTTCGCCTCCTCTTCGGCCTAACAACCTTCTCCTCAATCTCCACAACCTGATGCTCTCCCTCCTCGTGCTCCCTCTTGATCGCCTTCTCAAGCACCTTCTCCGTCTTCACAACCTCCTCTTCCTGCCCCTCTTCTTTCTTTCGTACCAACCTCTCACTAAACGCCCTCAAATCCGCCGTAAAAAGCACACTATGTGCCCACCCGGCCTCCTTCCCCCAAAGTCCCCGAAACTTCGCCCCCACAGCATCGTACGTGGCTTTCGTCAAACTGGCATGTTTCCCTTTTCCGAATTTGTAATCTCGTTGTGCGATCGTCCAGACATGGGTGTCTACGGGGACGGCTTCGCCCCAGCCTAGGCCCATGAGGCAGACGCAGTCGGCGACTTTGGGGCCTACGCCTTGCAATGTCAAAAGTTGTTCGTGAGCGGTTCGGTAGCCCTCTCGTCCTTCTGGGAGGAATTCGCCTGCTGGGGAGGGCTTGACTCCAAGGATGGGCGATTCGGGGTTTCGTAGACTGTCGAGCCATCCATCTTCCTTCTCGACGACCATCCTCGCTGTTTGGTAGATGTACTTTGCGCGATACCCGAATCCCAATCCTCTCAATGTCGCCTCAACGCCTTCCTGCGCAAGAGCTTGCGGCTCGGGAAAATCGTGATATGCTTCATCGTCCAGATATCCGATTAGTGGTCCATAGTTGACGCAGAGTTTGTGGACCATTTGGGATATACGGATGATGTTATTGTTGGAAGAACAGATGAAGCCTATGAGGGCTTCCCATGCGTCTTGTCGCAGGATGCGTACGCCCGTGAATTTGGGCGCTTTCTTCGCAAAGTTCTTATCCGAGGAAGACCATTGCTCGTAGAGTTTTGTGAGGTTTGGTTCGAGGTTGAGGTAATGTTTTACGAGATCTAGCGTATCATCCTCGCCTCCATCTTCGGGCAGAGAAGGCGGTTTACTGGAAGGAGGCGTAGGTGGCGCAGCCAGTTGAGGGGATGAGATGGGCGGTATGGAGCGGTAGTAGAGGTATTCCGGGTCCTGATGAAGGGACAAGATGCGGTTGTGTAGAGCGATGGACCAGACTCCAGCGTCGGATTTGCGCCACCGGAAAGATTGGCCGCAGCGGAGGGTGGTGTTTATGCAGAGTTCTGAAAGGGTAATGGGAAGTTTTTGCCATTCGGCGAGGTTGAGTGCCCCCATCTTGGTATCTTCTTTCTTGGGGTGTGTGCTGTTGGATGTTCGGTGTGAAAGGAGAGAAACAGGAGCTGAGGTTCTCAGGTGGCACTTCGGCAAGAACGCGAAAGGAACGCGATCTCCCGCGCGGCGATATAGAGTTCGCGCTAATGAGTTTCAGGGATCCCGCAGATGAGTGATTGGCTGCATATGATCTGAGACTACGTTTGGGCTGCAGAAAGGGAATTTGTGGTTGTTGAGAACAACCAGACAACCGAAGATCTGCCCTTTGATCTGATAAGGGGAAACAACCAGAACATGTTTGCGAAGTCTCAGCAGGAGCGACAGAAGCATATGTAGGAGTATTGTAATTACATGACCATGTTGAACATGATAGATCCCAAGCTGAATCCAACTGCTCTGCCCTCGTTTAACGATCGTTTCCAAAGCAGACCAACATGTTTGTTGCAGGGCCCTGATCAGCGCGCGAGAAAGATCAGTTCTCCTTCTTGTCATCCTGCTTCTCAGCTTCCTTCTCTTCCTCCTCGCCAGCCTTGACTTCCTTCGACTCGTCACCCTTCGCTTCAGAGTCAGTTCCGGCCGGTTTATCCGCCGTATCAGCATCTAATAGCATAGTCAGTACCGACAGTAAGACCAGATGTCTTCCGCAAAAAGTGACAGTGCTTACCCTTATTGGCACTATCCTCCTTCTCAACGGCGATCTTCTCGGCCTCTGCTGGAGCATCGGCTTTGTCCTTTTTGGTGACAACAACAGTGTCATCAACATCTTCTTCGGCACTCTCCTTGTGGTTCTCCTTGACTGGGCTTATAGGCTCTTGCATCTTCTGGTCCAACTTGGTGGAGATGTCATCCAGTTTCTTCGAGATGTCTTGATATTTGTGCTCGATGTGATGGGACGATGGAGCAAGTCCGTACTTGTCTTGACCTGCACCCTGTTTCGACTTGAAGGCCTCGGAGAGTTGCGACTTTTGACTAATGGTAGACATGTTAGAATCCGTTGAGGGGGCTTTCTGATAGTGGATGTGCGGTGAGCCAAGGGAGGAGAAATAACAGGATGATGGCGTTTCTGTGTTTTGGTCAGACACACGACGCTCTTTTGACCGTTCCTCCCTGAACCCGCGATATGAGGTTGCCTGTGTTGCCGTGGTTACTTTCACTGCATGAACCGACGGGGAAGGGTTCTATCTTGTTGCGCCATCCCTGGCCAAGCCTGCTTTGCCATGTTCGAGTCCTTGTATGTAACGCTGATCCCAGAAGAGAAGCCATAGCTTCAAACACCGGTTTTGACAATTGTGCACATTCTGGCTTGAGCTCTCTGGAAGCTTTCAGGCAGCTCTTTTCTATCCAAGAAAACTGCTTTCAATTCCAGGTGCACCGCCATTGGCCCTATTTCCAAAGTCATGAGCTGCAATCACATCACGGGTTTCATCCGGTCGCCTCATGTGCTGGGCTTCCGCTTCCTCTGATTGTCACCCAACGGTCCTTTGTACAATTGTACAGCGTCAGTCGCGCCAATCGTGCAACACCAGGGCTGGTGAGCAAGGCCATGTCGTCAGGGTTGAAGTCCACACCATCACAAGTGATCTCCACTTCCCGTACAGAGTCTGGTAGTAGAGTTTCAAACGTGGGCACAGGACCATCTCGTGCGTCTTCAACATCGTACGTACCAAACAGCGCAAACTTAGGAACCTCGAGAATGCGCAGATTATGTAGCTCGCGAAGAGAGCCAAGTCCCTCACAAGCAACGGGCTCGATGCCATCCTCGAACTCTGCATCAAGTTCGTCCCTAAGGTTTTCAATCGCCGGAACCCCAAGATGTAGGAACTCTAGGTCGGGTGTCTCCAGCAATGTCTCTGTTACTTCGTCCCAGGCTAGGCCCCTATAAACATCAATGAGTGAGTTCCAGTCCACGCTCAGAGACTTCAAGTTCTTGCAAGCACTGACTATGGCCGATATGTGGTCAAAATCGGCGCAGCAGGACTGAAAATCCAACTCCTCTATGCCTAGTTTATCGAATGTCGACTCAGCCTCGAACCAAGGAGCGGCACCTTTGTAGTTGCGAATAGTGGCTTTTCGAAGTTTAGGCAGAGCGAGAAGCGGATCTGCATCTATTCTGGTCACTCCACGCAGGCTACGATCAAGAATAACTTCTTCGATATTACGAAGACCGTCCGGGTAATCTGATTCGAGATTCCCATTGTTCCTTTGCCAGATGAGCGACCTGTAGAAGTTTGTCCAGGGGTAGTGTCTGGCGGGATTTCCATCAAGCTCGAGGGAGTCCAGCCGAGGGCAGGCGATCAGGAGAAACGTGAGCAGCCCTTCCTCTGCAAACTTGTTGACGTCTTTGTTGCATAGGTGATCTTGAATAATTTCAGCAAGGTCCTCAGGGAGCTGTAAGTCATCGAGCAATTGGGCCAGCGATTCCGGGTCTCCAATAGGGTTGGCGCCATGAAGCTCAACCCCGGAATTACTCAGCCTGTGCTTGAGGTGGCGTACAGATGATGCCAGCTTCTTGTTTTCCAGCACAGTTCGGCATAGCAGTCCTAGCGTACGGGCTCGATTCTGAGACCGGAACCATTCTTCTTCGACAGGCTCTCCTGCGAGGTCAATGAAGTCGTAAAGGGCAGGGATGGCAACACGCCGACCAAGCTTGTTGACGAGACATATGTTGTAGCATGTTGTGAGGTCGAGATGGACTGCGAAGGAGAAGACGAGTTCGATGAGCTCAGTCGGGATGGATGCTGCCATCGTCCGATCTCATGGTCAAACTATGAGCAGTAGAATTCTGATTCGAATATGGCAGCCTTAGATCCCCTGAAACGCTACAATCCCGAGGATGATTTCGGTTCCAGTTGGCGGTGCGTTTGTGGACGAGATCCAGGAGGTCTGATTCCTTTAATGAACAACACTCGAGCAAGGTCATGGCCTCGTTGACCCTATGCCAGCAAGGTGGGCGGCTGAGAACAATATTGAGATCAGGTTGTGGGACAAGAAACGGAAGGCCGCACCGGTGAACCACGGATTTGAGGCAGCGACGAAGCTTTCTGTCACATGCGCAAAAGTAGTGGCCTCCTCGACTTCCTGACCTCAGCTTAGCCGAGCACGTCCCATCGACACATCACTTCCATCGAATCTACCACATCTGCATCAAAACAGTATCAACCTCTCATCATGTGCAACCTTGGGAAATATCCTATTTTCACAATTTGGTACCGCCTGAAGACGCCATACTTTAACACTCATCTCAACATGGACAAGACAGACTCCTCCGCTCTCCTCGCCCTTCCGGCAGAGATCCGCGTCAAGATACTGGAATATCTCATCCATGTCCCGGGCCTTAGCACAACATCTGTACCTCACCGAGCAGCAGCCTATGCGAAAGGCTTCACGAGTGGCGTTGGCCACATCACTCTCCTCCAAGATGGATCTGAATGGCAATCCGTCTCCATTGCCAAGCCGCCCGGCTTCGCTCTGACGGCTCCTTCCATCCTACGGGCCTGCAAGCAGATCCACTCCGAGGCAATGGAAGTTCTGTACAGCAAGATATTATGGGTCATAAACATCCAGAACATGAAGCCGATCGCTCCGCCTTGGGTTGGGAATCGGCCGGCTGTGGTGGCGAGTCCTGAGAGGAAGTCCATCTTTCTTCAGTGGATTGCTCATGTCTACATTCGACAACATATTCGGCCTGAGGAGGATTTGATGACGAAGGCACGCTCGCTGGGCTCATTGCTCGACTGCTTGAATCCTGAGCGAAAATCGACTGAAATCACTCTTCACTTCGACTCCATACATCTCGTCAATGATGCTGAGTGGCCTCGCGGAGCACGGGCGGAGTATGCATGGCAAGGGTATCAAGCTGCTCTTGTGAGTATGAACATTGGCCCTAAGCCGAACATTCGGGTTTCGCATTACTGGATGGAGGTCGAGAAGCAGGGGAAGTTCAAAGAGCTGGCGGAATGTATCGGAGGGTAAGTTTCCATGAGCCTTACAGACTGCGCAACTGACAAGCTTTTGCAAAGTGATTTAAACAATCCAGACTACATTTACTGGTAGACTTTCCAAGCTAGCCAATGCACTGCGAGGTGACAGTCTAAGGACTTCCTTGCGTGCCCGCGAGACGCCTCCACCGTCATCCTGGATGCAACAGATGATCATAATACAAAGGTGTGTCTCGAAATGATTGCTAGGATCACGGTTTGCGCGGGCAGTCAAAGAGCGCGATAGCCAAAAGAACGTTAAATGTTTGCTGCGAAGCTCATACGTTATCTCGCTGTGCCCTCTCCATTCTCGCACCCCAAATCACTCGTTGAATTCGCAGACCATGCAACGAAAGGTCAAAGCGAAACCAAAGATCAGAGCCAAACCAAAAATCAGAGTCAAACAAGAGGTCAAAGACTACGACAAGATCAAGCAGGCTTCGGACGCGTTGCAGAGTACCTTCAAGATCAAGGAAGATGGCTCGTTCGGGTGTCCACTGGACAATTGCAAGTACACTTCAAGCTTTCCGCACCAGACCGTGTCTCACTGCTACAAGAAACATGGCGATACTTTCAAATATCAGCCGCTTGTATGCCCATCAGATCGAAAGCACGGTCCTTACGCAGACTGGCATTCGTTCTCTAACCACATTCATGGGGAACACACCGGCAAATTTTACGACAAGTGCCCCATCATCGGCTGTGACTTTACCGAAGACGGAGAAATCAAGAGAGTGTTTTTGATGAACCATCTGCGCGATGATCACCAGATTGACATCCCGGAAGAGTACGACGATATGAAACCGAACAATGATACGACTTACCAATGCGACGAAACGCTCAAACTATGGGCTAGTACGAACAACAAAGCGCTCACCGCCAGAGGTCAGAAAGGATTCTTCACAAAACAACAAGGCGAACAAGCATTTGACCGATTCTATGAACAAGAACGGGCTCTCAAGTCGAAGAGCGCGGCCAGACATGACGCAGAGTCGGAGGTTAGAGTTGACAAAGTGGACTACAGGGAGAGATTCCTCAAGCGCCTCCGGACCGAGCCTGAAAATGTGTCTCTGGACATCATGCGACCGGCCCTTGGCAAAGGCAGATACTCTATGCTCTACTCTCAGCATCTCACCGATTTCCTTGACGCAGCCTTCTCAGAATGTGGTCCCGACCCTCCCAAGTTCGAGTTGGAACCCGCATATCGTTGCTTCATGCTCTCTTCCGCCATCCTATGGGTAGCAACTGACCCGTGTCTGAAGCAGAGGTTGCGGACTCTCAAGGGAGAGATCCAATCGGCATTCAATGTCTATGCCGATGCTGCCGAAGATGAACGTGAACAGATCAACGCCTCATACGATACTAGCGCCAACAGTGCTATCTACGACCTCATCTTTGGGTTCTACGTGAAGGCTGCCATTGATGCGGATCATGACTGGCTAGAAGAGAAGGCGTTTCACGACGTACTGCGAGAATTCTTGTTCAAAGCACGAGATTTCAACCTCTTGCGAGAGCGTTGCGATTATGCTGACGCCATGGTGAAGAACACCGACGGCCTGTTCAGCCGCGATGAAGCTTTGAGGCTTTGGCATGATCACATGGGTGATTCGATTGAAGAGTGGCTGCATTTCGATTGGGTGGAAGACTTATTCCAGAAGGTCAAAGACTTTTGGCGCGATGACAACAGGTCCTCGAACCACTGGCACCATGTCATGAGTTTTGTGCTCACTGATTGGTTGGAGGACTACGGCGAGAAACCTTTTTTGTCAGTGTATGAGCTGTTCGGAAGACTCATGACTGATGACCTTGCTGAGTGGGAGCAGAATGGGAGACCCGACATGCTGGAGGAGTGAGCTTTAGCAATGTGGGCCTTCGGCCTCCAAGTTGAGCAGCATCTTGGACTGTCGTCGGAAGTTTCTGCTAGAGCTAGGATGAGAATGACAATGACATGAGAAATGACCATCTCCTGTGCCATCTGCCAAAGCATAGGCTCGGGTAGCTCCAGATTTCAATGGTGACCAAAAGCCCCTTTCTTCTTTCAATAGACACAATTGACATGCTTCCAAGACTACTGAAATCTTGAGTAGTTGCCAGATACGTCGCTACAAGACTGCGTTAAATGCTAACGTCGAAATCAACTTTCGAATTTGATTCTGCGCTTCCATCTTCAAGTTCATCTAGCTCTGGATATCAGTGGTGATGATGGTCGTCTTACAGCAAACAGTATTGGGTAGTGTGCGTAGGATTGTAAGACTTAGAAGCGAGCCCACGATTGAGACATTGCTTGCGAAAGGGCGGCAGCCTTCTGATTCAAACGCGACGCTTCTTCCCTCAGGAATTGTTTGCTGCGCGATTGTTGAAAAGGAGATCTTCCCACAAGTTAGGTTCTTGAAACATCACAAGCTACCATTCCAAACGATGGCTTCCAAAGACACGACACCAAAAGCCAAGACCTCAGAAACCGAACCCAAACCTGACTACGATAAGGCCAAGAAGGCTGCAGACGCATTACAAAAAACATTCCTCACAGACGCAAAAGGCAGATACATATGCCCGCAAGAAGGCTGCAAGTGCACTGCAAAACATCGCCACGTCATGCAGTTCCATTACCAAGACGAGCATACCAACGACACAGCAGCATTGACCTGCAAACTCCATCACCAAATCTTCTTTACCCTCAACAGCTGGCGCGTGCACATCCACACCAGACACACAGGCGGAGAATTCGGTACTTGTCCTGTCAGTGGCTGCGGTATGGGAACCGGCGTGGCGATGCGGAGAGAAGCTATAATCGATCACCTTCGCGATGTTCACGGGGTTGGCCTTCCGGACGAGATCGGAAAAGAGATCGCCAATGCTGATTGTGACCGGAAACTTCAAGAATGGACTAATGACGATGACAGAAGACTCACTGATAGGGGCGGACTTTTCTTCAGGAAAGAGTATGCCAAGGATGCTATTGATGAGTACTACACCCAAGACGGCCTTGCAAACGGCGAGCTGTGGGATGAAGATGATGAAGTCTTGACTGTCGGTGAATTCTTCGAGCGTCTGGATCTTGCTCCTCAAACGACGAATCTTCACAATATCCGGCGAGCGTTTCTGGGAGAATCGACGGTCAATCATGAACGATTCCAGCAGTTTCTTGATGCAGTTCTGAAGCCTAAATATCCCGACTACACGGGACTCAAGCGCAGATACAAGGAGGACTCTCGATACCTCAGCTTCATGTTGTTCACTGCGTTGCTTTGGGTTGCGCCGTTCCCATCGGAAGATCCGAAGTCACCCGCCAACTCCATGTACGAGATGCTTTGGCATGCTTTCGACCTGTACAAAAATTGCCCTCCACAGAAAAAGCCCCAGCATACCGCACAAGCAAGTCGGCGACGATGCCATCTACGATGTCGTCTTCGGCATGTATGTCAAGGTCTCCATCGATCCGGATCTCTCTTGGCTATCAGAGAAGCATTACCACAATATCTTGCACTTCCTCTATCCTGAGGGCGAGGAATATGAAGGTCTCAGGCAGCATGTGGCGAACCTGCCAAGATATCGGAAGGAAGGGAAGCTGGAGATGCCATTGAGGGATGGACCGATGTTTTTGCACAATGTCATTCTCAAGGCGCTTGAGCTGTGGTTGGAGAATTATGGTGCTGAGGGTCATTTGCCGTTGTACAAATACTTGGATAATATCGTTGACGCGAGGCCGGGCAAGAAGGGCAAGGAGAGCAAGAAGTGATCGTTGGGAACGGTAGCGGTCGCGGTGGCCTTCTGAACTTATGGACATTAGCAGTGAGTGAATACTGAGTGAGAGCAGCGTATGCACAAGTCTGTTGCAGGTCTGTTGATGTGAACTACCTCCAAGTGTTCAAGAAGATACCACGTTCTTTAGAGAGAAGGCAGCGTCGCAGGCAAAGCTGCCAGACCTGATCTTTCAGTTTAAGTCCTGATGATCATCGCCCGCCGCTGCTCACACAGTAACCCAATGAACACCAGCGGCGTACGTAAGCGGAAGCGAGGCTGCTGTAAAATGTCCTTGACAAATGATGTTGGAGCGGAGAGCTTTCCGGCTCCTTCAGCGGTCTACCGTGCAGAACTCACACATCCAAGCCTCAGCCTTCTCTTCCCGAGACCGATGGCGCTGAGGGGCGAGCAGCTTCATGATAAGCATAACTATTTTGGGAGGTTGATGAAGCTCACTTGTTTCAGGTGTGTATACTCATCATGTTTTGAGTTGCTGGACTTCCAGAACAACCAATGTTCAGTTTAGCACATCTGCCAACTCCGAATGACACTCTAGTGGATTGCTAGAGCTACTGTTGGTACAGCTCAATAGGATAGCTGCGCCGCAGGGTGCGTTTTGCTATACAGCCTTGTGGCATCGAGCTCTGTATCAAAATAGGTGAGTTGGTGGGCGGTGACAAGTCGTCTCTTCTATGGTATGATGGACATGGCGAAAGGCGGTTTCGGCTCGCTCGACATTGCCCGTTCTGCTAGAGATCGAGTTGCCATAGCACCACGACGCAAGGCTGCGAGGTCGCCATCGGTCACCGACTTTGCACGTAGGTTGGCCCTTGAGCAAGCCTACACAATGCAAATGGTCGCCACATGGATGGCGTTGAAACCCAACTGGAGACGAGTCCATCGAGAAGTCGCCTTCTCTACGCGCACCCTATACACTGGGAGCGTCTAGAGGATGATGGACAGCGGTGAGAAGGCGATAAGGCGTCCAGCCAGAACATGGTTCTTGTGTACACTGCATGGATGCCACGAGGCTGGTCGGCATGTCAGCCGATGAGGCTGTGTACATGATGCTGTAGACGAGAAGTAGCCGGCGCTGTGGAGGCAAGTCGCCTGTGGAGGTGGTGCAGAGTGGAGCGGAGTCGTCTGCTGTTGGTCGGGAGAGACATCGCAAGTGAGAGGAGAGGAGGTCGGCGTTGCGTTTTGCCGGGTCGCGCCTGCTGCTTACTGTCCCGCATTGTACCGTTTCTGGCTGTCGTCCGCCGTACTAGCGTCAAACGAGCGCACGGGCCCTCCGACGATTGCAGCGACAAAAGGGAAGGGAGCCCAGGGCCGCTCTTGCTCTCCTATTATTAGTATCGCACCTTCCTCGAGACTACTATCGTCACTTTCACATGTTGGCTTGGTGTGGTGTGGAACGGCGATAATCGAATATCAACGCCCACCGACTGCGCGCTTGGGGACATCGCCATTGTCGTCGCCGCCCTCGCGCAGACCCTTCTCCACCATCCTCCACCCTCAGCGCGCGACCGGTAACCTGTTCCAGGCGGACTGCGCGGTCTCTTGCGTACCACGATCCGAGAGAGCGCGCCGCCTGGTAACGAGCGGATACAGCTAATTACACCATCACCATGGGTCGACGCAAGATCGAGATTAAGCCGAGTATGTTCGCCGTTGCCATTGTCCACGCCACCCTTTCTCTTACACACACTGCATACTAACCTCCTTGCCCTCGCAGTTCGAGACGACCGCAACCGCAGCGTCACCTTCCTCAAGCGCAAAGGCGGTCTCTTCAAGAAGGCGCACGAGCTCTCCGTCCTCTGCTCCGTCGACGTCGCAGTCATCATATTCGGCCACAACAAGAAGCTATACGAGTACTCGTCATCCGACATCAACGAGATCATTGGGCGGTTTCAATATGTGAGGAGACTATAGCTTCATAGTCTTGGCAAGGAGTAAGGGCTAATACGGACACAGTATGGCGGCGCGCATGAACACAAAGGACCACAAGACTTCGCCGACAAGACGGGCGGAGGCGACGATGATGACGATGAGGAGGGGGGAGACGAGATGGGTGGGGAAGACCACAGAGGGACACCACAGCCTGATCATCCCATGATGCACCCACACATGCAACAACACCCCGGCTTTCAACATGTACGTCAAGGCACACCGCATGCCTCTCCTCCAATGCACAATGGTGGTATGCCGCAATTCCAGCGAGGACCATCGCCGCTGCCGCCAGGAATGGGCTCTAGGCCATCTTCTCGAAATGCCCAGCATCCCGCACAGCAGCACATCCGACGCACCAGCTCCAACCTTGTACCGCAAGCGCATCAACAGCAAGGCCAGCCCAGTTATGCCTACACGCCCAACCCGCCGTTCTACAATCCACAGCAAGCTGCGCAGATGGGACCCAGACCACCGCCTGGAGCGGTCCAAGCGCCTGGATCCTATCCCCCGCCGTATCCTCCGCAACCGCCTCAACATCCTCAGCTACAGCAAGCGTACATGCAAGACCAACGACGATCATCGATGCCACCGACGTACCCACAGCAGCCACCACCTCAAGCGAACATGCAACGACATCCATCGTCAGAGCATCTTGCGCCACCTGGACCGCCTCAGCCTCATGGATCTCCCAGCCTTCAGCAACAGCAACGACTGACGCCATCTCCACAGCCACCTCAAGCACAGTTCGCGAGTCCGCAAATGCCCCAACCGAAGCCACTACCTGCACACGCCAAAGCATCCAGCATCTTCACACCCATTGATGATAGTAGATCAATGCTAGCACAGCACTGGGGCACCTCGGCAGCAGAAGCTCCGCGGTCAGACGTCGCCATTAAGATTGAAGGCGGAGGGCCGCGATCAGCGTCAATTGATGTAGCAGCGATGCAGCGAGAGAATGAAGCAAGAGCTAACGGCCTATCGCCTCGACCACCTCCGTCTGTACCGCCTCCATCGACCAAATCTCCTCAGCCACCACAGCGAACAGCGAGCCAGCCCAACATACCTCCGCCCTCGAGAACTAACACGAACCAGTCTGATGCGGCGAAGAGACCGAGGCTTAAGGTGCAGATCCCGAGTGAGCAGTCAGGCGACGAAGGAGGCGGTACTGCTGAGTCCGGTCAAGGCGAAGATATGAGCAATCCGCAGACGGGGACGACTGGAAGTGGGCCGCAGCCGACACAGCAAGCACCTGCACATGGTGTTGTCTTACCTCCGCCCTCTCCAAGCGCAGGCGCATTGTTATCAGCTGGAGCTCAAGGACCACCTAATCCGTTCGCGCGACCAGCACCACCGATGAGCACGAATCCGCACGCCGCAAATCGAGAAGCCAATCATATCGAAACGCCCATATCTGCTCTTCCCAGTAGATTCATGAGTGATAATCTGTTACCTTCTCCATCGACGTTCTATCCTGAATGGGGCTTTGGGCGGTCAGGCGACAGTAACATGCTCCCGTCACCACTAAATTTCCAAACGCCAGTCGTACCTAATGGGTCTGGCTGGCGGGAAGAGGAGCGAAAGCGGGCGAACGAGGAGCAAGAGGGTGGCGACGCAAAGCGAACGAAGACATAAATCATCTTTCATTCGGGATGTGTTCAATACATACATTGTAATGGGGTATGAACTGGTGCATGCATTCGAAGCAAGCAAGCGCGCAAAGCAGCATGGGAAATTGTTCATCTGTTTGGAAGAATGGGTTCCGGGATAAAGACATACTGAAAGAAACCATTGGGAGGAGAGACTTGTTTTATTTGATAAGCTTAATGTTGAGATGGACACATCATGGGTTGTATGAATGACTGAACTGAACTGTGCGAATGATACGAAAGCTGGACTTCGAGAGAATGTGTGGGAATTGGAGGGGAGAGGACCTTACATGCTCGGTGGCGTTTGTTTCTTTTTGGTGCAGCATTTCTAGTCCTTATTCATAGTGTGAGGAGTGAAGCGGGCGATCAGACAGATAGGGCCCGAGAAAATGGTTGAATGTTATACATTGGTGACGTTTGTGTCCGTTGTGCCATGTGTTTGCCATGTGGTCTTGATGTATCATTTTTCTTGGATGTGGTCTGAGCGTTCGGGATGAGCCGAAATGGGAGCAGATTGGAATTGGAACCTGCGTTCACGCCCCCAGCTCGATAGAAATGCCATCAACATACATTGTCGGCACCAGCCCTTGTCTGACTCGCCAGAATGGACTCGCAAACGGAGAGAAGATGCGCCACGCTTGCACGTCCTGCGGCAAGTGATATACCTCGCTTTCGAGGGCTCCCAGGAGATTGAACGTCGCGTCGATGCGTCGACACCATGACCTTGTATAAACGCTCAGACGCTCGGCTGCCTGTTGCCACGGGCGATATGGAAGCTTCAGGAAGCCTGGAAACGTTGGCCCTCGAACTTGTTCGGCCTCCTCGTCATTAATGTAACCGCAAGAACAGCACCTATTGAAAACATCTAGAGCACGTGTAGCCATGTCTGCCGCAACACTCCCGAACACATCATGTGGCCGTTGTCACATCGCCGCATCCTCGCTCGCAGAGCCGCTCAAGAACTGCGCCGGATGCCGGGTAGTGCAGTACTGCTCCAAGGACTGCCAGCGTGCCGACTGGCGGGACCATAAGGTGCAATGCCAGCAGATTCAGGCCGGCGAACAACCTGTCAGATCACGAACAACCATGCGAATTAGTCTCGCTGATGCGATGAGAAAGCACGGCGAAGCCACTGGAGGAGAGCATGCCGGATCATCCGCCGCCGTTGGCTCCTCTGGGCCAAACAACATTTCTGATACCATCTACTACCTGCGCACATCGACACCACACTTATACGACATCTCTGTCTCGGGTCCATACAAAGACCTGGATGCCGTCTATCCGCAGATCATGCACAACTTTGGCCCAGAATGTGAAGCGGGCAGAAATTTCGTGGAGAACGATCTTTTGATCAACGGACATCTCAACGGCTTTGAGCACGTCTCCTCGCCCATCAATGGCGATCCAAACAAGGTCCGGAAGATTCAATTGATTCGTAAGAACGATGCGGCTCTTGCCGCCCAACTGCCCTGTCCGGTCTGGAACGTATCTTTGGTTGAGCCTCACAGCGAGAGAATGGCCACCGAGGGACCTATGTATGACAATGGTCGTGCGGTGATGCCGGTGAAGAGTGTGGAGATACGACACTCGATGGTCAACAAGGGGGACGCTAGAACAGCTGCCGAGACCTTGTTGAACGAGCTGGCTCTGGATGAACCAGGAACACGCGTGGTCATTGAGCATCAAGACCCTTTTGGTGGCGCTGTCGTTGCAGGGGCAAGGGACATCAAGTGGATGGTGTCTGTGCATTACGATGACGGAGTTGTCACTCCGGTCACTGATGCAGTCTGATGATCTTCGAAGTCTCGGCCTATGTACGCTTGCTTGAACCGAATTGCTAATTAATATGCTAGTACGCCTACTGTCGTTTCAAACGCAATCTGTCCTCTTTTTTTTTACCTCAGAAAGCTCTGCGTGCTGTCCCTGGATATGGCGCTTTCGGTTGTCGACTCTCTTGAACCCAATGAGATTGTACTGGCAGTCGACGATAGGACACTTGAACGGTCGATCCGAGGTATGGGCGCTTCGTTCGTGGCGTCGTTGATCTTTCGGAAACGTGAAAGCTCTGGAGCAGACTGAGCAACGGTGATTTCTGGGACGACGAACAGAGCGAGATCTTGACGGTTTACTGCACTCTTTTAGCTCCCTGTTCGGGAGACATGAGCTTGTTGATCAATCTTACCGATCTTCATCCAAGACCCTCGCGCCTCTCTGTTCTTCCAGGATGTGTGGCCTGGGATTTGACTCAGAGGGCCTTTCCGAGTCACTGGAGACGCGATACATGTCGACCGCCGCTCCAGACCTGCTCAACGTTGCTCTTGAATGGCCTTCCTGGTGGGTATGCCGCTCAAGATTTTGCTTGATACCCACGGACTCAAAAATGAGCCTCGCCTTGGCTTGGTCCCCGAACAGATCCACGGTGTCATTGCAAGGAGATTGGAAGTCCCAGCAGTCTTGCATGTCGACATCTGGGAGCTCACCATGGCCGAATATTGGTTCAACGATCGGGTCAAGAAATGTATCATCGAGAGGCTGCCAGGTATCCCACTGCAACTCCGGACCTCTCAGAGCGGCATCTGCGTCGCACACTGTCAGTACATGGCACGGATCCGGTATCTACTAAGAACTTGCCATGAATAATCGGACAGACTTGCCTTGTGTATATTGAAGCCCTGCCATTAGGAAAAGAGCGATGACTTCAAGCACTGGACACGATACGTTTTCATGTTTATCAACGACGGCAAGCGACACTGTTTAAAAGCGCAAAGAGGCCGCAATGGCTCACTCTGCAATGGTAGCTACATTTCCTGGACTGCATTCACCTGCTGACCATAATAGGTTGGATCATGAATGCCGTATTGTGAGGCAGATGCAAGGACGATGTTGGCGCCGAAAGGATCGTCTGGAGCGAATCGCGAGTCAGGATAGCGTGGGATGATTGGGGAAGGCCAGAAGCTACGCAGGTCCCTGCGCCTGAGCCGCTACATAGTGCACTGAGAGGTAAGGCATCACGGGTGTGCTGCGAAGCCTCCGCAAGCGTGGTGCTCCTGCTCGACTATTTTGACTTCTTGGTAAACAGTGGAGGATGACACGTCAGTCTCTTCCCCGATTCTTTCAAACGCGCTCGCCTCAGGCCTGCCAGGCGAAATTGGGCCAGTGAACTAGGATTGCTGCGCTCTGCCCCACCAACGAAGCGAAGCTATTGTACGTCGAGGAATGATTGGTCCGCCTTCATGCTCTCCTGCCGGTTGTGTTCAGCTCCTTGGCTCCGACTACACCTCAATGTACGATTCTTGCGAACACACTCGAACAGATGTCCCGTGCTGACCTTCCCGATCACGTTTGGAGAGACTACCAAGGCTGGCGATCGTGGGGTCAACTAAACACCACAGCAGATGCTGCTTCGACAGTCTGCGATTCCTGCGAACGCATACAGAAGTCTTTAATTCGAGTCATTAAGAACAAGCAAGTAATACCATGGCTTGCCGATGTCAGAAAGCTACCTGCTGCTACGGCTCGTGGCAGGAAGAAGGGTGAGACGAGATGCATGTTTTGTAGCATCATCTATCAGCACCTCTGGTCCTGGCAGACGCCAAGGTATCGGCTCCAATCCCACCTCTGGACCACCGCGCTTCAAAAGCTGGACGATGACGGGGAGAACATGCCAATGAGCGAAGCTGTTTCCTTTGTTGACGGAACATGGAAGCAGATTTCAGACGAGATCGATCAGATCACGAATCACTTTGCCACGGACTCCAACTATGTCAAAGGCTGTTCTGCCCAATCTTGCTCGGTGTGTAACTCCAACAACACTGCATCGGATGCGTTCAGTGGTGTCGAGGATCTGTGCGCGCACTGCCGCAGCGTGATCGAGCATAACCATAAGAAGCGCAATGGAGAGCTCAACTATGAGCCCAAGATCTTCCTCTGGGTCCGGCCAACAGTTAGATAAAATGATACTTCGCTTTCGACGTTGGAGATACGCCATGCTGTGCGTGGAGTTTGGATTAGTGACGGCCGATGGCGCAGGCCGACTTGGAGGTGGTTGATGTACACTCTTCCCACTGTTTCAAGCATGCGGGCTCCAGAAGCAGATTCGGACACGCATGACCGTACTCAACCGACGAAGATGGTGAACCCGGCCGCAGCCTTCGTTCCACCCTTTCAACACGCATCCTATGACTCCGAGGGCACGTACTCGCAGATTCAGTCTTGGATGTCGATGTGCTCGACTCACGAAAAATGCATCGCCCGACGTTCTGACAATGTACCATTACCCACTCGCGTACTAGAGGTCCAAGGACAGAGATGCAGGCTGCGTGAGACTGGTGAGCAGTCTGGTCGATATGAAGCACTTAGCTACCGATGGGGCGCAGATCAGCCTGCGAGGCTCATTCGGGAGAATTACGAACACTATCTGCTCGATATAGAGGTGACCAAGTTGCCAAAGACGATTCGAGATGCCATCAAGATCACTGCCAAGCTCGGGTTTGAATATCTCTGGGTCGACTCAATGAACATTATTTAGGACGACGATGCCGATAAAGCCCGGGAGATCACCAAGATGCGTCAGGTCTATGGCCAGTCAACCTTGACAATATGTGCGACTGGCGGATCTACCTGCGACGGAGGCATGTTTGAAGTTGCTTGCCTACCCGGCACTTCAGCCAAAATGCCAGATGTCGGGATCAACTATCCAGTCGCTATGCCCGATGGTTCGCAAGGATATGTCAAACTTGTGGAACGCGCAAGATATAATCCTTCCCAGGAGCCGTTGGCGAGTCGAGGGTGGACGTGTCAAGAGAATCTCTTACCTGTCAGCATTGTACAATTCGGCGCGTGCCTGTCGTGGGAATGAAATGAGATGGCGGATTACAAGACAGCTGCCTCATTGAATGGAGGCATTGATGCTCGTGTGCCGTTCTCGCAGCTTTTCGTTGACCATGACACCTCTCGAACGAGAATGCGAGGTGTGCTACAGTGAGTCAGAGTACATATACTCAAGGTGAAACGCAGTGCTGATGATTTTTAGGCAATGCATGGAAGCAGCAATGTCGACGTCAGACATTCAAGAATACGGAAACGTCCTGGATATAACGACCGAGCGATGCCCCATTAGCAAACTCAATCCAAAAGAGCATTTTTCTCTCAGCAACATTCCCAAGTGCACCTGCAAGGGAGGACCAATGCGGACGAGTTGGCACCAGGTCATCCTCGAATACACCTACCGCTCCCTCACCAACCCTACCGACAATTTACCCGCCGTTTCTGGTCTAGCTGAAGCATTTGGACAAGCACGCGATGGTCCGTACGTAGCTGGACTCTGGCGAGATTCTTTGCTCTCAGATCTACTCTGGAATGCATGGCCGCGAGACGCACCTCCAAAATCCGAACGATCTCGTGTTCCATGGAGAGCACCGTCATGGTCTTGGGCTTGTCTCGATGCTCCAATCGATATACCCGGTCCTCACAAGCGTATTGGTAAAGCCTTTGACCACGCTGAGATTCTGGAGCAAGTCGACATCGCACACATCGACAGCCGCACCATCGAATTGGAAGACACTTACAACCCATACGGATCTGTCAAAGGTGGCAGGCTCACGATCACAGCACCACTGCTGAAGGCCAAACTGGTCTCAGGGAACTACTGGATGACTCTACAATCAGAAGGCCTGCCCGCTCCTTTTGTCCCAGACGCTTTTGCGAAGTTCTTTGGGCCTGGCGACTTCGCACAGCCGACTTTGGATCTTGTCTTCAAGGATAATCCGGATCTGGAAGAACATGGGACGAGAGAGGAAGGCTTCGATGTCTGGTGTCTTCTTATGCGGCAGGAGAGAGTTCGTTGTCAGTGGAGACCGGACAAGAAAGAGCTGCTTTTGATGGAAGGATTACTTTTGGTGCCTGTTGATGACAATGAAAGAAGTTTCAAGAGGATTGGTGTCTGGCAAACGGAAGATACTGCTATGGCCGAGGATGAACAGAATCCGCTCCTAGGGCTGGATCCGGCTGTCGTTCACGTCGTTTGATAGAAGATCGCAGATGGAAGCAGACGACGACATTACCTGGCTCGGATATGTCGATTCGAGCACTCTACCTCGGCATCATCTCTCACTCATATGGACTACTACATTTTCGGAAACAATGCCATGTGAAGAGCTGCGATCTCAAAGAGGACGCGAGTGCGAGCCTAGCCGGATGGGGCTAGAATGGATCCTTCCACACCACCTTCGGCCACGCGAATGCTTCCTTTAGAGCGCCTACCCTCCAAATACGGCCGTGTCACTTGCAGTTTTTCTATGAGGTGTCTCGAAGAGGAAGGTCAATGACATGTCAGGCAGAGCCGTTGATACGCTCATGGGTAACAAGATGTCTTCTAGTCGCGCCGCACCCGATGGCGTACGTGCGCAAGCTGGAACATATGAGGCCTACAAGGTCTCACTGCAGGAGAAATGTTCAGACTCATCGTTGGATTTGATCAGGCATTGTCCAAGTCCCATATCAATATGTCGACTTCCCAGATTCAGCTGGCCCATTACAAAGACTGACCCAACGCCGGAGGATTCAATGCCTTGGGTGACACAAGGGAGAAAGTCAAGCTTGACGTGACTGGCCACTTCCCGGACTATGTTGCCGGCGTTTTGTACAGAACAGGTCCCGGTGGGTACAAGATCCCTCGCACGGATCCGAAGGATGGCAACTTCGCGGTCAGCCACTGGTTCGATGGCTTCACCACCGTCCACCGATTCGAGCTTGCACCAGGACACAATGGAAAGTGCTCGGAAGTCTGGTACTCATCAAGATGTCAAGTTGACAAGCTGATCGAGACTGCACGAAAAACCGGAAGACTTGATGGTATCAGCTTTGGCCAAAAGCGAGATCCTTGCGATACGCTGTTCAAGAAGATGAAGACGGTCTTTGAGCCGCAGCAGTTGAAGACTCCACAGATGTCCAACGTTGGTGTTACTCTTCGACAGCCGATGCCTTCTGAGATACCGGCACCGCCTCAATCGTCCACCGTGACCGCCGACAAGTCTCCAGAGGTGTCTCGACATGACAGTGGTCATGCAAGCTCAGAATCGCGAAATATCATGCTTTTGGCCACCGACGCAACTTCAGCAAAGACATTCCATGCAGAGTCATTGGAGCCAATGGGAGTGACTACTCAGGCTCACATCCATCCGAAACTGACAGGGCAGCTCTCTGGTGCACATGTTTCTTACGATGCTCGCACGGGCGAGTACTTCAACTACAACCTTGAACTCGGACCGAAGGCAACATATCGCGTCTTCAGCGCACACCCGAAGACAGGCAAAGTCAAGATTTTGGCGGAGATCTCTGGGAAGGACATCAAGCCCGCGTATTTGCATGCTTCTTTGCTCACGGAGAATTTCGTCATACTGTGCATCTGGCCTGCGTTTTTCAAGAACTATGGTCTTCCTATCCTCTGGAACCGGAACCTCCTGGACGCGATCGTGTTCGATTCGGATGCAAAAGCGACTTGGTTGGTGGTTGATCGTCATCACGGTCGTGGAGTCGTCAAGAAGTTCACGAGCTCGGCCTTCTTCTGTTTCCATACGACCAATGCTTGGGAACAACCAAGCTCGAACGGCGACGGCAGCGTAGAAATCATCTGTGAGCTATTCGAGCTCAAGAACGTCGACATCCTAACACGATTCTATTATCAGAACCTCGTCTTTAACGAA
Source organism: Pseudocercospora crystallina (assembly GCA_003666085.1). Lineage (NCBI taxonomy): Eukaryota > Fungi > Ascomycota > Dothideomycetes > Mycosphaerellales > Mycosphaerellaceae > Pseudocercospora > Pseudocercospora crystallina. Next base: position 289,700 of record QQNG01000198.1, read on the forward strand.
TCAAACACTGCAGCTTTCCAGGAAATCTACGATCGCTCTGATGGCCAGGCCCAGCTAGCGCGGTACAAGCTGTCCGACATCCCCCTCTCCTCTTCTGCCCAGAAGTCGGCCCAGGGTGAGGCAGAACGCATCCTCACAGTCTCTCACACTCAATCCGGTGACCTGCAGACCTGTAATCCAAACTACAAACTCCGACCACATCGATACGTCTGGTCCACCCTCGCTCGGGGTAAATGTTCTTTCATCGACGGACTTGCCAAGACGGACGTCGAAAACCAGACATGCCTGGTGTGGGAGCAGGAGAAACATACACCTTGCGAACCGATCTTCATCCCCGCTCCACATGCAAGTGCTGAGGATGAGGGGGTAGTATTGAGCGTGGTGTTCAATGGCGAGACGGGCACGAGTTACTTGCTTTGCCTAGATGCCAAGACGATGGAGGAGGTGGGCAGGGCGGAAGTGGGAAGGGCTGTTGGGTTTGGGTTTCACGGGATGTATGTACCTTCTTGATGATCAAGTGCTCCTTAGTATTGGAATTTCATCCTGAATGCGTAATGATCCTCCGCGGTCGTCGCTTTATGCTTTCCTTGCTGCATAGTCCCCGGCTTTCCAGTCTGTTGCGGTTCAATCATCGAGCGATCCATGTTCGGCGAGACGAAGAATGGAATGGAGTAGCGATCTGGTGTCATGTTTGACCCGGGCGACGGCGCAGGGATTTGGACTCTATGGTTCGCAGATGGAAGATATCCATTGCTGAAGATCTCGGTGAAGTCGCCAATGTTGACATAAATCTTGTCTTCGACGTCCATCTCAGCGGGCATGAAATCGCCAGGGCGTGATCGATCCTCAAACTCAATGCCTCCTTGCTTCTGTTGTAGCAGCATCGTAAAAGCCGAGAAGTCCGTGTGTGCAGGGCACCAGGTATGTGCCGAACGATTGAATGTCGAATTGTCAATTGAAGGGTAGTGAAGGAGTCGAAGGACATTTTCATGACCCGAATGGAGTGTTTTGTAGGCTTTCGCAGGGCCATCGTCGACCTCGAGGCCCAGGAGGATTGCGTCTAGAATGTGCATGGCGAGTTCATTGAGTTCCCAGAAGAAATCTGTTGCGAATTTGCGGAAGCCTGGGAGGGTTTCGTCGGGAAGCCAGATGTTGTGGTGGAGTTTGTTGGCCTCGGATCCGATTTCGTAGTGTTCCTGAGTCGTCCATCAGTGCTCAGTAATGAAATGTTCTTGAAGTTGTTGGTCACCTTCCAACCAAGGGCTTTCTTCGCGGATGCAGCAGCCTCGCCTATTCCCTTTTCGAACTCTTCTTGGCTGTATATGAGTTCCTTTTCCATGCCAGGCTTGGAGTATCCCCGATGCGGTATGAGGCCATCGGGATGAGGAGCCTTCATCTTCTCTTCGATTGGCAAAGAGAAAAGCCTCTCCAGCATGGCGAAAGCTTCTCGCAAACGTTCGACGGGCAGCCCATGACCGACTATCCCTACAACGCCTTGACGACGAAAAGCTTCCACAAGCTCGTTTGCTGCATGTACAAGTTTCTCTGGGTCTTTGGCGCGGATGAAGGCTGAGAGATCCATAGTTGGGATGCTAGACATGTTGAGTGCGTTGATAACCCTTGTGATCAATTGCTGTCAGTCGAGCAAAAAAGAGTACTGGCAGTACTACTCATATAAGCGTTTTCGTGCATACGTGTAAGGGGAGCTAATGGGTGGTGCGAAGTTTGAAGTCACTTGGGGGAAAAGTCCTCTTGTAACCAGCTGAAGTGGAAGGTAATAAGCTCTCGCATGTCGGTCGCTGTACAGCTGAGCTCTAATCAGGACAAAACCAAGCACCAAAGTAGGGTTCACGAGCCCTGCTTCAACAGCTTCAGATGGGCTAGATGACTGATCGCGTACAGTAAGCGAACCCGAGTTATCCAGTCCTTGATCTCGGATCCTTCAGCTACCTTGGTCAAAGATTGTCTTCAGTGATACAATTCCAGCACAATACTTCGTGCTGTCTGATACCTTTTGAGGGCCTCCGAGTAATCAGCGAAGATGAGTTACATCGAGACATTGGCACCTGAAGATGACGGACAGACCGCTGACTGACTCCCCCAAAATCGTCGTCATTTCTCACAACCCAGTCAGCACTGTTGGGAGAAGAAAAGGCATCTCATGAATAGTGTGCTGAATCTGGCTCAGAAAGGTCTTGCGCTCTCGACGATTCGCACATGTCGTAGTGGGCGATCGGAAATTGATGTATTCGTTGGATCCAAGCCGATGAGTGTCACATAGACCGTATGGCATCCGCAACAACAAGCGGAAGTGTCACTGCTGCATCACCTGGCACAAACCAATCCTCCGGCTCGATGAGGTCTTCATCTCGCTCTGCGTTGAAGTGCGCAATACAAGCACCTTTGTCTCTCGCTCGAGCAATGTAATCGGCCGCTGGAAAGGCTCGGGCTGAAGTGCCAACAACGAGCATCATGTCCACACGGGGCAGATCATCTAGCCAGTCATCAACCCGATTCATCAATTCGAGAGGCAGTTTCTCCCCGAACCAGACCACACCTGGGCGTAGCAGTCCATGCTTGCAAGCTGGGCAATGCGGCAACTCGTCGACAGTGATCAAGGGCAACTCCGTGTCTGGGTCTGAGAGGTCGCCGATAGGGAGATTCAAGCGTGGTACAAGAGGCATCGGGTTGTAGTTCCACGCGCTGTACATGCACCGTTCATCAAAACACTTCACTGTGAACAGAGAGCCATGCATTGGCGCGAGTTTAGACAGATCATGTCCCGCTCTCTCGGACAACCCGTCGATGTTCTGAGTGATAGCCAGGAAGTCCTCTTTCATTGTTGCAAGCTGCGCCAATGCAAGATGGCCTGCATTTGGCTGAGCTACGAGTGCTGTTCGCCGACGATCTTCGTAGTACTGCGATACCATAACAGGATCGCGCTCGAACGCGCCTCTGCTTGCTAACGATCTGATCTCGTGCCCTCTCCATGTCGAAGATCCGCTGCCTCTCCATGGAGCTATACCAGAAGAAGCCGAGAGACCAGCGCCGACCAAGGCCAGGACATATTGTGAGGAAGCAAGAGCCTCGCCGAGAGAAGCTGCTGTCGCGTCTGCTGCCATTCTGTTCCGAGGATTGCTTTCTCAGCTAGCCTGAAGCGCGGCACTCTCATCCATAGTGAGAGCCGCTGGGACCGTCAGAACTACCGTGATTGACTGATGAGAACGGCTCTCAGAGATGAAATGCTGATGGGTCTACACAACAGTTTTATGCTGAGGGTGATGTCGAGATGTTCAATGTTGTCGGCAGGAAACTTAAGGCCGACCGTGCCGGATGCCGACTGGTCACTGATAAGCTTCACACCCCTGCTTAGCGCCGCCCCACGTGATGATCTCCCGAAGAACGTGCGCTGTAGCTGGCTTAGTCAAGAGCACTTGCGACTTGAGACGACGGCCTCTCCGAGTTTTGCTCATCGATCTCCCTTTATGCACCCATCTCACAGATTACCAATGGACTATCATATACCAGCAACGGACGAGCCGCAGACCATGGACGGCCAGACGAATGGGAATCGAAGCAGCGACAGCCCGACTTCTGGACAGAAGCGGCAACGAGCCAAGCAGGCCTGTGAGCCATGTCGTCTGCGCAAAAGACGATGCGACGGAAACTCGCCATGCAATATGTGTACGCAGTTTGAGTATAAGTGTTACTACGAAAAGCATCCTCGAAAGCGAAGCAAATTGGTCGAACAGCATGCGATCGCGGACGCCCAGATCAGTATGTCCGATACTATCAAACCGGACCCGGCAGCCTCGACTCAGCCAACGATAGAAGACATATCACAGATGCGCGCCCTGGAAGCGAACTCTGGTATAGCTTTCACTCGATTACTTGGCATGCGATTAGATCCGTCCAGCGGACCGAAGCTCTTCACCTTTGGCTGGAATCTCGGGAGCACTGCATATGCGCCACCGCCTTTGCCAGTCGTGACAGATTACATTGATCAAAATCAAATGTACCTGCTCGCAAAGCTCTATTTTGCGAATGTGCATCCTCTGTATGGGTTTCTGGACAAGGACTGGGTTCTCGACGGCATTGCGACCAGGTGGACGAGCTTAGAAGTGTGTCAGGTTCCTGACCACGTGCTGGCTGGCGTAGCGTCGCTCGGGATACTGTTCTCTGACAGCGCATCATTGGTCGCGATACTGCCCCGGTTAGTTGATCTGCAAAAAGTGGCTTTGGAAAGCACGAGTACGATGTCGCCGCCGGCTTTGGTAGACGTCCAGTCCTGGGTGCTACGATGTCTGATTCTGCGGACGACCGATCATCCTCATGCTACATGGCTGGCAAGTTGTACAACAATGCACCTGGTGGAATCAGTGGGGTTGCAGCTTGAGGCCAGCAGCTCTGTTCTACATCCTGCAGCGAACGACTCCAATAACCCTGAGCTGCGAAGGCGGACATTCTGGATTGCACGCATGCTCAATTCCTGGGTCAGCTTCGAATACGGGCGAACGCGAGTCGCTCTTCGCGGAATTACAGCACGATTACCTACGTCCGAGCAGGGCGACTATACCACCGATTACATCAACCTGTACAGCATATCGTGTTGTCTCGACCCAGAGCAGTCGGACAAGGCGGGCCAGTGGGAAGAGTTCCTCAACCAACTAGATGCGTACGAACCCACACACGACGGCATAGCCTTATCAAAAGCAAACTTGGGCTTATGCGGATATCGACGGTTACGTCTCGCGAATCCAAACCTCTCCCCAGAAGTCATCAACAAGATCATCAACATCGGTCTTGGCGGTCTTGCCGCTGCTCGACGAATGGCAGAACAGGGCATGCCATGGTGGCACGTCGCAAACGTTCCCTTCCAAGTCATCTGCGTCTTCCTCGCCATGGACGGACGAGAATCACTGTCACATCTCGGCACAGCAATGCGAACATTAGAGTTTGTCGTAGAGCGATTCCGAACAATTGCCATGAAAGAAGCATTGAAGACCGCACGCTTCCTGGTCCGGCTCTCGAAGAAACGAAAAGATGAAGACTCCGAAGTTCTTGGCCTTACTTTGCACAAAGACGGCCCGGTTGAAGACCCTCAGCCGGAGAACCTCAAAAGCCACGCTCTGCAACACCTGCAGACACTCGGACAGCCACAAGCAAACGGCAACGTGAGCGACGCGACTCTTAACAATGAGACGCCTCGCGATCCTGCCACGGTATCGAGTAGTGAGGACTGGAATCTCGATGCGTTGAACGATACCCAGTTTGATTGGAACTACTTCTTGACGCATGATATGCCTGCTTTCAATACATTTGCGCCTGATGGAACTATGTAATTTGGAAGGCAAAAATGCCGGGCGTCTGTAATGTATAATGGTACATGCTCTGTACAATGTAAGCAGGATACTGCTATGACGAAATGACATGTTATGACGCTGATGCATGGTAGTTGCCGTTTCTGATGGTTGAATCTCCTACGCATCTCGGTCAGGTATCCTTTCGTTGTCTCGTACAAAAGGCAACGCATCTCATTCGGCGCAGTTCTCGGGAGCGTAAAGACCTTTCGGAGTTTTTCACCTGGTAGCGATGTTTCTGAAGCTGGATCCTGGGGACGCGCGAGCGTATTCGAACGGTACAGTTGTCAAGCACGCTGCGAATGTGGCGCTGGCTCGCTGCACAGCGCCAGCTTGTTATGCGTGGCCCTCTCTGGGGGAGTAGTCATTGCGAAGTGCATCATCCGCACTCGCATATAACAACCAATATCATATTCAACCAGGCATTCCATCTCACTTCCCCTTCTCACTCTCCTCCTTTTTCATCCTCTCCTTAAACTCCCTCGGACTCTCAAACGACTCCGTCCTCTTCCCTCTCCCCAACATCCTCCCGACCACCCCTTGTTGCCCCGCCCATATCCCCACCTTCCTTGCCTTTGCTCTTTCCTGCGCAGCCCGATACTCCCCCTCCTTATTCCCAAACTCACTCCCAAACTTCGCCTCATAAACCGTAGCCAACCCTGCTTTAATCATATCCTCCCCAACATCCACCCTTCTCAGCCCCATCCATTTCCGCGTGAAGACGGACGCGACCACGCGGTCGTACTGATCTCTTCGATAAGGGAGAACCCGGACGTATCGGTTTAAAAGTCGGCTTTTTAACCAATCGAGAGCTTCTTGCCCGTAGGGTTGAGAAGGACGACCGAAATGTGCGAGCTCGGGGGCGTCTATACCGGCGATTCGGACGTGGATTGTGTGATCTTTTAGTTTCGCCTTTTTCTTTGGTACGAATCGCCCGGGTAGCCAGCCCCATCCTGCTACACGACCACCAGGGGTGTGGAAGAGGCGGAAATTATCGCCGTCGCCTACGGAGGTGACTTTTCCGTAGATGGAGCGTTTGGGATTGTGGAGGGTGGAGGGTTTGATGTGTGAGACATTTCGTATGCGGCGGAGATTGTTTTTGTAGAACCGACTGAGGATTAGGGCGCTACCGGCTGCGGAGGCGGAGATGAGGATCAATTCGTTGTTTGTCCATCGGGGAGGGTGGGAGGAGGAGGAGGACATTGGAGTGTGAGGGGGGAGTGAGAGGTGATGTTTGGACCTCGTGTTTACGACATCGGATTTTGGGATTGAGTTCGCCGAGGTTCAGGGTCTGGGTGGAGATGGGCTCTTCATCAAATATTGAGGGCAGATTTGATGGAAGAATTGAGGCACTGCTCTGTCATGTGAGCCCTTGGCGTAAATGCCTGAGGTTGGTCAGGAGGTGCTCCCTTCGAAGGCCGCTTCGATGCACTCGTCTCAAGCTTTCTGTCAATGTCCCTTCTTTTTCTCGTGGCGTTTCTGCCAAGAGCTGAGCGAATCAGTCTCGAAGCGCCGTCAGTCTGACGTGCAGCTCGAATTCTTGAGGCACTCAAGCCACGAAGTATACCCTGCATGCTGGGAAACAACATCACACCACCTCAGTTGAGAGAGAGATGCTGGCATCCTGCAATGAGTTGGATGGGCGGAAGAGACTCCCCTTAATGATGTTCATGAAATCGCGAATGTGATCCAAGGAAGAAGTTTGTTCCATAACACTACCGCTGTGATCAGTTCTCAAACCCGGCTTGCATTCTTGTACATCTGAGCTGCTCCCAATGAACATTTAAAGCACTGGAATGTACACCGGTGGTAGCCCGACCGCGACACGGAGCTGCTTGGTAAGAGCTCTGGAATACGCGGTGAAGTGTTTCTCATCGTGATTGATTTCCGCAGGGGGCACCGGCAGGAACACCTCGTCTGTGCCGGTGGCTATAAGTAGCCCTTTCTTCAAGTCGTCTGATTGCACCGAAAGATTAGCACGAGATCTTGGAATTCGGGAGAGCCAGGTGTACAAACCGCTGTATGATTCCAGCGTAAGGATGTTGACTGCCAATGCGCCGATTTCTTTTCCGTCCTTGTTCAGCAAGGGCATGAGAGGAGTCTTGTCTCTGTCTTCCAGGCAGGCGTTGTGTTGGCGAGCGGCTTGGTTGTTACGACTGAAACCCCACATCAGAGAATGGTTGAGCAAATACGAAAAAACAAGCTGGGACGTACAGCATTTCGGACAGATCTTGCACGTGGATGTGAGAATCCAGCATCTTCAACACCGTGTCCAGATCATCCCTGAACTTGGTAAGGTCTTCAACAACCTTGTCTTTGGCCTTGGTGTACTTGTCTTTGAAATCGCTGATTCCCGAACCTTCACCCCCAAGGCCGTGGACCGGTCCTCCTGTGGACACAACAAAAGGACTGGTGCCATCATCCGGTTTCGCGGGACTCGTAATACCAGGAACTTCGATTCCGGCCATAGTAAGGCTTGCTCGAAGGACCGCGTTGTCATCATTCTGACTCAATCCATTCTGTGTTTGTGCATGCGGCACTCGTTGCGACATTGCAGCTTTTTGGGCCGCGATTTGAGAAGCTCCAGTGTCTCCGTTGATCGTGGTAGCGCCATTGGTTGTGGGCGCAGCGTTTGAATCGCCGTCCAACTTGGGTACTATAGATGGCATGTTGGGCTTTGTCTGATCGAAGGCGTTCAGTGCTGTCTTGTATGTAGAGCTGAACACTAAGATTCAGAGCACGATTGAAGTACTGGAGAAAGTGAGCTGTAAGTCCGCCACAACGATCTTTTGGAGCCGGACCGAGTCTGAGATTTAAACCATTGCGGAAGTGATTTCTCTTGGTCAGTGGTCCCGCCTCAGCATGCGACGAGCTCATACCAGCCTTCGAACTTCTCCTCGCGTTCAGATGGATGCAGGCTACATGTTGACGATAGCACCACCCGCCAGTGAAAGTAGTTCACCGAGCAGCCTCTGAGATCTCGCCACGCCACATGCGCTCCTGTCACAGGTATGTGCTCTAATGTCTCGGTATGCGCCGAAGCTCATGGTGCTGAACAGCCTTTCAGCTGGAGTCAAAGCTCAGGTGGCTTGCCTGTGAGAAGCTGATGAAGGTCGAGGTTGCAGGACCTACAAGCGAGGACTCCGAGCCTGGACTTTGCACTGGTATTCCGCCAGAACCTGGGAGACTGAGCTGATGCATTCGGATAGATCTGAGCTCGATGGATTAGCCGGTTTTTACGATGCCCCTATCAAAAAGTGGCCTTCAATCGTGGAGGCCAAACAAGATCCGGGGAATCCAGACGCAATCGGGCAAGCGGGGCCTGTAATGGCTCGGTAAGGAATTGCTCATTGAAATCAAGCTGGTCCAGATTATTCTGTCTCATCCTTCAGTGGATGCATGAGCGCAGCAAGCTCACAATGGACGCTGCACTGTATGCTGTGATGTCGAGTCGAAGTCGCTTCGGAACAGCTGGAAGTGCAGCGCGCATTGACCACCTCTCCACATTCACCCACGTGGCATTGGACCCCTGCAAAAGTCTAAGCTCAAACGACTTCCTTCCGTTGGCCCCCTTCCCCCTTTCACGAATATTTCCTTGTCATCAACTCCCATCTCAGCAAACCTGGCTCCAATTCTCGATTGTACTCGCACCTCCCCCAGGTCACTCGCCAGCCGATGTATCCAATGAACGTATGATACGGTTCTTGATGGGTAAAATTAGATGTGCGTGCTCCTGAGCAGTTCATCCTGCCAGCCATAGCTCGTCTAGGCGAGCCAATGGAGGCTTTCGGATGTTGACTCTTGCATATGAATGAGACAGACATGTCTCGACGCTCTACTTGCATGCCAAGAACAAGGACTTGAGGCTGGCTGAGGGGAGCTTCGGTCAGACCACCATATCGCAAGTCTGTCCGACGCCACTACCTACGGTTTCGGTATCCGCGATCCACAGCTGGCCCATACCTGAGAGACTTGCAGCTATCACGGTGCATAGAACGCGTGGAAGAACTCTACGGCCTCGAGAATGCAATGGCTTCCCCCCAACAGGAAAGCGGACGACGGTCTCGACATGTGACAAGGATTTGAAGGCGCATTGTTCTGCCTCATGCAAGCGAATGATAAGTTGTGCGAGCAGCGTTGCTCACGAGCGTCTGACCTCCCTCTTCGATAGCATCCTTCGTTCTGAGCCCCTCAGTCGTTCAAGTCTTGTCCCCATCGCAGCATTTTGCGGCCACATTTCTCGCGGTCCTGGTGCCCTTGAATCTGCTTCGTCGACTTTCTCACCTGGCTCAACATCTTAAAAATATCAGCAATCATGGCGGCTGCTTTAGCGACACCACCTGCGGACAAGACCTTCAATGACACTGCCTTTGCTCACCTGGTGAAGAAAGATGATCACATCAAACCAAACGTTTCGTCCAAAATTGGGGAGCTCTCCATTGATCTGTCCTCATTTCATCGCTCTCTCGTCGCTGTTTTAGATGCGCTGCAGAAACAAGAGCGGGGCGATTGTCCCGGCACAGTGGACTTGCGTGTCCAAATCAACCACATCCGGCAACAGGTCAATAACATTGAAGTCAAGATCGGCGACACTGGAGACTTGCAGATTCAAATCAGCAAGATCAAGACGCTGATTTCCACCATTGAAATCACCATCGCCAACATTGAGATCAAGACCGAGGAACACAAAAGAGCTGCAGACGAGACGAGAATGATTGCAGACGAGGCAAGAAAATGTCTAGAGATCGAGTATGGAACATCAAACTCGTGGTGTGCGAAATGGCTAACTTGGGAATAGTCGTCATAATGCATCGGCTCGCAACTACAATGCTGCCATGGATAAAAACTCTGATTTCCTGATCCAGTTGGTAAGGCTCCCGAGCGACACAAGAGCTACCAATCTCGTTTCTAACATGCTGCAGAAAGGATCCAAGCCGGGCAAATATTTTGACAAGTACATTGACGGTTTCCCCGCGAAGCCTACCGACATCAACCCACTCTCCGGTATGGACATGCCTTGACAGCGTGTGTTGATCTTAGACTGACTTCTTTGCCTGCAGACGAGAAGATCTTGGAAATCCTCGACGCTCTTTCGATCGAGCACAATCATGCCACTGACCCGGACCTTCGATTTACAAACGATCCGCACTGGCAGCCAGGCATGCACAAACACCATCATGGAAAGGCTCACAGAGATGGATGTGAGCCGATCAAGGACGACTTCAATCTGGATAAAGCCCGAAAGCAGCGGCTCAGGCGGCAGCTTCGTGCAGCCTTGGGTCTGTCTGCTTTCCAGACCGCGACCGTCACCATCAATGCGATCGACCCGAACGATATCTGAAACGATAGCGATCCTGGAATATATATGGAGTTGGTGGAGTTAATCTTCGCGCTCTGTTTGTTGGCATGGATGTCTGTAGCATTGCAATTGAAGGGCTTCGAGTGAACTTGAGTGCTCTGTGATTCAACATTGATTAGCCCGGATCCCTTCCGCAATCGGGACCATCAATGCCCCGACTTCGCGATCTCGCATCCTGCCAGCTCTCTCTTCGAACATGCAACATCTCTCACCACTATACTCCATCGCGACACTGCAATGTATAAGTTGACCAGCCGATAGGTTTACCTCTCCAGCTTCTTTCTTCTTTTCCACACAGTCAACCATACGATCCGCCATGCCCCTCGAACGCAAACACATCCCCATCCTCCTCCCCCTCTGCACCTCCTCCCTCTCCCTCGGCCTCTCCCTCTTCCAATGGCCCATCTTCGGGTCCTTCCTCGCCCCCCAACACGTCCTTGATAAGAAATTGCGAAAGAGTGTAGCTGGCAAACCATTCTCGACGTATTGGGATATCTTCCTCCGAGCCTCAGTACCACTCATCGTCACGCCGTGCCTTACGTCCGCTGGTATGGGACTGTATGCGAGTCGATGGTTGAAGACCCAGGGGAGTCTCGCTGCTAGTTCTGCGAGGACGACTGGGGCGTTGAGTGCGGCTGGATGGTATGCGATTGGAGCAGGGTTGGCAGCGGGACATTTGGTCTTTGTGCCACTTGTTGCGGGACCAATCCAGAGGATTGTTGAGGCGGGTTTGGAGACGTATAGTGATGAGGAGGCGGAAGAGAAGAATCGGGAGGAGATGAAGAGGTGGTTTATGTGGCATACGATTCGGACGTTTACGGTGGATTTGGGGGCGGTTGTGTGTTTTTGGAAGGGCGTGAATGGAGTTTTGAGTGTTGCTTGATGGCACAACCTCATCGACACTGGATCAAGTCTTTCTGCGTCACTGGGTTGGACGACTTCGATTCCGAAGAGGAGTTCTTGCGCCTGTCGAAGCTACTTGCTGACAAGTCGCCGAACTTTGAGATAAGTGTAGCCTCGTCACTGATCTTGGCTTAGAGCGACAGAGGTTTCATATTCTCTCTCCTGGTTGGGATCGGGTGACATACGCGACAGAACACGGTGGGCATGGCGAGGTCGAAGGCATCGCATGTTGGAGCTTCGAACACGTCTTCGTTGCTGGTACTGAGAGCGTTCACAGACTGCCCGCAAGCGTACTTGGTGATTACTCACAGAGGGACCATCAACATAGCTGGTATAAATTCAGTGGTCGATCTCTGTCTTTTGTTAAGCAGCTTTGCGCGGTCGTCCAAGAAGTCTATATCTCAGGATCCCACACCAAGAAGGTTCGGGCTACTGCCAAGCGAAGTACGGAACGGATCTCAGCCAACCGCTTCCGCCACCTTTGAACACGTGCGGGAGACGACGACACGATGGCACTGGGCGCGTCCTATTGGTGTGGCACACCTCATCGAGCCTGACGACAACATGTAGACCTGGGTAGTTGAAGAGAGGATACCAGCGACCTGCGTCAGAGGACAAATACATCCGAACATCTCCCGGCCATCACGATGGCCACGAAATATATCCCCAAGAAACTCATAGTCTGCTGCGATGGCACCTGGCGCAACTCGGATAGCGGTATCTTCGCGACAACGTTTCTATCCTGGCTATATCGTGGCCAGGAGCAGAAGCCCACAAATGTGACAAAGATATCGCGAGCAATCCGGACTAGCGATAGCCGTGGGAGTCAACAGATCGTGTACTACCAGGCTGGCGTTGGGTCCCAGGGGAACATCATTGAGCGGGTCGTCGGAGGAGCTCTTGGAGTTGGACTAGCAGCAAATATCCGAGAAGCATACTCATTTCTGGCCAACAATTATGTGACCGGAGACGAGATATTCTTGATCGGATTCTCGAGAGGAGCATTCACAGCACGAAGCGTTGGCGGGATGATATCGGATTTGGGCCTACTGAACACGAACGGACTGGATCATCTGGTAGACGTCTTTGAAGATTGGGAAAACGCTGGGAATGCAGGATACAAGACCCTCTTGGCCAAAGACGATCCTACCTTTACGGTCAAGACTGGAGGCGAAGACCCCAAAGCCTATGTGTCTGAGTATCGGGAAGGTCTGCGGCAGCTTGGATATACCCGGAATGAATCTATCCCGATCAAAGCTATTGGAGTCTGGGAGACTGTAGGATCTTTGGGCATTCCAGTGAACCCTTTCTTCCAACGACTTGGCTTTCCGATACTGCTTCGCGAATATCGCTTCTACAACACCGATCTGGGAAGCAATGTTGAGAACGCTTTCCAAGCGCTGGCACTAGATGAGGCCCGTAGTGCATATCGCCCAGCTATTTGGCAGAAACTCCCTGGCACCAATGAGAACACCAATCTGAAACAGACTTGGTTCCCTGGCGTTCACAGTAACGTCGGTGGCGGGCTACCAGATACAGGTCTCGCAGACATCACGCTCGCCTGGATGATGTCTCAGCTTTCGCCGTTCCTCGACTTCACTCCCGACTACGTTGTCAAGCAATACCAGAAGAACCAGCAAGCACTCCAAAAAGCCAAAGTTCCAGAGACCGGCCTGAAATGGGCAGCGAGCCAACTCAAGAGCACGGCTACTGGGTTCCGAGCCCTGCTTGGAATCATCTGGCGAACTCCAGGACGCTACTTTACTCTGAATAAGAAGACCTTGACGGTGAACAAGGGCAAGCCACTACAAAATACCAATGAGCATATTCATGTGGCCGTGAGGTCGCGGGAGATCACTGGTGGTCTGGATGCGAAGGATCGTGTGGGTGCATATAAGCCGAAGGCGTTGAAGAGAGTGGATTATGAGTTGATTGATGGGGGTGCACAGCCTGGCAAGGCGAGTTGGAAGTATGTAGGGAAGGAGAAGCCTTTCACGGGAGAGGTGCTACCAGAAGATGAGCTGGGCGTGTTTGAGAGGGAAATATTTCAGGATTATGTCACGGGTGTGGGGAAGTAATCTAGTCATTTGGGGTTGAATACTCCAGTGTAATCGCAACCCACTCGGGATTGGAGTAACTATTTGTCTCAGTTTGCTGTCAAGCCCGTGAGTGCGTTGCTGCCTCAGGCCAGTCGCCTTGGACTCCGCTCTTCCGGCTGCGCGAAAACACTCAAAGTCAAAACAAACACGTCTAGCATTGCCACCCTCATCCGCCCGGCCAGAATTCGACAGGCGAAGCTCAACTCCGTCTGCATTCTCCAAAATTGCCACTCGGCTATGCCATGGGGACGCCGTATCAGTGCCCGCGAAGACAATGGCGTGTCGGTTCGAGAAGCGGCGGGGACCTTTACGTCTGTTAAAATCATTGCGTTCTATCCCACGGGTGTGGTATAGTGTCCGGAGTGAGGAGCGAAAAGCATTCCTACAGCTGCCGCTCGGCGATGCATCGGCAAACTGCAATTGCTGACTTCACGACATGTTCTGCTGGGCTTGCGTGCTCACCTTTATGCAGGTACAAGACCGCTTGCCATCCTGCGACTCCACTACTCGGCGCATGGCAGCCCGGATAGACTTGTTATCAATGGCACCATTGCGGAATCTCATGGCAAGCAACATCGACACAGCACTTCGTCAAGGCCTAGGAGGCCACCTTGACAAGGATAAGTCTAGTACTTGAGCTCGAGCTTTCGCTTAGAATCACAATCGAACCCCCAAGGCATCATTATTTGGTTCCTGATATGGCATTCGACGCTTCGTACAAAGACACCGCAACGAAAGCGAACGCCGAAGTGGCGGAACAACCACCCTTGAGAACCGTGTGGCCACCATTCAAGCTAGAAGAGCACCCCATCGATGATGTAAAGCCCATACGTGTAGTCGTTGTGGGTGGCGGTATCTCTGGTATCATTTCCGCGATCTTCTTCCCAGCGAAGATTCCAGGCGTAGATTTGACCGTCTACGAGCGCGAATCAGACTTGGCCGGAGTATGGCACACGAACATCTATCCTGGAGTCAGGTGTGGTATGGATCCTGCCATTCAATTCCATGACAGTCTACTTTGAGCTGATACCTTAATAGATGTGCCGGCTCATGCTTACCAGGCCACGTTCGCACCTCAAGCCAATTGGGCTGAAGCATATGCTCGCGGCGGCGAGATCAAGGAATACTGGCAAAGAGTTGAAATTGAGCTATATAACCATATGAGAACTGGAACTGAGAGCGGATTCGCACTCTTTTCAGTTTTCAACTCAAAGTGTTGCGCAGCAATATCACGCCAAGAAGCATATTCGCTTCACTCACCGAGTGGCTTCTGCAGATTGGTCTGAACAGAAGGGTAAATGGCTAGTCACTGTTCAAACTCCAGAGCGGACATTCGTGGACGAAGCTGATTTCCTCATCACTGCCACTGGACACTTCAGCGATCCGCGACTGCCAAACTATCCCGGACAGAGTGAATATCAAGGTCATTTGCGGCACAGCTCGAACTGGGACCCCAACTTTAATCCGACAGGGAAACGCATTGCAGTGATTGGGAACGGCGCTTCTGGAATCCAAGTCCTACCGCAGCTTCAGAAAGTTGCTTCTCATGTCGATCACTACGCTCGCCATCCAACATGGGTGGCGGCGCCGATTGGAGGAGAGGACCTAGAGCGTTTTGTCTCCGAGAACATTGCACGAGCCAAGAAAAGTCCAGAAGAGTATCTTCAATTTCGAAAAGAGCTTGAAGGCAAGCTTTTCAGTCGTCTCGGAGGCGTCTTCAAAGGTGGCCCACAGAACTTGGCTGCTAAAGAAGCAATCACAAAACTTATGTCGAAGCGTCTCGGAGACCGGAAAGACCTCATTGATGCCATCGTGCCCATATTCGACACCAACTGTCGCCGCCTTACCCCAGGTTCTGGCTACTTAGAGGCTTTGGCTGCGGAGAACGTTAGCTACATTAGCACGCCTATCGAACGATTTACGAGGAATGGTCTTGTAGACAAGAGCGGCGTACACCGGGAAGTAGACGCCGTGATATGTAGCACTGGCCACGACGTATCCTTCAGCACTGCCTTCCCAATCTTCAACAAAGGCAAAGACCTACAAGCGGCATGGCGTCCAGGCGGGAACCCCGGATTCCCAGACACCTACCTTGGACTTGCAGCAGCTGGCTATCCGAACCTGTTCCTGACGCTCGGGCCAAATAGTACCGGGCTTGCCGGGACGCTTTGCCACAGTGTTGAGAACCAGATCACCTACTTCGCAAAGGTCGTTCGAAAAGCGTCCACGCAAGACATTCGTACCATCAGCCCTACGGAATCGGCAGTGCGAGACTTCAGAGCCTATTGCGAATCATACTTTCCACGCAAAGTCATGAGCGAGGACTGCTCCAGCTGGTATAATGGCGGCATCCGTGGCGGGAGAATTCATGGGCTTTGGCCTGGCAGTGCGGCTCATGTCGATATCGTCCGAAGAGAGCCGAGGTGGGAAGACTTTGAATACACATATTACAACGATCAAGGGAACCGTTTCGCATACTTCGGAAATGGTTGGTCTAAGCGCGATATTGCTGCAGCTTCTGGTCCTGACGGTGCTGATGTTAACCTCACACCATGGCTGCAGGCCGGCGCGCTTGAGGGCAAAGTCGACATTCGGACGTATCATGAAGGCTGGTGGGATCATTACCACGACAAGACGGAGTCGACAAAGACTTTCAAGGCTGGAGACCCAGCTGTCTCGTCGGATGGCCGAGTGAAGATCAAAGCTAGACTCTAAATCGATGCTTCGAGCCAGTTGCTAATATTGCCATAGACTTTGGCCGTCCGTTATGAGCGGCTTCACCTTACGACTCCATTTAGATCTTTCAATTACCGAATCACTCCATCTCGGCAAACAGCGAGCTCTCACGCATTCGTTCCTGGTTACTCAGCCCAGTCAAGTCGAATGGGCTGATCCTTCAAAGCATAACCCGAACCAAGCCTGTTTTGGCAGGTGATTCTCTTGGCACTCCGCCAGTGTTTTGTTGACACAACTGCACTGTTTCGTATGCGTCGTATTTGTCCGGGTCTACTTCTGCTAATCGTCTTCCAAAGCGGCTGTACCACCGTTGCTCCAGTCCTCCATGGGCAGGTGCTTGCTCTGAGACACTTCGAACCGACCCAAATTGAACGACCACGGCTGCTGGACTTGGATTAGTCTATCAATTGACAACGCCATTCTCGCAGATAGTACGAACTTGCGGCTGGCTGTGTGCTTCTGGCGATTGACAACGAATCTGATATAAAAGAGCACAAAGTCGTCTTTGCCATGTAATACAGCAAACAACAGCAAACGATTCACCTCGAAAGACACACGCTTATCCCGAATCTCTGTTTTTCAACGGCATGCATAGTCCAGTACTTTTACCACTCCTATGGGGTCTCGTCTTTCCATTCGCCTTTGCAAGTCCAGTCGGATCGAAAAATCCACTCCCAATCGTGGATCTTGGCTATGTTCGCCAACAAGCTTCCGCCTTCAACGAGACGGGACAATACTACAACTTCACCAACGTCGCCTATGCCCAACCTCCAGTGAGTGACCTCCGATGGAAAGCGCCTCAACCACCACAGCGAATCAATGGGGTCCAGGATGGTGGCTCTGTGCCCAAGATTTGTGCGAAGGCTATCCCTGCTTGGCTGGCAGAGGAACTCGCCGGGGTTTCAGATCTCCCGAAGGATCCTACAGAGACGGAAGACTGCCTCGTGCTTGATGTACTTGTCCCGAAGAAGATCTTCGAAAAGCGCGGGGGAGCAGGTGCGCCAGTTCTTGTTTGGATTCATGGCGGTGGTTTTGTTCTTGGAAGTAAGACGTCGAATGGTGGCGGCGATGGGTTGATCGCGAGGAGCATGGAGACGACGAAGTCTGATGGGGTAATCTTTGTTGCCTTGAACTATCGTGTAAGTGCAACGCTGGATGGAAATGGCTCGAATAACTGACATCGGTCTAGCTTGGAGCGTTCGGGTTCCTCGGCGGCAGCGCCTTCCAGCAAGCAGGCGGCGTGTCCAACCTAGGCCTACTTGATCAGAGACTGGCTCTCGAATGGGTCAAACAGAACATCCGCAAGTTCGGAGGTGATCCCAACCGCATCACTGCCATCGGCGAATCTGGAGGCGCTTCATCGATCGGCCATCATCTCACGGCGAACTCTGGCGGCTGTGCTCCGTTCCAGCGCGCCATCTTTCAGAGTCCCGCAGAGCAGCCTGAGATGCCCTCTGATGCGGCTTTGAACAATCAGACTGCCAATTTGCTCAAGACGCTTGGTGTTAAGAGCTTAATAGAGGCACGGGCACTACCTTTCTCTGCAGTGCAAGATGCGAATCGCGCCATTGTGAACGCAGCCCAAGTTGGCAGCTTCGTTTACGCAGCTTCGAAGGATGGTAGCTATGTTCGAAACATAGTGACCCAAGAGCTGGCCGTTGGGCATTTTGATCGGAATGTAAAGATCATGACATCGTACAACGCCAACGAGGTGCGTCTCCCTTTCGATGCTGATTCACCCACATGCTGACTTTCCTAGGGCGAGATCTTCGTTCGCAACATCACCGACACCTTCACCTTTTCAGACTACGTTCGCAGCATCCTCCCCTCGGTCAACGTTTCCGCCCTCTCTCACGTTGTAAACGACGTCTACCCGGCCTCTGCCTTCTCATCCTCATCCGATCGAGCAACGACCTTCATAGCCGATGCCGAAGTCAACTGCAACGCATATGCCCTCGAGCATGCTTTCAACAACCAAGGCTACGCCTACGAGTTCTCACTTCCGCCGTCCATTCATACTCAAGACCTCCCTTTCACGTTCTTCGATGGTGTCTTTCCAGAAGGCGGACTACCGTTCAACGAGACGATTGCGAGGGTAATGCAGACGTGGATTGTAAATTTCGCTGTGAATGGAGATCCAAATGCTGGGTCTGCGCGCGTTGCAAGTATTCCCGTCTATGGGGTCGCGGGACAGATGCTAAATCTCACGGGAGACGGCTTAGAGGCTGCGAAGGATCCGTTAAAAGGGAGTAAGAGGTGTGAGTTTTGGGCGAACTATCGGTCGTAGATGTCAGGAAGAGGGGGTACTCTCCGGGTGGTTAATGCAAGTCATGATCGTTCTTATTCAGACAGATATCCATTCAAACACCATTTCTCTCAGTCGAGGGCTCCACATCTTCTCACCCCATGGTAAGACCTGAAGGTGCTCTTCGACAGCGTTGAGCGATGAAAGCCCAAGACGGGATAGCGCTTCTTCTCCCAGATGTCTCAGCATCGGTCGGCCTGGGTCTTTATCCGCCGTATGGGCAGAAATCAGGACAGCCCAAGGTAGGCGCCCGAGCTCTTGTTCATTAAGTCTCTCCATGCCCTCAATCTTGGACAGCGCCCGTCGCAGGCTGCCGTGTAAGACTCTGACCAGTGGAGCTCGAGCACTGTAGCATTGGAGATTTTCGAGACAGAAGATCAATGCTGCTGAGCAGATAGCCCACTGTAAGACGTTGCTGACCGGAAGAGGTCCAGAGGTAGACGCTCCCTCGAAGACATGCCATATCCGACCCAAGCCATATTCAACCCTCGATCGTCTGTCGCTGTAATTTCTGAGCTGCTCGTTAGATACCTGCTGCGCGATCTCCAGCTTCCGTCGAAGATTAAATACGTCTTTACATTCCTGGAGAAGTTCGTCGATACTGCGGTACGCCGTGTCGAGGAAGCCAGGATCATCGTCCGGCTGGCAAAGAATCAGGTACGCTGTGCAGTGCCATTCGATGCCCATTTGCGTAGCTTCATTTCTGACGTTCTGCAAGCCTCCTCGCATCTTCAACATCTTTTTCAGACCACGCATATGCACCTCCAGTCCCTCTACATCGCCAGCCAACACTGAATTTGCAGCCAAAAGTACGACAGCAGCGATCACATCATCCGTTGGTCCGTCGCCCAATGCCTGATTAAGGCTTTCCACGCAGGCAGTCTGCAATTCCATAGTAGCTCGGCTGTTCTTCCGTCCAGACACGGCGTCCAAATATGCTGAGGTATGAGCAAGAGTAGTGTGTAGTACCACGGGGCTCTTGTTGGCATGTAGAAGCCAGATGTCTGCCCAATGAGCTGCGGGTGAGTCTTTCGTCACGGGCATTTGTATGGCGCCGATTTTGTATCGAAAGGCAGCCAAGAGAGATTGTTGAGATGGTGTAAGGGTTGCGGCCATTGAGTTGAAAGGGTCGAGCTTGGTTATCGCGATGTGCTCTCCATGATTGAAGACAGGCTTGGTTTCCTCGGCCTCTACATCATGCCGTTCTTTGATACGGTTCTCTTCGAAATCGCTCATATCTTTTCTTCTCTTTTCGCTCTCGTATTTGTCAACTCTTTTCTGTCTCTCGTCTCTTCGAAAAGCACGCATCGCATGTGAGCGGATGGTCTTCTTGCTCGTGGCATCTTGTGAGGAAGCATTAGGGTCAACCACGAGGACAAAGCTGAAGATTCCTTTTGATCTGGTGGCAGGCATTTCTTCATCTCTGAAAAGACAGCAGCTCCCCATGAGGGGTGGTGCTTTAAACACACCATGATCTGCTGCTCGTACGATGGCGCAGTCGCTCACGACGGCTCATGGCGTGGCTTACCTAATAGTAAAAGTCTCCGGTTGCCTCAGCTGTGGAAGGATTCTGCCCAAGATAGCACAAAGGGTTCCGGGAATAACGTGACACGCTCAGAGAAAGATAGTCGGTCGGTGTCGTTAAGGACATGACACTCGCTAGCTTTAGGGATTCACTTGCAGCGCGTTATTCTTCTGCTCCTCAGTCTCCTCGCCGACCGTTGGATAGATTGTAACCCTTTTCTCAGGCCAAGTCATCTCGGGCAACATGTATCCTACACCTTCGAATTTCTTCTCATCTTCGCCTGATCCAAAGACAACGTCAATTGGACCAGCTGGAACAAAGCCTATTCCTTCGGCAGTCCTCTGCGACTTTCCATTTCCCGGCAGGGTGCAGCAGAATATCTCCGTGACGCCCACTTCTTCTCTCCAGAACTTAAGGACAACCCTTCCCGCCTCAGAAGCATATCCCTTGCCCCAGTATTGCGCGAACAATCCGTATCCAAGATCTGGGAACGGCATCTCCCGCCGAAACGAGAGACCTATGAAACCGATCAAATCGCCCTCTGGACTTCCGCTACTGGGCTCGGGTTTCAGATAGCAGAGGTGAAAGATTTTGCCAGGCGCTTCGGCTTTCGCACAGAACTCTTGTCTTGGTCCAGCGACTTCATGTTTTTTTCGAACGTCTGCAGGGCCATTGATCCCAACTCTGGCATTTCCACCTTGGCCGGCAGCGATGTCGTTGTAAATTCGAACGACCTTCCAGCAGTCATCGTCGTTATCAGGGTCGATGAAGTGGAGAATAAGACGCTCGGTCTCCAGTGTAGGTGGCAAGTCATTTGCAGGTCGCAGCACCATGATGAACTGAGGACATGTGTTGGAAAAGCAATCATCAGAAGGAGCGCTGAGCAGCGCGATATGGAAGTCGGAGACATGCATGCTTACAAAGCATTCGTAGGAATCGGAATGAGGTGTGACTTCAGCTCGGATTGGAAGAGCATTCGTCTCCGTACAGCGTATAGCGAAAATGGCAGAAAGGCGGTCTCCCTGTGTTCTTAGTGACTGTATTGGAGGCTGAATTGAGGGCCTCAGGTGAGCCACATCAGGCTCAAAAAGCTCCAGGGTATCAAAGCATCCCAGTTGAGATATGGAGTGTCTTGCATGGCTTTCTTCCGAGCCATATCGCACCACTGGGCCTTTGCTGTCTGTCCGGATCGATTGAACCATTCTTGACTGAATAAGATCGGAGCTCGAATCGATGTAGCTCTACAGATTGGACTTTCGTGGACGGTTTCCAGGACATATGGGATAGATTTGCAGAGGTTTTCTGCGCATTCGTTGATGCCTCGGATGATGTCCGTTTCCGTTGCAGAGTCGTCCAGCCGCCTCACCGTCGCCGATAGCAGGTTGGCAAGATCCAAGTTCGATTGCCTCAGTAGTAAGAGGCAGATCCAGTGCAGGACATGATACATAGCGTCCAAGTAGGTGCGAAATTTTAACGCTGTGGGGAAGGCGGGTGTCTTTGATGTAGCTTGATCATGGAATTTGGGGAACATGCAGATGGGTAGGGTTCTGAAGCAACACCCAGGCTTTTCGAGGCATTGGTAGTATTGGACGAGCCACTGCAGAATCTGGGTCTCTATCGTGCTCAAAGCTGCTCGTGTGCTGGTGATGAGATGATACGGCGGCTTCTGCCTAGTCTTCAAGACATCTGCAGCTTGTAAGAGGGCTGGAACCTGGCAAGCCAAATCTACGAGACCTTCGGGATGCAATGGCCCTTGTGCTGTTGGTTGACGAGTTCTGACTTGTGTAGTAAGAGCCCCGTCTCTACAAGCCAGTCCGTACATCAAGGCATAGTAACGCAGAGAGTGAAAAAGATAAGAGCCAAAGAGCGTGACGTCGCTGCCGTGCTCTAGAGAGGCTGCAAGGGCTATTGCTCCACGTAGATGGCTTTTCCAAGTTTCCGAGTTCTCAGAAACGACATTGTAGATTTCGCAAAGCATCAACTCCTGGCAAGCGCCGTGTTTGCCATCAAGGTCGACTAAAGGGTTGCTGAGCTCATTCTTGAGCAGTTCCACAGCGGCCATATATCGCTTGTGCCCAGCTTGAAGCAAGCTCTGATCCCCAGTGCTGATCGAGAGTTGCATCAGGCCAATGGCGTTGTTGACGGCTTCGTGAGACCTGGATCGTGGTAATAGCCATTCGTGGACTTTTGACTGGACCGTAGCTGACATCTTGCCATCCTGTGGTATGTAGCCGTCCAGAAAGGCAGGCACCATGCATCCTCTCCAGGTATTTGCGCTGTTGGCAGGACTGGCCAAAGTCTGGATGAGTGAAATAGTTTTCCAAAATCGAGCACGATCTTGTCGTCGTTTATTTGCCACAGCATCCTTTTTCGAGGCTAAGGCCACCTCGTCGATCCTTTTGCACTTCGATTCGCGATTGCTGGGCATCTCAAGGGTCGGTGGCATGCCTCAGACTCACGCGGCTGTATCACTCGCGTGCTCTGCTTCCACGATGAGAACTCGTTGCTGGTCGTATTCCCGGCTCATGACTAGGGTGGGATGTACTTCCTCTCAGCCTCACCTGGCCTCGAACTTAGTTCAGTAGCAGATGTGATACGACATCCATTGTAGCTGAGTTCTCGAACCAAAAGCCGCATCACAATTGAGCTGGTCAGTCCGATTGAAGCTTGCATGGGACCGTGGACGATGGTATATTTGTCAGAAACCAATGCTGACGCCGAGGGGAGGAGGAAAGGAGGAGCGGAGCGGAGCCGACTCCGCGCCAAGCCCTCTTGATGTGAACAGATCTCTCAGGACAACGCGGACTTCTCGACCAACATCAAGCAACTCCTTTGTGATGCATCGAATAGACTGAATGCCTACAGCTCACCGGACGCCACTGCGTATAACGATCATACCCCGACATACCCCGAGTGGTCTGTGTGCGCGAAAGCCACGGCTCCTGGGCCCGAAGAAGAGCGACGTATGTGAGAGATGGGTTCGACGGCGTAGGGCGACAAAAGTGCTTTCGCTAGTGGGCCTTGAGAGTCACAATGGGAAGCGCGGGGACAATTGCTTCTTGCTGTGCATTGAAGTACGTGCGACTCGACAAGTTAGGCGCCGCCTGCTATGTACACATTCATGGACTCCTCCCTCAAGGACCTTGTCATCGACACGTCTCGAGTCTAGGCACTACGAGCGTGTAGTGACGTCCTCCAGCAGCGTGTTGGCAGCTAACTTACCCAGGTTGTTTGATGCCAGAGGAGAATCTCCCGTCAACACGTAGCGATCACGATGCGTCTCGCCCGTGATAGCGCTGTTGACCGGAATCACACCAAGCTTCCGAAGCTCTTCACCTACCAACCAGGGCATCTTGCCAGGAATGTATCCAATGTCGATGTTGGCGCCGGTGTCCAATGTGTCTGGGAAGACATTGATCTTGTATCCTTCATAGATGAACTTGCTTCCCTCTGGCTTGCCAACGTTCGCCGCCAGCATACTCGCTGGGCCGTGGCAGAGCGAGATGAAATATCTCTGGTTGGCATCCGCCCACCTCAGGATGTCTCCAACCGTCTTGGACTGAGGAACATCATTCATGACTCCGTGGCCTCCAGGAATGAAGACACCAATGTATGGCGTGTCCTTAGTGAATCCCTGGCCCCAGACACTCTCAAGATTGAGGGGCTTTCTGAGCTTCTCACGATACTTCTGGAAGATCTTCTTGACCGCATCGTCTTCTTTTGGGAAAGCCCACATCTCGAACTTGACCGGATCTCCGGAAACGGTCGCAATGTCGATGTCGAAACCTGCTTGATCCAGATGCAGCACCGGCAGCAACATCTCTACAAAAATGTCAGCAATGACCTATCACAGCCAGGAGGACATCATTACCGACAGGATGGTTTCCAGTAGAGAAGAACTCGCCGCCATCCATACGCAGGTACCGCTCCTGGGTTGCGATCAGAAGAATCCTCCACTTCCCGCCTTTGTAGGCATTGGGATAGTCTGCGCCGTCAAAGTCGGTCTTGGGCGGGACATATTGAGTGAGTGAGAATGGCGATGGGAACCAAGCATCGTCTTCGGCCTGGTCCGCAACGGGCTTTCGATCGGCGTCTTTGGACATTTTGGGGATCTGCAGGTGAGTGCAAACCAGAGATCTGCTGCCTTTTGAGTGAGGTTGGACGAGTGTGATGCAGGACTTCGCATGAAACGCGCTAGATGGATATGTCTTGGACGACTTCGTACATGCATGCGAGAGCTCTTCTGGATACGTCATTCGAGCAGCCTAGAGCTCAACTAGAGCTGCATCTCGGGAAGTATTCCTCCAATCGCAGCAGCAATCGTCGAGTCCAAGAACCTGCAGACAGCCTGCCGAGAAAGTGCATAGCTCAGAACAACATCCATGCATGAAAGAATGGCAGGCCTTCGTCGATATACTTCCCATTGTCGAACTCCATCCGACCTGGTAAGGCGTCATCCACTACATTCAAAGCTTTGAACGCCTTTGAAGTCTGCAACCCTCTCACGCATATTGGCGAAGCAACAATTCGTCAAAGAGCGAAGTTTGGAATACAAAGGCTCTCTTGGCGAGCAGGGACATCTCGAGAACCGACATCTTGCCACGAGCGATAGCGGTGTTCTTCGCGGCCGCTCGCGGAAGCGCGTACAGTACGAGGGCGAACGAGGAGCGCGGAACGAGCTGTCTTGGGCAATCATTCAATGGTGACTGCTTGTGCGATGAACGCTACACATAGCGGCTAGAGTCATAAGACAGCAGGCAAGCCAATATTTGACAGGCTTGAAAAGCCTCGCTCGATCGTCTCAAATGGGACAAGGCTCATGCCTTACGATCGAGCTCGAACGATTCGTATACGATGATGCTGGAGAAGGTATCGTCCGAGGCCTTCGCCGTTGATGTGGCATGCCCCGATCTCTTTCACAGGGTCGACCAGCCAGAATGATGTAAAAGCCGAGGAAGGCGTTTGCAGCTGATGACAATCCAGCAAAGATCTGGAAACCACAAGATGTTTCCGGACGCCGCTCGATAGATTGAAGACTTGGCGGTGCGACCTTCGTGGTAAATCCAGTCCCCTCCCTGAGGCAAGATTGCAAGCCACACGCGAAGAGTGTGGAGAATTCCCACATCAGGAATGTACTCGATGCCACAGCAAAAATTATAAGTGGACTGCAATGGACAGGCAGATACCTCTTCATCAGTTCCCACGCAAGTATCTCCAACAACAACCAAACTACAACGCTACGAGTATTCACAAGAACCACTTCGCATCATGCACTTGGCAACTCTCTTCATGACCTTCGCTGCGGCGTCTCTGGCTGATGCCTATGCATTGTCAGCCTACCCGAAGCTCCAAGCGCTGTACAACAAGTACAACAAAGCGGTAAGCATGCGAGAGGTCTGCAAGCTTCCCCAGGTTCTCACTAACATCACGCAGGGCAGTGCGTGCAGCAAAGTCGCCGCCGACGGTTTCACCGACGGCAAAGGCAACACTTTCCGCTACTGCTATGATTTCAACGACGATGTTCTCTTTCTTCACAGGAAGGGCGGGGGGCTAAATAACATGGACATTGATTGCGATGGTAGCACCAACGGTACGTTGGCCTGCAAGGACGATAAGACCGGGCAAAACCAGACAGCGTTTGGATGGAAAATCAAGGAGGAGCTTGGAGGCACGATCAAGGAGCTTGATGCTCAAGTTCATCCCTACGTAAGCCAGATTGCGGATCAGCCGATCTCATCGTGTTCTACAGGGCATATGCTAACCTCTCGCCCGGCGAAGGTTGTATTCGGAAACGAAGGCAAGAGCCCATCATTCAAACCAGACGTACAATGGGGCATGTCCGGCCTCGCAGTCATGGCTGTAGTCTGCAACAACCAAGTTCATTACGGAGTCTGGGCGGACACAAACCACGGCACTTCAACCGGCGAGGGTTCGCTTGCGCTGGCGAAGCTCTGTTTTCCGAACGAGAAGCTGAGTGGCAATGTGGGTCATGATGCGAACGATGTTCTGTACATCGGCTTCACTCAAGGGGATGATGCCGTACCCAGCTTGACGAATCCATACGTGCAGGCGAATGCCAACTGGGCCGCGAAGGACGCTGCCACGTTTGAAAACAGCATCAAGGCACTTGGAGATAACTCGACGGCTAGATTCATCCCTTCGGTTTGAGCAGGTCTGAGGCGCATCCAGCGGCGCGCCAGTACACTTCTCAGGGTCCTTGAAGTGGCGCCTTGACGTTACGATGTTCACCACAAAAGACGGCAAGTACAAAAACTCGGTGACTGTGTGAGATAAAAACTTTGTACCGTACACTCGTTTGCAGACCAATCACCACGAGATCCTCAATTCGCTGCGAATGCGAACTTAGGTCATTGATCTCCAAGCGGCGAGAAAAGTTCAGCATCTCATGTCGTTTCTGAAGCTGAGTGGTTCACACTCTTTGTCCAGAACGGGAATGGTGCGCGAAGCTCAGAGCTGAGAATCCTTCAGGAGGTGATCGCTTCTTCCACAATCACGACAATTTCCGGATTAAATCATCACGAGAAAGAGACAGAAGCACGCTCGTTGCTGGATGGCGACCTACTCAAAATCAACGCTACGATCATGGACACATCATGGCTGAGTTCCACCTGGCTTGCAACCGCATTTTTGTTGACGATCACTACACTCTTGGTCGTAACATGGCACCTCAACAGAGGCCCTTCGACTATTAACCGTTTCGAGACTGCACCGGAGCCGAACAAAGCTGTGCTGCGGACCGCAGAACAACTTCAAATGGCCCTACCGAACAGCATCTTTTCTCGACGGGATTCCGAGCTGCATACCTTCATTCATTCCCTCTTCTGCAAAGACGCACAAAGTCCAATCCCAGCATTCATCGTCAAGCCTCAGAACGTCAAAGAAGCCGCTACTGCTGTCAAAATTCTATCAGATGCAGTCGAAGCCTCTTCTGTCGACTCACCCGTCCGCTTCGCCATCCGCAGCGGTGGTCACTCCGTGGTCAGGGGCGCCAATAGCATCGACGGAGGGCTCGCAATCGATCTCAGCCATTGGAACTTGGTCACGCTCTCGGAAGACAAGGGTGCCGCTACCGTGGAGCCTGGTGCAAAATGGGGAGATGTCTACAGAGCGCTTGAGGCGCATGGCGTCGCTATCGCTGGAGGCCGTAATGCGGATGTTGGAGTAGGAGGATTGACGCTTGGAGCTGGGCTGTCTTTCTTCTCGCCGCAAGTGGGTTTTGCATGTGATACGGTTCTCAGCTTCGAAGTCATTCTAGCGGATGGCAGCATCATCACCGCCACGGACGAAACACACCCAGATCTGACGATGGCCCTTCGCGGCGGAGGGAATAACTTCGGTCTCGTCACGAAATTCACCTTTCGTACGTTTCCTCAGCAGAAGCTCTGGCTAGGGTATTACTTCTACTGGCCAAACCAGTCCCGACAATTGCTCAAAACCTATGTCGACTTCTGTCATCCGTCCGGCTACGATCAGAAAGCCACGTTACTCACAACATTCAATTACATCGCCGCTCTGGGCATCACCCTGCCCGCCACAAGCGTCCACTACACCTCTCCCATCATCAACCCACCCATCTTCTCCCCTTTCACAAAGATTCACGGATTCTGGACGACGAATAGACCTCGTGTCCGCTCACTCGAGGATTCCGCCAAATGCATTGGCGGCATGAGCAAACCCAACAAACATAACACTTATTTCGTCACTTCTTTTTCGAATGACTTGGACATGACGATATACGCACACGCATGCTTCGAAGAGTCGTGTAAAGCTGTGAAGAGAGTGACGGGCATGATTTGGACGCTGGTGTTGCAGCCTATTGTGCCGTCGGCGATGGTGCATCATGAGCGGAATGCGATCGGGCTGACATTCTCCGACACCATTACTACTGTCGAGCTTGTTGGGGTTTGGGATGAGGATGGGGATAGTCATGTTGTTTTCAGCGCGGCGGAGGAGCTGATTCGGAGGATCGAGGAGGGGGCGAAGGAGAGGGGGGTTTATCATCGATTCAAGTATGCCAACTATTGTGGTGCGAGGCAGGATCCTTTTCAAGGGTATGCGAAGGGGAGACATGAGGAATTAAGGAGGATTGCGAAGGAGTATGATCCGAGAGGGATTTTTCAGAAGGGGATTTGTGGTGGGCATAAGTTATGGAGGGACTGATACAATCTATGCGCTGGGTCCATGCCCGTACCTGTCAACCTGAGCATCCCATGACCCTACTCCTCCGCAGCCCACCTTGTCCCTGGAATAATGCCCCCATCAATCCTGATATCCGTTCCCGTAATCAATCTTGCTTCTCTCCCAGCCAGAAAAGCCACTACATTTACCACATCATCTGGAGTAGCAGCCCTCTTGATCGGCGCCCCTGACATGAAAGCTCTCGTCTGCTTCCCGCCATCCGCATCAAGTTCCGCGCGACCCATCCTCGTCATGACCAGCCCCGGAGAGACCGAATTGATACGAGTGCTTTTTTCTCCGTATCGGATAGCAGCTGCTTCAACGCGGAGGTTGTTTGCGCGTTTGCAGACGCAGTATGTGTGGCCGGGACTGAGGTATTTGAGCTCTCCATAGATAGGGCCTTGCAGGAGATTGGTGGCTGGAGCTGTGGCGAAATGATTCTCTAGATCTCTGGGTATTGCGGGAAGCTGAGGTATTGAGCCGAGGTGGTGAGCGGCGATTCATGAAATGTGGATGTATGCCGTATCTGGCTCGAGGAATTTGTGGAAAGCATCAATCATGTATGCAGTCCCCAGGAGGTTCGTACGCACGATCTGGTCAATAGACTGATTCGAGGTAGTGGGCGAGGTACCAGAGGTGTGCAGTATGATCTCAATAGTACCAAACGACGCAGCTTGCTTCGCGAAATGCTTGACGGAGCTTTCGTTCGAGACGTCAAGTTGAACGGCCTCCGCGACGTAACCTTCTGCTTCGAGAGATTCCTTGGCGGTCTGCAAGTTTCGTTCTGATCTGCTTCCAATGACTATGGTTCTTCCGGGGCCAAGCCGACGGGCAGCAGCCATGCCCATTCCGCCGGCGCCTGTGATGACAAGCACTTGGCTCGGCATGGCTTTCAATGCCATTCGTGTGGATCGGGAAGCCGAGAGACCTTTAGTCGTTTGATGAGCTGGGTATTGGGACTTAGATATCCTCTGCGACTACGGTCAGTATTCATGTCTCCGTCTCCGCCCTGATTGGCGACTGGAAAATGTAAAGCCAGGAGAGAAGTTGGGTGCGGCGAATTTGAAATATTTAACTCCCAGACAGCAGTGTCCAAATCTGACTATGCACCGAAAGTGGCAAGTCCTGAGAGAGAAGACTCGCATTCGGAGTCGTGCCGAGCTCAAGAAGCCGTTAGTGGTCATCCAAATGCCGCCGAAGAGTACGAAATGCGGGAAGAGAGACGAGCTTCTGTCGATGAAGGTATCTGGTAGCATCTTACTGTGTATCTATGGTCTCTATCAGCATCTAGGCACCAGGGCCTACTTACACTATTTCCAAATCTTCCCATCATGCACCGCTACGCAGGATTTGACTTTTGGATCGTACATTCTGCCTTCTACGTATGCAGCCATTGCGTCGCGATTGATACCCTGAAGTGTTTCGATGGTGACACCTGAGAACCAGGCCACATGGCTGGTGACGATCAGGTTCGGGACGGGCTCTTCTCCTTTACTGAGATCTGGTAGTAGTGGGCTGCTACCAGGCCCTCCAGGCTCAGTGTCAAGAACATCCGTTGCGGCTCCAAAGATCCAATTCTCTTTCAACGCTTTGGCGAGAGCGGCCTCGTTGACAATTCCGCCTCTCGCGATATTTATTAAAAGAGCGTCTTTCCGCATGCTCTTCAACTGAGGCTCGTCGATCGAATTGACGGTGTCCGGCTCTTTGGGACAGGCAACGCAGATAGTCGTGCTCCGTTGCAGGACATCATCGAACGGCACGCGGCCCTCGCGAACGGACTTGGAACATTTTCGTTCTGCGATGAGCACTTCTTTGAAGCCGAGAGCTTTGCATAGCAACTCTATCCGCTTTCCAAGAGCACCGTAGCCGATAATACCCATGGTCTCCATCTTGCAGCCGAGTGGCGGCCCCGAAGGCCAAATCGTCTTCGTCAGGCTATTTGTCTCCATCCACTCGTGGCTGGTCTTCACGCTGTGATCCACAGCTGCGATGCGTTTCCGACTTGAGAAGTACAAGCCAAGGAAATGCTCAGAGACGGCGTCGATGTTCGCACTGGGAGCATTTACCACGCTGATCCCTCGCTTCGCGCAATACTCCTTGTCGACCCAGCCCATTCCAGTGGCAAGAATTGCCAGAAGTTGTAGATTGGGTGCATTGTCCATGTCTGCAGGTGTGACGTTGATGACATTCGATATGACAATTGTTGCTGGTTTGATGCGTCCGGCTATCTCGTTTGGCTGCGTCCGTTGGTATGAGTCCATTGTATAGTCGAATGGAAGCTTCGCGAGCGGTAGATGGACGGCCTCCAAAAACACAATGTGATGTTTGTCGTAGCCAGGCGGCAGTGCTGGAGGTTGCTGGCGCGACCAGTACCCAACATCATTCGGCACATCGACCGCCATTGTGGCGAGCCTTCTTGGTGTCTTTTGCGGGCTGTATTGCTTCGAAGTAGACTGGATGCTGCTGGGAGTGTGCTTCTTGCCTGAAGTTGCCGATGGGAGTAGTACCGAGCCCACGTTGCAATTTGGCGGTGGCTGAGTGTACGATGCAAGTTCTTCCCCCCTCGATGTGCTCTCGCTAGCATTCAAAGTGAGACGTTCGATGTTGTTCGTTGGTGAGCAGCTCTTACTGTTACTCAGAGCTGGCCGGCCTGCCTATCAATGCCGGATATATCTCGGTGGACAGGAAAGTTTGTTCCGACGCGCCTAGGGCTTGGCGCGCCCTACCGTGTTACCGACCTCACCTTCATCCAGCTCTCCATCTCTTCGACCATCTCATCCATCATGTCCATCTCAGAGCGGCGACGGTGGCATCAAGTTCACGAGCTAATTCATCTTTTCGGGTCTCGGCATAGCCGCTGGTCTTGTAGTGTCGTGTGAGGCATTTCCGTGGCTGACTGTGCAGACTGCAAGCCTTTCCTGTTCCTCTCCGGATCCTGCGGAAGCGAATGTCCGTTGAACGTCCTTGGACCTCTACATACCCTGACAGACAATCCTTTGGAAAAGACGCCGGCTGTTTCTCTGGGTCGTGCCTCCAATTGCTTCCATCGAGCTCAACACGAACGCTCTGAGAAATGCTCTTCGCTTGAAACAAGCGCATCTGGGCCAATACCAGGATGTCCATGCTTCTGGACATGACCGAGCTTGTTCGCGTGCCACAACAGGTTCGCGGCCGAATAAAGACAAAAGCAGGCGCGATCTGGATCTCTGTGTCAAGCATGTCCGTCTGAGCCAATTCTACACAATGTGCCGCAACCTGATATACATCTTTCAGGTCTTGCCTACTGATGATCGTATCGGCCCGACGCTCTTGACTGGCGCAGCTTCAAGATCGCTCAGGTACATGCCCTCAAGCTCTAGCTTCTCAAACGGCCTTATCAACTTTGCTGCACGAAAATGCCGCTCGTGAGACAACAATTCGAGCTTCTACGCCGCTGTCGTCGGTCGACAGCGTTTTGGAAGAAACCTTCATCGCCAAAGAGCCATACAGAGCCCATGTTTCTTGGCCTTGGCGGATGACGGCGGCACGTCTGTGATATGTAAGCTCTCACCTGCAGAGCGCAGACCAATGTGACGACAGCGATGCAAGCCCACTCCGTTGTATCCGAATAGTAAATAAGCTGCCATGGCCGAGCTCGAGCTCAGCATTGAGCTTTGTCACCCCTCAGCTCTTCTCTCTTTGCAGTACCAGCACGTTGACAGCCATGCGAAAGTCAATAGGAATCGTCCTCGCGGCGGCGAGCTTGGTGGCTAGTCAAGGACAGAATGCGACTGCCTACACCGGTCCGGGCCCATATCCTCCTCAGGTCTCCGCCTTCTCGAACGCCAACACTGCTGGCTCTAAGACAGTGCCATTCGAGCTCTGGTATCCTTCCGAGTCCAATGACCCAGCGCCAACTTGGTCGTGGGAGACGAGAATAGAGACTGCCGAGATCTCCAATTCCAACATCGCAAATGCGCAACAGCTCGCTCAAGTCTACAACCTGCAGTGGGGAAGCGGGAACCTGGCTGATGCAGTCGGGCAGCATGCGGGTCAACTGGATTCCAACACCTTCTGTGTGACAGTCATTGAGAGCTTGTTTCCCAAGGGCACCACGAACAACTACAACGACAACACTGAAGACAACGCCAGTGACGGCAGCTGTACAAAGCCTCTGCGCAAGCGCTGCACCGATGCAATCCAGTCGGCTTTTGAAAACGCGGATGTGGATGCCGATGGATGTAGGGGTGGCAATCTTGACCTGGGGACGATCAGACAGTGCGATTGGACGTTTGAGCACAACTACCAAGCTGCTACCTACAGTAAGGACTTCAAACTTGCTTCCAAGTGTGAATTCGGACTCGCTGACAAGGATCTCCCTTCCTTAGATCTTCTCCGCAACTCCACTGCCAACGCAGCGGTCAACGGATCTTTCCCACTCAACAGCGGAGACGGCTTCGCATACATCGCGACAGATGTCTACGATGGCACGAACAGGACGTTCTTCGATCAAGCTGAGGGACGACTGCAGATGATCATCATCGACTCCGGCACTGTCTACACGCCCCTATGCATGCGAATCAACAACAACGAGAAGGCTCAAGGCGAAGCTACTGGAGCTCTCGGCAATTTCGCTACGACTTCTACTGGTAGCATGAACTTCTGGCTTGCTGGTGCGGCTGTCTTTGTGGGCTTGTCCTACATGCTATAAGCAAGCCAGTACCGGGTGATCGTGCTGTTTGACCGAGACAAGCGTGTGGTGAGCGCTTGTCGGAAGGGCAGTAGACGGGAGGCCATTAAGGAGAAAGATGAGACTTTTCTATTCACGTGTAAATATAATAAGAAGACAGAGCAGATCAAATACAGTAATGAGTAACTGATGTAGCTACCTTACCTTCCTGCAGCGAGCTCGAGCCCTGGATGACTCATCAAGGAGACAGTCACTCACTTGAGAAACAACAAGGACAGCTCTACGAGTTTAATTGCGGTGTTCGCCCAGCAACGAAGACAAAAGCACGGTTGCCGATGCCTCCAAACCTCCATATAAAGGACAACGACCCTGCGGTTGTCGTCAGTCAACTCGCACCCCTCCTCACGCGTTCTACTCAAGACCCTCGTCCAATCGTGGTCATGACATGCGGTATAGCAGGTACGTTACGTACACTGAACAACCTCATACCAAAAATCCAGATCACTGAATTGATCTATCACAGGTTCTGGCAAAACAACCCTCTCAAAAGCCATCCTCCAATGCCATCCTACTTTCTACCGCCTCTCAATAGACGAGATCATCGCTTCCAGACATGGGTTATATGGAGTTGATTATCCTCCCGCAATGTATCAGGAGTTTCAAGAGGAAGCCGATATCGTTTTCGATTCGGAGCTGAAAAGGTTGCTGCAGGATGGGAAGAAAGATATCATTCTCGATCGATCATTCTACTCCAAGGGAGATCGGGAGGTTTACAAGAAGTTGATTGAAGAGCTAGGAGGGAGATGGGTACTGGTTTATCTGAAAGTGGAGGAAGAAGTGTTGTGGCGGAGAATTTGCGAGAGGAGGGAGGAAGGGAAAGATGCTAACTCAGCTCTGGACATATCAAGGGAGGTGTTTGAGGGGTATGTTAGCGGGTTTGAAGTGCCTGAAGGGGAGGGGCAGATTGTTGTTGAGTACACGGAGTAAGAAAACTTTTGTAGAAACCACTAGCATCACCCTCAGCGCAAAGGTTGGAGGGGATTCAGTCCCAGAACAAGTAGACTCTGCACTCGGAACTCTGTCTCGCTTCCTCATTCTCGGTTCCCGGTAAGACGGGACTGGTGTGCAGACATCCGCCAGCAATGCTTGGATCTTCTTCAGCAGCTGAGTCGGCGAACTTGATGATCAAGATCTCGTGTGGCTCCTGTTCTGGTATCCAGTACCACCGCTGACTTTGTGGATCCTTTGGTGGAAGGCCTGTGTATGCTTCGATGATGTAGTCACCTTCTTTGGTAATGGTGCTGGGGATACGATTCTCTGTACCAACAATGTCGGACTTGTCGAGACTGCGCCAATCGAGGCCCGAGATTGGATCTCGCTTGACGGTTTTGAGAGATCGCTAGATAGGTCAGATTTCAGGTGCATTGGTACAATGAGTATGAAGACGGCTCACCCAAATACTGAAGCTGGCATATCTCGGCACCTTCACATCATGCCCAGCAGCACGATGCTCTTCCGCTTCAATCTGTGGTCTTGCCAAATCGCGAATGTCTTGACGTGCTAGACGGATCGTGCGGCGAAAGCCTTCCAGCGACATGTCGATATGAGCTTGGCGAGCTGGCTCATTGACGTCGTCGTCCCGTCCATTGACTGCACGACCCTGATTGGCATTTGCTTGGCTATGAAAATGAGCATACACGCTTACCTAGAATGCCCTCTTTTGGCATTTGAGCTATGGCTTGGTCCATAGCGCTACCTCTCATGGGCACATACGAGGGATCTTTCTGATTATCTGCCTTGTTCCGCCGGAACGCGACGGTGTGGACAATGCCTCTGTTCGCGCCAGTGAGGTTCAGCATCCAGTCCAGGACTTCGGGGGCGTATTTGTTTTCAGCATTTTTGCCTTGTAGCATCTCATCGGGCGTGGTGGAGAAGTCATGCTCGATGTAGGTAAAGCCTTGAACGTCGAGGCCTTTGACTCCCTTGGTCACGTCTTGGGAAGTGCGGAAGTCATGAAGGACAAGCTCCTCTTCCACCAGCCTTTTCGGAGCTGGATTGGCGAAGATGGCTCGATCGTGTGCTGGAACGGAGAAGTCCGGTTCGACAAAACGAAAGATGCCGCGTTGCTGGCCGGTTGAGCCCATCTTGACAGAAGATCGTCTCCGGCAGAAACAGAATGCTGGCATGCAAGTCAATTTCCGGCAGATGGAGAAGATTCAACTCCTCCGAGTAGTGCTAGACGGAGTATGCGGGAGACACGTTTGAGGTGGTGTTGTCCCGTACATGTAGTTGCACCAGTCGAAAAATCATCGTGAACGTCAGCGTGGAAGAACGTTTGACAGGTTCAGCCCATGTCCATGTCTACCGAGAAGGCGCATTGCGGGGCAGTTACAGAGGTACATTCCGCGTACGAGAAGGTGCGGACAAAGCCTCCAGACAGTACATCTTTCAGCAGTGAGACTTGGGACTGATAAGACGAAGATGCGGATGGAGTTGAGATGGGGATGGCGTTGAAATGGTTGGGGCAGTGGATCCTCAAACCTCAGGCAAGAAACGCTGAATCAGCTCCGGATGGTGCGGCAACAACTGGACGCGTCTCCATCAAAACGCTTTCTCTCTGTGACGTGACATCCACCTTGTCTTCCCTTGTGCCTATCGGAGTCACTCTGCTTTGCAGTCCAACGTGCGGTCGTGAATGTCTCATCATGATGAGGAGGACTCCCATACCCTTCAGCCGGATGCGCCTCCTACGACCGAGCAAGAGGTGAGAGGCTGGTACTTCACTGGCCTTGCTGCTGAAATCTTTGCTGTCTGCGGTGTTGGTGAGAACGATCAGGTCTGCTGTCTGAGCCAGAATTAAGAATGTCGCAGGCTCCTTTGCACCGGTGACTCTCGAACAGCTGGCCCGTGAAAGCGGCGTCCTTCGCTCTGATGGCAACACTCCATGCATTCAGCCGAAAGGCAGCACCCTCATGCGTGTGCTCGCTCGAGCGGCCGAGAATGGTGACAGCGATTTAAACAATCAATGCATCATCCACCCCTTTGGACGTCCGATGGCCACCCAAAGCTTCGCCATGTACACCTTCTCGGTTGCTGTCTTTGTGCAAGCACTGGTATTGCTATCCTTCAGCCCTGTTGCGGATTACGGCTCCTACCGGAAGCGGCTACTCTTGAGCTTTGCATTCACAGGAGCGACTGTGACAGCTGCCATGGTACTTGTGTGGCCTGGCGTCTATCTGCTTGCGTCTCTCTTCACCATCATCGGGGTCGTGTGCCTCGGCTGCACCTTCGTCCTACTGAACTCGTTCCTGCCTCTGCTGGCAGCCAATCACCCTTCTGTGACAAGGTCCGCCGAACACTTCTCTTACACCAACAGCTCTTCAAAACAGGCAGCAACGACACCCGAGCTGAAGCTGTCTACCCAAATCTCATCGAAAGGTGTTGGCTTGGGCTACGCTGCTGCTGTCTCCGTGCAGGTGCTCAGCATTGGTCTTCTGCTGCTACTGAAGAAAGCGAACTTTGCGTCAGGGTCCACCCCTTTGCGATGCGTGCTTCTCATGGTCGGAGTGTGTTGGCTCGCCCTCACGCTGCCTGGAGCGCGCTGGCTTCTAGAGCGTCCTGGCCCCACACTGCGAATAGCTCGATCCCGATTACCAGTTGCCTTGCAATACCTGTCTTTCGCATATCGATCCATCTGGACCACCGTGAGGACAGCTGCGAAGCTTCGTCAAACCTGGGTCTTCCTTATCGCATGGTTCTTGCTATCAGATGCAATCGCAACAGTCTCTGGGACAGCAATCCTCTTCGCCAGGACTGAACTTCACATGGGCACAATTCCCATTGCCCTTCTGTCGATCACTGCCACTCTGTCCGGAATTGCTGGCGCATTCACCTGGCCAATCATATCTAAGCAATTTGGTCTACAGACGAAGCATACAATCATCTTCTGCATGATAATGATGGAGCTCATCCCCTTGTATGGGCTCCTCGGCTTTATACCCTTCATCAAGTCTTGGGGCTTTCTGGGTCTGCAGCAGGCGTGGGAAATATATCCTCTGGGCTTTGTTCACGGCTTTGTGATGGGCGGATTGTCTTCGTACTGTCGTGCTTTCTACGGAGAAATCATTCCACCAGGTTCCGAGGCTGCATTCTACGCACTCTATGCGATTACTGATAAAGGCAGTTCGGCCGTTGGACCGGCAATCGTAGGCGCGATTGTCGATGCTGTGGGAACAATCAGGCCTGCATTCGGGTTTCTCGCGGTCTTGATCGCCTTGCCGATGCCATTAGTCTACATAATTGACGTTGGCCGAGGACGAGCTGAAGCTACGGCGTTGTCACACCAACTCGGCGTGAAAGGTGGAAATGTCGACGCTGAGAGCCTTCGAATGCAAGACTACGAGCGGAGGAACGAAGCCGCTGAAGGACTTTTGGGCAGGCGGCCGAGCATCGATGACGAATGAGACCCAGATCCTTGTGCTATTGCAGTATTTGCTGGAGAATCTCGAAGTAGAATATCATCACATCAGTCACATGCGCTCGCAGAAGCAGGACATCCTGGAAGCTGTTCAAAGTGTTCGACATCCCAGCTCTTGGCATTTGGTTGCCGGCCATCAGTCAGTCTGTTACTGCAACCGCACACGGTAAGTCAACGTGGGTCATCGCGCAGTTGCAGCGAGAGCAAAGGCACGACTCCGTAGAACGCCGACATCGCTTGCCAGATGACTCTCGGTCGGT
Source organism: Pseudocercospora crystallina (assembly GCA_003666085.1). Taxonomy (NCBI): domain Eukaryota; kingdom Fungi; phylum Ascomycota; class Dothideomycetes; order Mycosphaerellales; family Mycosphaerellaceae; genus Pseudocercospora; species Pseudocercospora crystallina. Next base: position 327,592 of record QQNG01000198.1, read on the forward strand.
GGCCTCTCGGATCAAAGTCTCACAGTGGAAGGATGGCGGAAAATCTCACTTGGTTCAGCACACGACACATGAGCGGCAAACAATCATATCTCCGGATCGATTGGATCTATCATGCAGCCCATGCAACTATGTTGCCAGCGACGCCGACCAAAGGCTACCGAAACTAGGTCATTCCCCCACAATCGTCTCCATCAGCTCCAGTGTTGTTGGGCTCGTTCACACAATAGACGTCGAAAGACAACGCCGCTACGTTGCCATGAAGTACATCACCTCTCTCATCACGGTTGGCATCACACCTCTCGCAGGCGCATTGAGCTCCTGCATTCTCGACTGTGAGGCTTCTGCAAGTCTGACTGCTTGCTCCACCTCAAGTTACAACGACACCAGCTGCCACTGCGACGATGGCGATTTTGCAACCGACTCCCAAACCCACATCTCCAACAACTGCCAAGACGAGTCAGGCCGCTGGCACAGCGCTCGCGGCGCAGCGTGTGGGAATCAAGAAGTTCATCGATCGCCACGGTCACATCTTTTGGGGGTGACCGCATCTTCGACCGTCGTCCTCACGACTTGCATCTTGGACTACCAAGCTTCCGCTGGCAAGTCTGTGGGATCTCATTGCTCGGAGATGAGTCCCAATAAACCACAGTGAATCAAGCACATGTCCGGACTTACGACTGCTAGGAGTATTGGTTTTTGGGTTCGGGGCCGAATTCTAGTCAGCGTCTGTCTGGGCACCATGGGCTTTGGACCTCTTGTAATTGTGACGACTTGAATTCATTGAGTTGGCCATAGATGCCCGCGTTTACTCGTTTTCAATTGCGCTACCACTGTCGCTTCGTCGTTACGCTGAGATGGATTTGGCCGAGAGTGAGCGATCCTTTTCCCCGGAAAGGTGTAATCATACTTTTCTAGGTGGTATGCAGAACGATCATCTTGGTCTGTAAGAAGTATCGCCCGGACTCGCATTCGTGCCGAGCCTTGAATGATCCTTGCAAGTCCATCCAGGGAGCCGCGAAGAACATGCGACATTATTCCGTGGCCTCACTTGACGAAAGAAGTAGGAGCCTATCCTCAGAGAGCCAGTCAAATCACCGTAGCGTCATGGGCGAATTGTTTACCAGACACGTTCCGTCGTATGGACCGAGGAACGAGGAACCAATCGAACTAGTTGATGATTGCTGATCTCAGGTGCTTTTTGATAAAGTCGCCCGGTCCTCAGTTCTGGGAAGTTGAGTCCAGTACCAGTTCACGTTGATCGCTAGGCCGAATTGACACATCTTGCCGGTCCTTCTGCCTCATATTATCTGAAAAGTGAGTGTTCCATATACTGTCACCCTACCTGCGTGTTAACCCGAGCCTCACCGCTTGTTAGCAAAGTACTCCACCCGCCATCTACAACATGAAACTCATCGTCACTCTCCTCGCAAGCGTCTGTCTTCTCCTGAGCGGAACACAAGCCGTGGCTCTTCCAGTCCCAGACGACTACGCGCCGGTACCGATCAATAAGTGGACTCGTCCTTGCACATATTACAATCGATGCCATCGAGAGCCAGGACGGTAGGGGGTTCTTTCTGGGGAGGATCTGCTGATGGCGGTCATTTGCCGGGGATGGTGGTTTCGCTCAGACGAGTAGGGGGGCTGTGGAGAAGGCGAATGATTCGGAGCAGCTGGTGTGCGGAGGATTGAGTCTATACATTGAGAATCGAAGTGCAGATTGGTGGGGATAAGTAAAGATACTCCTAGGAACGAGTATCGATGGAGATGAATTGATCGCGGCAGGTCGTGGTGCGCTCCAGGTAGAAAAAAAGGCATACGTATAGTATAGTTGAATCGAAGGATTTGACCATCGAAGGGCTGCTCTGATATTGCATTGCTCAGTTGCTGTGCCTCAATGTGACCGCTTCTTGGCGTCGATGGGTTTGACTAGACTCGACACGAAAATGAAGGAAGTTCTTTCCATTGAGGAGGTGGACTACGGGAGTTGCAAGTCGCAAAAGTCTTGAAGTCACCGAGGTGGATCCACGGGACAGCGGCCCGTTGCCGCTCGGTCTCGGTCTGACCCCTGGAACGACGTCAACGATCAACTCAATGCAGTGCCTTACACTCCAAGAAATTCTTCCAATATTCACTTCGATATGGACGATTGGCAAGGAGAAGCGTTCTCGAACAGACACGTCCACAATCGTGGATCTAAACGTAACAAGCAAGATGGCGGTACTAACGATGTTGACGTTACCAAGATCTTTGGAACTTACACGATTTCCTGTCACTCTGCCGCGAGGATAGCATCTAAGGGTGGTGAGAAGTATGAAGGGAAACTTGAGATCTTTTGTCTCAATGATGAGGGAAATGCGGTTTATGGACAGTTGCTCCTGCCAGATGTCTTGCATGCAAATGTTATCTTGGCGGGAAGTCGGAAGATGATGAATGAAGTTGTCAGAGGCCGAGAGCAAGAGACTGAGAAGGCAAAAGACCTGGAAGAGTTACAATCAGAATATGGAGGAACTGAAGATGAGATCTCCTCCGAAGAAGCTTCCGAAGATGATGAGTTCGAAGAAAACCCTGCAAAAGGTCGACGTGGCAAGACATTCGAAAAGAACAGTTTCCGGTCTTTGAAGTTCTGGGTCAAATGGCAAGGCGAATTGAATATCCCATCCGTTGAGGGGGGAGATGACTCAGTTGAACTGATGACAGACTCTGGGTACTGGATCTGGTCTGGTCGGCAGAGCAACCACTTCTCGGGAACGATCAGCTGCGCTGTCCTAGACTGGAAGAATGTCAGGATCGAGGGCTGGAAGCAGAAGCCTTCGAGTGCGAGAGACTTCGGTATGCAATGGCAGAAGTCGCAATGAGATATCTTTGCCCATGAATCCGCCTTACCAGTGGCTCACTCGAACACCACGCCCAGCCTGCCTTTATGCTGGTTCGACTGCATAAGATCCAGCATGTCCTGGAACTGACCAAGCTTGAATTGCGTCACATGCGGCTTGATGCCATGCTTGTGGCTGAACTCAAGACATCTCTGGAGTCTTGGTGTCGTGCCGTTGTTGGAGCCTCGCACCCGGATCCTGTTCATGGAGATGTCCATGGCTGAGAATTGCAGTGGTTTTTGTGGGATGCCGGTAACCATTAAGACACCATTCATACGCAGCAGTCCGGGTATTGAAGAGTACGCGGGAACCGAGTTGGTGTAGTTGATGGCTGCATGGCAGCCCTTGCCGCCGGCGATCTCCCGAATGCGTTGGACATAATCTGTATCGCTCGCAGGATTGAAGACATGGTCGGCGCCGCATGCCTTGGCTTGGTTTACGGCTTCTTGCGAGAGATCAATGCCAATCACGTTGTATCCTGACGCCTTGAGGTATTGAATGCCGAGATGACCTGCTTGACATCAGCTGAGGTGGCGTGAAGGAAGGCTACCAGCTTACCAAGGCCGCCGCATCCAACCACAGCGACCCATAAATCACTCGGATCACCTTTGAGCTCTGCAACAGTGTCGACTACCGAGTTGTACGCAGTACATCCAGCACAAAACATTGGTGCCAAGTCCTCTAGCTTCATACCATTCGGAACATGCACAGCATTTCGCCAGTGGATAGCAACATACTCCTGAAAATACCCATCGATTGTCATACCTTGCACTTTCGAAGTCCCTCGCTCGCAATACAAATTGTGAATCTGGCATTCATCGCAGTTGAAACACACATCGACGATAGGAAGCCATCCAATACGGTCGCCAGCTTTGAACCCTTCGACTTCCGACCCAGTCTCCAGGACGATACCGCAAGCTTCATGGCCCATCGTTATCGGCTCTGCTTCTCCGAGATTGAGACCTGCTTCGTTTGTTTCGAATAGCATGAGGTCGCTGTGGCACAATGATGCTGCCTTGACTTTGACTAGGATCTCGAAAGGTCGAATCGATGGCATGGGGATTTCATTGATTGTGACTGACTTGTCTTTGGGATTGAACTGAGCTGCTTTTTGTGTTCGCGGCAAATGGTTGCCGTTGATGCCGTTCAGCGTCATTTTGATATCAAGAAACTGAAGTCTGTGCTCGATTCTTTAAAGTTATCGTGCAAGAATAGATTCCGCGCAGTTTGGTATGATTCTTGTTCGCTCTGGGCTGAGTTCCATCTTGTTTAAGACCAAGTCATACGACCAGATCACGATTTTGCCGGGATCCGCAGCCGAGGACCCCAGTCATGACGGACCGAGATTCATTGGGACTGGAGTATGGGGGAAAGTGAGGAGAGCCGGTGAATGCTGGTGTCGACGTCTACTGTAACTCCTCGATGGGTCGCTGGACTATACGGCCTGTGAGGGAGCTCCTGGAAAAGCATATCCTTGCTCGGGGTAGCTGCTGACTGGTGGAAGAGGAGAGAGACAAGTGGCTCGCAGTGCTAATCTACTTCAAAAGGAGTAGTCAATTAATGGCCATATGCGGGGAGAACATTTGTTTGCGAGAGATGCTGTAGCAAGAACAGGTCAGCAGTCTTTTTGTAGAGCATTTCGGTCCAGTCGCCCAGGTAGCGTGTCTCATCAATATTGACATGACATTGATGGCTCGGAGCTTCCCGATTCACAAAGACTCCTTCGCGTCCTCCGTGTTTTGACTTCACCTGGCTCAACAGTCATATCGATGCTTCGACGACTTCACACGCAGCTGAGGCTGATAGATCTCTCCTCCACGTGGCTATGCCCATCATTTGCGACTCTGCCTAACTCAGCGCAATGGAGTCGCCCCATCGAGAGCATTTTCGGTCTTCGCACCCGCGTTGGACCGCAGCGGGCGCTTGACACGCATTCGAGACGAACACGAGAAGGCATATCTGGCCCTACCCCGAATCACCCTTGATCAGTTCGACGCCATACCAAATCCTACAATTGAAGATGCCAGATCATGTCTGGCACATCTGCGGGAAGAGCTTATCAAACTTGACAAGTCGAAACGGAGAGAGAAGGTTCAAGAGGTTAAGGCAGGAGCCAAAATACTCCTGTGGGTCTTGAACTGCTCTCGTGAGCATCAAATTGAGATCTCAAGACATAGAATGTTCGTTGATATGGTATGCTGTTTCGTTGTCGCCGAAGGCAAGGAAGATGTTGTTGTGCAATGGATGTACAGCGAACATGAAAGTCGCACACCGACCCTTGTACGCGAATGGGGTAAGGATTGGAGCGGCAGGAACCCTCTCCTGAACATGCCCTGAGATGCGTACTTAGACCTATCCACAAGTTCAAGCCGCTGATGTCGCCTGGAAATACGGGAATCCTCACGGCAATATTTGTCGCCGCGAGGCGAGAGTTACAAAGCCGCACATGTGCTCCTTGCAACGGCAAGACTTTTGACGAGTACGTGGCAAATATCCCATTTTTACATCCTCAGCAAATTTCAGACGACTATCAAGCCCGAGGCAGTTTGTATCACCCCGATAGAGCGGACGGCGTGCTGTTCAATCGATTCTTCAAGACGAACGCTTCTAGCATTGAAGCTGTATGGACGAGTCGCTCTACCAATAGAAACAATTTTGGCGACACCATATTCCGGGCGGCATACCTGTTTTGCAAGCGCGGACATGAAGATGAGGCTGCCGAGCTCTTGAATATAGTGGAGTCAAAACTTCTCAGTGTCTGGAGGGCCCGAGACGTCATGTGGAAGCAGCATGATGCTGATCCCAAGTTGGCGTCTCTCAACGCCTCAAATAAGCAAGTTCCACTGGCCATCCAACAACCCGATCCCGAAGGAAATGTACCTCTACCGCTATTTCGATGAATGTGTCTCGACTGCTCATTTCGACTTCTCCGCAAAATCGCCTAGGAACTTCCAGAACGTATCTTTCCGCCAACCCCTTCGCTTCCAGTCATTCAACGACCTCGGCCATTCATCAATCACGCTTTTCAGCGTCCAATCATGCGCCAGCAAAGTAAAGACGTTCTCGTTTGCATCGAAACCTTCTACCTTCCGGATCGTTTCCTTCAGATCATCTTCGTCGTAGATCAACGCATACTTCTTCTCCGGATACTCGCCTGGATCGATGAGCTGCAGAACGTGGTCGTCCTTGGCGCCACCGCGGAGTACCTGATGGAATAGGCCACCCGGACATATTGGATCGTGGAGATGAGGCACGGGTGATGGCTCAATTTTGTCAGTCAAAGGATGATACACGCTCGGTCTGATTTCTCCACAGTGATGTGCTGAGTCGCCGCACAGATGAATGAACTCTGGCGGGTCTACGCTCGTCCTGGCAAGAGCGTTCATGTGCCCAATGGTATGACCGGGCGAATCGAGGATATAAAAGCTGCCGTCTCCGAAGTAATCGAATGCCCGGAAGTTGCCGATTTTCAGACTGGACTTGCTGAATGGAATCTCGACAACTTCTCGACCCTCGAAATCGGACTGAAGGGTCTGCGCGTTCGGGTCGACCGGCCAGCCTGGCATAAAAGCTTCTTTTGCACCCTCACCCATTATCAATTTTGTTGATTCTGGAAAAGTCGAAACGTCGCCGGTATCTGCAATCAGCCAATCAGCAACCAGGATGACAGCAAAGTCCACTCTAAACGGCACTCACGATCAAAATGCCAATGACTCCAAATGACGCCCTCAATCTCCTCCAACGCCAAACCTCCCTGCTCCAGAATCTCACTTACGTTCTTGCTCGCCTCCAACACCTCCACGATCCCATCATCGAAATACTTCTGGAGATTCAGACTTGGAGGCGCATTCTGCCAGTCCTTGCGCATCCCAAGATCGTAGATTAGTCTGCGGCCTGAAGGATGCTCGATTAAGATCGACCAGGTTCCGCAATCGAATTTGTCAAAATCCAGGACCAACTCGTACATGTGTTTGGCGGCGTTGCTGACCAGGTGCAGAGTCGAGTCGATGGCGGAGACTGTGACTGGGACGGAGCCGGGAGGGATTGAGAGGGGTGGCGGTGGTTTTCCGGGCATTCTGCAAGGGTTTGGCTCTCGGGTGTATGCTTTTTCGGTTTGATTTATCGCTGTATGGGCCACTCATTGAGTTTTGAGGTCTCTAATATGCATTGGCACTCAACAGCATGCCATCGGACGACTGTGGTTTGGTCCGGCCGGACGACCGGATGAAATGGATGAATCGCCCGCGATCGAATCTTTTCATTTCAAAGCAACGTAACACAACTGCGAACGATGGTTGTGATATGTTCACTAATTGTCAGAATGTCAGAGAGACGCAGCCGCATGCGATATTCGTGATCCATCAGCAATCTTATCCCGGTCAATGCCCGAGCGACCTCCTCTAGCAGAGGGAAATGAAACCCGGGCAGGCCCCACTCAAATGCTCCAAATATCAGGTAACTCCTCAAAAGCTCTTAATATGGAGGTACATACACCACCTCGCCTCCCTCTGCCGTCCAGGACAATTGAACACGTTGATTCGATCGACGGCTTTTAACCCGAATTGTTCTTTATGCTCGGCCAGCAACCACGCAATTCCCTTTCCGTTATCGGAAGATAGGGCGGCGAGGGCTTGGTATTCTTCGATCGGATAGGAGAGACCGGGCCACTGAATATTTACGTCTGTCAGCGAGAGATTTTAACGAGGGTGGAAGAGAGGGGTTGGGAGAGACTTACCTGTTCCAAATCCCCCGGTCCACTTCTGCCCGTAACCATCCTCAAAAACCTCTGCGTCTTGTCTTGAACCAGATTGTGTCGAAACATGTGTTCGAATTTCTTCGAATCTGCTGCCTCAAATCCCAATGCAGCCATGGCTTGCTCCCACGCGAGGAAGAACACATCACTCCATCTCCACAGCGGCGTAATCCGATTGTCCGGAATAGGTCGATTCAGGGCTTTGATTTGGTATTTCGGTCCGTAATTGTTCGTTGCGACCACCGCACCGTCTTTGAAGTTTACCGAGTTGATGGATTGCGCCTGCGTGGGTGGATAGACGATGCCGGAAACTTCGCGGGCGATGCCATGTCGAGCATCGATTTCATACCAATCATTTGGATCATTGAATATTCCCAAATCCTCAAACGTGTCATTCAGACCCCAGGTTGAGAATTCGAACTCGTTCTCCCGGTCCCAGGAGGTGAGCCAGCCGTATTCGTCCAGCTTCGCAGTATCCGTCCTACAAAACATAATCGAACGTAAGCATCTCAATCCACTGCATTTTCCCGTATTCAACACCGGATTCCTGCACTCACCATCCACTTTGCTCTGGACATAATCCCCACCCCAACTCCGCTTGCATAGCACATGCCAATCCATGGCCCTTTTTCACGGCTTTACCTTTATCGTCAAGCGTCTCGATTTCGCCTTGGAGGTATGAACTGTCGTGGCCGAGCCAGGATGGGTCGGCGTTGTTGGCGGTGTTTGCTCGGCGGATAAAGCTAGTCGAGTTCGAGTCTTGTGGTATCAAGGGAGGACGCGGGGTTTGATCAGACCTGGAGGAGGTCTTTGATAGCGAGAATGCAAGCCACAGGGATATTATGAGGAGGACTATGGTTCGGACAGTGGCCAGAAGGAGGGCTTCTCGATGTTGATTCATGGTGTAAGGCATGGCGTGCGGTATGAGTGGTCGGCTAGAGTATGGACCTTTGACCGCGGCGGATGATGTGACTGTAGCATCGAGAGTGACGACAGTAGAATGATTAGGGGACAAATGGCACGAGACAGGCGCATGTGCATTGGTATCACATGAATGTGATCGAAAGTGTATGTCTGTGCATCATCGCACCTCTAGCCATGTACAATTGGGGTATCATTGACCTACAAAGTGCTCATGCTTGAGCGCGGAATATGAATACTACGAGGCGCCTCTGTTGATCCGCATCCCGAATTCGAAAATTTTCGACTTTTACTTCTTTGATCGAGTACGCGCAGTCGTACGAGGGGGCTTGACCACCTCTTGCTCACTGGAGTCTTCGTCTTCGTCTTCGTCATCATGATCATCATTGGCAGCATAGAAATACTGACTTCTAGTCGGCGTGGACTTCGCTGCTCGACCACGAGTACTTCGTTTGGCGGGCTTGGAAGTCGATGTCTTGGCTAATCGTGAGATAACGACTTGCGGAGAGCTGTGCTGGCGTTTGAGAGGAGACTCCTCGTCCTCGGCGTCTTCCGCGCCTCCTTGTTCTTCATCCCCCTCGAGATCAGAAAGAGGAGACTCTTCGTCGCTGGTAGGCTCTGGATCGACAACTCTCTTTGAGCTCCTGCGAGCCATGGGCTTGGCGGGCTTCTTCGCAGCTGTCCTTTGGGTGGAGGCTCGCTTGCTGGTCTTCTGTGATGGCTTAAGGGATTCATCCTGCTCTTCGTTACGTCTCTCTACAGGTAGCGAGACCGAGGTCACCGGGGCATGGCTGCTTTCATTCGATGGCTCGTCCATCTTATCTTCGACTAAGAATCCGCCATCCTCAGGTTCGGGTGCCTCGACCTCGTCTTCACTATCAGCCAGGAAGCCACCAGCGAAGTCTTCAGGTGGCTTTGCTCTTGTTCGAGGCACCTCTTCCTCTTCATGACCGGGCCGGAAGAAGCCACCGGCGCCGGCGTCATCACCCTCGTCCGCTTGCATAGCGTCCACATTCCGTCCTTCCCTCTTTGCGCGTCGCACAAAGGGATTGATTTCGTCTTCCGCACCTGCATGCTCGTACTCTGTGCGCATCCTCTCCACAATCCGCATTCCCATCACCATCTTCCGCCACCAATGCAGCGCAGCAGCGGTGCGTTTCGTGTCTTCTTTCCTCTTGATCTCCTTCTGCTCGGCCCTCCATGCATCACGCACCATCTGGGCATTCTCTTGAGCGACAACAACGCCTGTCAAAATTGGCACAGCACGTTGCTTGCCAAATTCGAAGCCCGTACATGCTTCGGCGTAGTCAATCTCCAGTTTTCGACAAAGCTTTGCAGATCCTTTCAGTGGCAGGTGAACAGCACCTTTTGGCACCATCGTCTCGACATAGACGTCCATATTGCCAAAAGCGTTCTTCGGAATGACGCCGTTCTCAATTGGAGGTGGAATGATCCAGTCGGTCTGATCCCAGCTGTATAGTCCTTGCTGCATCTTCTCGCCAGTCTCGCGGAGTGTCTCCTCCATCTCACGCTTGCGCGCCAGAGTAACTGCACGCACAGGGACGTGCTTCATAGGCTGCTCACCGAAGTTGACTGCCCGTCCCTCCTTGTGCCACGATTCGACAGTCTTGCAGGCGACAACATCATCGCGACGATAGACAGGATGAGCCTTGGATTTCTCGCCCTTGCCAGCAGTAAATGTCTTGACGGGCTTGGCACCGGGCAATATGGCTTCCTCTCGTCGCAGATGCTGCTCAAGGACGAATTCGGCTGACTGCTTATACCACTGCAGGCTCTCCTTCTCCACTTCCTTCTCTTCTTTGGCAGGCTTGAAGGGCTTCAGGTCGGTCTGCTCTTCCAGGTCGTCGGCAGGAGTACGTTTGGCGTGCGGACGGTCATATCCTGACATGACAGTTCGGAACCAATCGAACTCTTCATACTTCTTAACTTTGCCACGCTTGTTGTAGATCGCCACCTTTTCGACAGGCATGCGCATGCCTTTGGTCTTTCCCGGCAATTGATGCTTCTTCAAGTAGCGAACAGTGACGTCCTTGGCTGAACCGTCAGCAGAGAATCCGAGAATGTAGCAGATGACCTGCTTGGCTTTGTCAGCCTTGGTGCCTCGTGGCTCGAATGTTTGCGGCAGTTCTTCATTAGAGGCGATTGTAGACAGCACAATTGGATCAACAGGTATCCATTTGTGAGAGGCAGGTGAGCAGACTTCCGTCCAATACGTGGGAAAGGCAAGGTCCCGATCGTACTTCTTGCCTGCTCTCTTCTTCGGAACTGATGGTGTGACGTCCACAACGGAAAGATCATCGCTGTCGGCGTCGTAGATATGCGCTTCTTCATCAGATGGCGGATCACTGAGCGGACTGTCGGAATCATCCAGGTTGATAGGGTCGCTCTTGTTGCCTCTGGAAGATTTTCGAGTAGGCTTCTCTTCCTTCAGCTTGCCCAGTCCTACACCATTTCTTCCACGGTTTGCGGATGGCGTTGTATCCCTGTGCTTCGTGCCATTTTGCTGCACGTTATTAGGACTGCTTAGCGTCCCCTCAACTTCCTGTTCCGCCATTTCCTTCTCGTCGGCCTTCTTTTCGGCAGCCTTCTCCTTCTTCGTTTTGGCAGGATGTGCCTCCTCAGTCTTACTCCACCCGATGCCTGCAGGCTGCAAGTTCGCTACCATGCGAGCCTCAAGCCCAAGACCACGCAGTAGTGCCACGAAAAGCTGTCCGCCGACATCTCGCGATCCCTCGCATTTCCTGGCGAGCTCACGAAATGCAGCCAAACTATCGATCCGCTCGCCATGATCCTCCGCATCGTCGCGGTTCTTGTCCCAATGCTTCAGCTCTTCTCGCAGCCTCTTCAGTGGCATGTAGCCCTGCTTTCGCAGAGCCGGGGCTGTCACAGCAAAGCGTTTCCGCCAGTACGCGGTCAGCACCTTAAGCAGCCTGAGTAGCGGGTCGCCCTGACTGAGGTTTGGCACGCCCTGCTCTGCGTGTTCTGCGTCGTAGCTCCAGTCTCTGCTCTTCTGCTTGCTCTTTCCCTTCCGGCCGCCCTTGCCTTTCGCCTTGGCTGCAGCTTCCTTCTTTGCCTGTAGCTCCTCCTTGGTCAGTGTGCCCATTGCCTCTCGCCATCGCGTGACTTCTTGCTTTACGCCTTTCGGAAGGTCATCAACCAGTGTCTTCTGTACTTCCTTGTCGTTCAGCCAAGAATTGCGAACAGCGTTGTGCCACATCAAAGACTGCACGTGAAGGCAATGTGTGAGTAGGCGGATTTGTCGTTCGCGCTTCGAAGGCCCCTTCTTTCGTGTAGCCAGCGAGACCAGAGGCTCTTCGACGTAGCTGCCATCCTCGTTCAGAGAAATGTCAATGTCGCCTATCTCGGGGTCTGGCTTTTTCGAAGAGGAAGCATTCGACATCGCCGTAGTGTCACCACTGATGGCGTCTTCCCAATCCATCTCCTCATCGTCCTCGCCATGCTCTGATTCCTCCTTCGCAGCGGTGACCTTCTGCTTCTTCGCGGGCGGGGCGTCAACATCCTCGAATTCATCGCTATCGACATCGCTGAGAGATTCATCATCATCGTCGTCGTCGTCGTCCAGGCTGTCGAGGAATTTCTTCGTCTCAGCGGCAGGTCTGATTTTCTTCTGTGGCGTATCGGCAGCTTCAAAGAGAGTCGGTTTCTCTTGCTTCGCGGTCGTCTTGGCCCGTTTGGAAGAGGTCGGCAGAGGGTCGGGCGAGTGCTCGCGCTTCCGGGACACGAAAGGCGGCATCTTGGTGGCTCTGTCACATGTTTCGTGTGCGAGTTGGGAGAGAAAGTCCAGACAACGCGACTTCCACTTTCACGCGCCAGTGACTCGGTACCTGCGTCATTGAAGGCAGCACAGGCCACGACCGTTTCAGATCTGGCGATTCTTTCAGAGCCAATAAAATGCTGACTCAGCCAAGCAACTCTGAAGATCTGTTCGACTGGAAAACCCATGAACAAACAAGTCGACAGAATGCAGATGGCAGGGAACCACAGGAGTTACGAGGATATACGAGCCTTTCATATATGGCGATGTATCAGGCCAGATGCCTTGTTGGTGGTTGACCGATTCTGCCGCCTGCACGAGAACGAGAACGATGTTGGATGAAAACCGGCGGAAGTCGGACCACTTCCTGCTCTCTCACCACCAACTCCAACACCATGACCGAGCAAGAACAGGACAGCGGACCATACAATGACGAGCAGCTGATTGAATGGAGATTTCTCAACTTCCTCTCCGTGCTGATTTGTGCCGTATTCGCCTCAGCACTGGTGATACCTCCACTGTACAGGTCATTCCCGGCTCTGGTCGTCGGCAGCATCGCCCTCTACACATGGGCACTACATCTGCTATCGCTGGCCGCGGACTACAAGTACAACATCGTCACCTCCAAGACCGAGAATCCCGAGCAGGAGCTGGACGATCTGGCACTCGGCGGTACAGTCTTCTTCGCACGAACGGCAGGCGCAGTGGCGAGTATCGCTGTTCTGGCCATTCCTTCCTCCTATTTGAAGCATCATGGAGATGATCCAATCATCAACGTCTGTCTGCGAGTCAGCTGCTTCTTTCTTGCATGTAAGCTTCTGGACCTGACGGTGGCGAGGGCGCACAAGCCACCACTGCGAAAGGAAGGGCAATCCGTGCTGGCAATCAACAGTCACGGACGACGAGCAGAGTACATCTGGCTTTTGATGACAGAAACACGATACCGAGCCTTCGACAACGCAGTGCAAGAGCCGAGACGACTACCCTCCGAGAGGAGCGTCCTCTGGGCTTACGGACCTCTGGTGGTCTTCCCGCTACTGGTCTACCTATTCCCCGTTGCAGAAACGAAAGTCTTGTTCTGCTTGATGTGCATTCAATTGGGCTTAGAAGGCGTACACACACTATTTCATCCCTTCTGCCCACACTATTTGTTTTGGCAACCCTTCGCCGCGACAACGATCGCCAGGTTCTGGGGTGTCCACTGGCACCAAGGTGCTGCTCCTTTCTTGAAGTCAATCGGATACGATCCAGCGTACCTGGCATTCTCTAAACTCGGCGGACATCGAGCTGGCAGAGCAGCTGGCGTCCTTGCTACCTTCAGCCTCAGCGGGATCTGGCACGCGTGGTGCGCAGCTGCTTTGAGTACCCGACCTTGGCGTGCAAGCGTCAGTCTCTGGTTGCTGTTCATGTCTCACGGAATCGGCTGTCTTCTTGAGAGGGCGATCTGTAGACGGCAAGGTGGAATTGTCCAACGCATTGTTTGCTGGGTCGTCCTTATTGAACTTGCAGCTGTTTGGCTCAGAGACGTCTTGCCAACTTCTAGAATACCTTGGTTCACGGGCAATGAATGATGAATGCATCTCCAAATGTGGCCAACAGCTGTAGATTTTCTGGAATTGCAGCAACACAAGTGAAGATCACAACGTAGACAGCAAAAACCCAAAGAAAATGCACGATGCTTCATTGCAGGGCGCTTGCAGTTGCTGTAAGTGCCAGGCGTTGATACCTTGCGGTCTGTTCAATGTAGTTCAAAGCAGTCTTGTGAGGGCTTCATCCGACCTTTCCAAGTCATTGTCTTGACATGAACGGTGCGAGGGACGAGTTTGGATCTCGTTGCCGACGCTCTCTCTGCTACTGCAATCTCTTACTGTCTGCGAAATGCGAATCTAGGGGCATGGAAAGCAGTCAGCATTGGAGAGGAGCCATCTAGCTCTCTCGTTAGCTCGATAGCTTTCTATGCTACTATACTTACGTTCTGTAGTTCGAAACGAATTCCATTGAGAGAGTGAAACGGCAAGGAACCTTTCTCTCAAACCGAGCAGCGAAAGTCTGTATTCTTGCCTCAGGAATTGAACCTCATCCCAGAACGCCGAGAAACGGCCGAGGGACACCGCGTCTCCGACGCGCTTCTTAGACGCTTCGTGACTACAACCATTGAGTATACACTGCCTGCCCTAGACTGATCGGGGCCGAGACCATATCGGCATCTCTCATATCACCTCAAAAGACAATGATTCGCTGATGACTTTCAAGGAACATGAAAGCCTCCGGAGCCGTGACCTGGCGTCCGTCTTTGAGGCCGCGATGGCACCAAGCATGGAGGACAGATGTCGTCCTTGGGCGCTGGAACAAAAATCAAACTGGCATCTCAACACGCACTTTCAGCACGAGACTGCCCTGCCGAGAACCCATGCGGTATTACACGCAGGCCGAACGGGACCAGATAATGAAACTCCGTGCGGAAAGGACTCCCATCAAAATCATCGCTGAGAGACTGGGTCGAACGCAGAGGTCCATCTTCGGCCTAATCGGGAGGATTCGTGATCATAATGCAGCAGGCACTAGCGCTGAAAACCGCGAACGAACTTATCACTTTTGGACTACGAAGGATAGTGTAGAGCTGAAGACGCTTCACGCTCAAGGGCACTCGTACGCGTCCATTGCTTCAAGAATGAATCGCCCTTTGTGGAACATACAGTATGGACTACACAAATTCGTACTGGGGCACGATACCAAGGGACTGCAGCGCAAACTCTGGACGCGGGAAGAAACGGACACTGCTTTTCATCTTCAGAGCGAAGGGAAATCTGCCACTGAGATATCCAAAGTTCTTCGGCGTAGCTATAGCAGCATACGGCGCAAATTGAACGCTGCAGGTCGTAGAAGGGCCAAAAGATCGATATCCTTTGCAACCGGGGCACACTGGTCACAAATTGAAGACGAGCGGCTGCTCACTTTTAGGGCAGAACAAAAACCATGGAAAGAAATAGCAAAGACCCTACCTGGTCGAACGCTAAAAGCTTTGAAATCGCGTCACGAGCGACTCGCCAACGGGTCAGCTTCCTGTCCCTGCCCGATTCTGGAACGAGGCTGAGTTGATGCTTCTCAAAAGACTCAGGAGTGATTCTCGTCCTTATGCAGAGATCGCTGCTCATTTGGGGAGGACGGTGAGTTCGGTCAAGAGCAAATGGTGTGCGATTTACGAACCTACGACCGCTCTCTTGTGGTCCGAAGAGGAAACCGCACTTTTGCGGAAATTAAAGGCTCAAGGAAGAACATATAGAGAGATTTCTGTCCACCTGCCTGGCCGCTCTACTCATGCATGTAGGGGACGTTTCGAAGCGGTGGTTGCAGAGGATAGTGATGTTTCAAGGCGATCGGATGAATTGGGAACACAAGCATAAGACACCTCGTACCAGGGAGCTGTCTGCAAGCTGGTTTGTGACCGTGGACGCAGTGCCAGTATGCTACCGGTTTCCCACCTCGTCCTCTGTGATCGCGATTCCCATGCGTCGTCACTCGACCGAGCGTTTCCCAGACAAAACAACGTGCGAAGCCACAATAGCACATCCTGGTAGGCGTTCGGGAGTCCTTCGAGGCATACTCGTCGTCCAGCGTAGTCACGGAGACCGAGAGTGCCGGGAATAGGAATCTGGCTTACAAGGTACTGAAAGCCGTTCCACTCGCTTTACTGTCCAGCAATGTTCTTTCAAATATCAGTACGATACACACCCACAGCATGCGCTTGCGAGCAAGGAACATACCCTCGCCGAACACAATGCACGAAAGGAGCACCACGAAGGACACCCGTCTGCGATTAAACAGTTTTCGGCTGCTGCATGCTTTTCAGAAGCCCACTACTATGGTCGGTCTGGATGCCCTGTCTCGAACTGGCTTGGAGCAGAGAACCGACAGCCTTTTAAGAAATGATAGAAATCAAGGGTGCACAGGAGCGAGAGGTCTCTGTTTGGTGCTATGACTGTTGTCTGTCGCGTCGGTTGTGCAAAATCTAGCTGCAAAGGATTTGTCTGAGATTCCACCCAATCTCCTTATTCAGTACCAGGACAGAGGTTAGATGCTACATAGATTCAGACTTGAAATGAACAATGCAATACGTGTGAGCAGGAATGAATGGCACGGATATCCACGTGAAAAACTTCACGGTTCGAAGCACATTGTGAGCCACCCCATGTCACAGTCTTCTTCTCCTACTCGGTTTCCCCTCCAGCCTTCCAGGTCATCGGAATTCGAGGGTCTGAATCACTGAGCCGTTTTGTACAAGGCTTCTCGACAAAGCTGATTGCCGGTTGCTTCTCTTCGAGATCGAGTTGTTCCAATGTACTGCACGCGATCTTAAGATCACAGGCTGTGATCCAGATCGTGGCGTTGATGTGTATCTTACTCCTAACTGTAAGAGGGCTACTACGCACAGGTGAGTACAGTCACGCAGCTAAGGTCGGACGAGTCTGGTGAGAAGCGGCAACAAGCTTTGTTACTTTTCCTTGGTAGTACGGAGCATAGAGAGTGTGTCATGCGTTTTGTCCACCGATCCAAATTGCGAGTCACCCGTTGCTCCGGCACGTTTGTTATGGTTTCCTGGCAGCCTGCAAAAGTTCGTCTCACTCAAATCGATGCAACGTCACCTTTTCTAGTCCTCAACGTCGACCAGTGCATGCTCGAATCCCGGAAGTCAATTTTTTGACTGATGGAGGTCCGTATCGTCTCTGGAGTTCTTGGATATCTTCTCTTACTCGTGCAGTGAGGTACTGTCTTTGTGGCCAGGTGCTACGGACCGGTTCCAATCCGAGTCTTCGAGTTCTTGCGCTCTAAGAAATCCAATATCCGATTGGGCATTGCGGCGATCCCGATTGATCATCCAGAACGCGGCTCGTGTATTCTTAAGTCTCTCGGACGCTTCGGCTTCGCAGCTGGAATCGGCATCATCACGGCTAATCTTATCTCTGAGCTTGTAATAAGCCAATCGAACCTGGCGTGCAGAGAGATCTCTACAGATTCCAAGAACGACGAAGGGGTCGTCGATCGGCGCGGACGACTCCGCCTGAGGGTTAATCCTAGAACCCTCGCACTCGTCGCTCGATGCGCTGAATAAAGGATTTGGTCCTCGGGAATGCTTGTGTCTCGATCTGGCAGTCAATTCCTCGATGGAACTTTCTGGATGGTATCGGGCGGTATGAGCCGAAAAGTTCTTTGCACTGAGACATATTCTGCGACTCTGCTCTTCCATGTCACAGTCTGCACATATGTAATAGACGGTGGAGCCGTTTGGCTGCAGGCCATGCACGCTATCCTCATGACTATAAAGCTCAGCATATGAGATGAATCCTTGTGGATGAGGACAACCAGCAATATGACAATGCACAAGCTCGGTGTGCATCATAGCATGACTCCTAAATCAAGATTAGCCACTGAGATGTAGGAACATGCCTGGGTGCTTACTTGGCTTCATCGTAGCCCGCTGATCGGCGGTGACACACAGGGCAATTTGATATAGGGCCGTGGTCATCGCCAGTCTCATTGTCAGCCGAGGACTTTTCCAGCGTCAGAGAATGCGGGTCAGGATCTGGCAAAGTGGTCGGCTGATATGCATTATCCGAAATCAGAGGCGACAGCAATCGCGGCGACAGAGGAGGCTCCACAGACTTCTCTCTCACATGGGTCGTAATCAGCCCCGGCGTGTCAGTCCTTCTTGATATTCTACCGTAACCTTCTTCCGCACTTGTGCAGCCTATTCGATCTTGAATCATTTGAACAAATGTGCTCTTACTTGCAACACTCAAGGCACGGCCCAGGGAGTACAGCCATCGATTCAGATATGGAGAGATTTCACCTCGTACGGTCTCGATTTGACCCACGTCGGAGACATATTTGCCAATGATCGAATCGCAGTAGTTGATGAACATGAGCGCCAGATCCTCAATGCTTAAAGTATAGTCCGGACTGAAGGACATCGCGGGGTCTAGCTTTCGCACAGAGGGATCTCCGAGTAAGGCAAAGACCTTGTCCCGAGGATCAGAGCAGGCAGATCGAGAGTAGCTGAATAAGGAATTGACTAGCCATCTAATGGCTTCGGCAGCATCTCTGGGCTCGTCGAGGAATTGTTTTCCCGGACCGTGTGCCCAGCGATGGCTGATCAGCTCACCAGCTTGCGATCCGGCGAGCATTTTTTGGAAGTGGTACAGGTCGACTCCATCAAAACTGTGAGATCCGCATACTAGCTGTAGTTCACGAGCATGTATAAACTCCTGTATAACCCATGTTCTGCTGAAGTAGTCGCGTTGCATAAGTCGTTGGATTTGATCCATCTCGTCTTCTGGGGGAAAGGTATGATGTTTCTTCCAGCCAGGGCACGGATCACTCTCGTGCCCACAAGAGTCGACAATGGCTTTTAATGCTCGAAACGTGGACAACGTCTTCTCGTCCTCAGTACCAAGCCAGGTTATTACTCGGTCAGCGCTTGAGAATATTCGCCACATCTGGTGCACCTGATGATTGCGCTCCTCGCCATTTGCTTGATTGATGCAGAGGGCATCAATCCAGAAGCGGTTTGATGCAATGTCATGATGATGCTCGACGAATGCACTCAGGGCTTGCCAGAGATTGCTTGTTACGCTCACAGTGAGTCCGTCCAGAGATATACATCGCGTGTCCAGTAAATCGCCCCAACAGTATGACAATGCTGTATAGTATATTTCCTCCTCGAAATAGCTCGGTTGAGTCTCGATGCCGCAGTGTATTTGGTCTCGCGTGCTGCTAGGGAGGATCCGAATTAGGCGAATCTCGTCGTCTCTCAATGGATGGTACTGCAAGGTGGCTTCTCCGGCGTGAACAACTTGAGCCTCTCCGGCAGTAGAGACGGGCTCTCTGCAAGTTGAGGTCTTGGAGCGCTTGTCTTCGCCTCCCCTTGAGAAGTCATCCTCGGACCGCTGACGTTTCGCGGTCATGGTAAACTGTTGGCAAATAGGGAGCCAATGGCATCAGTGCCGGCTGTTGTGACGTCTCAATGGCAGAAGAGTCACCTCCGCTTATGCGGTACGAGACATACTCATGGCGAGCCATGTTGGTGAAGGAGATGTCAAGGAGAGCGTAATGGTTGAGGCGCAGCTGAAAAGATCATGTTGTGTAACCATGCTTAACTGGCGGCTTGAGCAAGGCGGCATCAAAGTTTGATTAACAGCTTGGCACTGTGCTTGTCAAAGCTTGTCGACACTTCCTGAGTCTCACGTCTCACAGCAGAAACGAACCATCTCTCCAACCATCGTGAACCATCGATTCCACATCCGGGAAGACCTCAGACATGCTTGATGACTCTGGCAGGCAGCGCAATCCACCTCTGACCTCAACGTCAGGCGGCTGCGATCTACACGGGGTGCCGAGGCCAGTGCAGGAGAACGCCGACATGATGAACCTTCTAGGACCGCAAGATCGCTTGAACAGGTCGACAGAAGCTTGATGGGCTACAGTTTGTCTCTTCTGGCACTTTCTCGCGTCCGGAGCGGCGCGATGGCTCTTGACCTTCGTACGACTCTCAACAGCCTGAGGCTGCTTGCAAATGCGCGGCTCTTTAGTAGTACGCACCGTAAGAGGCTTCCATCAAGAAACGTGCAGAGAAGACAATGTGAAACTTTGATGAAGACTACATACCGCGGACTATGCAGATGATGCGCTGGATATATGTCGGGTACCAGCATGCCGAAATGCCGGAGCCACACTGGGAGTGCCATCCTTGCCGGCGGCTTCCGTGCAGGATTATCTCAGTCGGCCGACACCTCACCGAAGAGCAGGTCGCAAAAAGCGCGTCGCTCACAATGACAATGCCGCACTATTCGACTAGGAGATAGCCTGGGATCATGAGACGGGTGACCAAGAAGTACCTGGCCGTGGCTCAGACATTGGCATTTACCCTCCTACTCTGCCTTGTGCTCTACTTCAATTTAGGGCCCTCCACTGCGACGGATCGGACTTTTGACTGGAAACATGTACGATACCGATCCGGTGCAAACAAGATACCGGAAGCCAGAGGCGTATGTCCAGGCTTATCGAGCAGCAAAGGCCCGGCCCTGGTAGTCGCACGAGTTGCAGAAGATGGCGATTCGAGATGGCTTCAGAACCTGGCAGATCGCTTTCACCTCTGTGTGTATACCATTGACATGACGCCGGATACCAGCTCGCGCTATCTTCAAGTACCAGCCAATCGTGGGCATGAGGCGATGGCGTATCTTACATTTCTCATCGACAACTATGATACCATCCCGGAGGCAGGTGTGGTCTTCATTCATGGATCTCGATGGGCCTGGCATAACGACGACCCTACCTGGGATAATGCGGCGCTGCTGTCGACTCTCAACACTTCGTCCGCACTACAACCTCATGGATATCACAACTTGAGATGCGACTGGGCTGCAAGCACATGCCACGTCAAAGAAGCACCGCCACAGGGCAGCTTGGAAACTGCATTCAAGTCGAAGCTGCAACCATGGGATGCGAGGGCGGTGTCGGATGCAGCACTTCCCAAAGCGCTGGGCACACTATTTGGCGGTGGTGCTGTAGAAGGCATCTCTCAGATGCTGCTCGGCCGAGCGGATGCAGTGCGATCTCAATGCTGCGCTCAATTTGTCGTCTCGCAAGCCAACATCTGGAAACATAGCCAGCATGAATACATTGCTTTGCGACAATGGCTTCTGGACGGAAGTGCGGCTGGGGCTCCCGCCGATGATCGAGTCGCTGGTCGGATTCTCTCTTACATCTGGCATATTCTGTTCCTGGCTCCAGAAGATGATAGCCATACCAGTCTGGATCGCTTGAATGCTCAGGCGTGTCCTAGCGCTTCTGAGTGCTATTGCCGTCTTTACGGGAAGTGCGACCTGCCTGGTTGCACATACGGACGCTGTCAAGGGATGTATGCGGTTCCGCCGGGCTTTCGACTACCTGCAGGCTGGGAAGCTGCGCACACTGACATGGTCTGAGGTGCTGTCGTTTCTGACCAGACGTGTCTACTTAGCGAGCATGCAGGACTTCCGCCTAGCTGCAAGACTGCTACTTCGAAGTTCGCGCCAAGATTTCTACGAAGGCGTTGTCAGTCCACATCATGCCGCTTTACAGCCTGTCGCAACATGGCAAGATGCTTGTAAGGACGGTTCAAGCTCGACAAGAACACCGAATGCTCGGCATTCATCACTGAGCGCTTCACTGCAAAAGCCGGGTGCAGATCTCCTCCGCATTCTGGAAGCTCGGCATCCTCTCAGCCTGCCGAGATGCCGGGGAGGCTCGCTCAACCTCGAAGTGCAGCCACTTCCATCATCTCGTAGAACGCGGCATCATCCCACTTCAAATTTCGGCACCTGGACGCGCTGACCGGGGAGCTTCTTCACGTGTAAAAGCAAGTCATCGCGTGAATCAGCACGTCTTACAGGGGTCGTATCTTCATGCAAGATACAGGTGGGTCCTGGGCGATAGGGCGTTCGGCAGAGCCGCCGAACTACTCTCGAGTACTGGAAACACAAAAGTCAGGTCCAATACCCGAACCTTGTGTGTTAACGGACGAATATCATCGATCTGGATTATTCGCCATAGAGATCCAGCAATACCGCCCAAGATGGCTACCACCGCTGACGAGAAGCAGCTGGAGTTGACGGGAATCGCCACCAACGACAAGTATTCGGCACAGGAACAGGGAGTCCTTCAAGATGTCATTATCGATCCAGCAGCGGAAAAGAAGCTTCTTGCAAAGCTCGATCTTTACCTTGTTCCGATTATCATGCTGGTCTACCTTAGCTGTTTCCTCGACAGAAGCAACATCGGGAATGTGAAGGTCGCCGGCATGCCCGCAGACATTGGAGCCTCTGCCGAACAATTTTCGACCGCAGTATCCATATTCTATGCGACTTACGTCGTCAGCGAAACTCCATGGGCGATCTTGTTGAAAAAGCTCACGCCAAGACTTCTTTTGACTGGGCTGGCAATTGTGTGGTCTTTGGTCACGATTTTCTCTGGCTTCATTCAAAACATTGCTGGACTGTACGTCGTCCGCTTGATCCTTGGAGCTTGCGAGGGCGGACTCTTCCCAGGCCTCAATCTGTACCTGACAATGGTCTACCGGCGCGAGGAGCAAGCCAAACGAGTGTCCTATCTCTTCGTCTGCACGGCGATCAGCGGTGCGTTCGGCGGTTTGCTGGCGTATGCCATCCTTCACATGGACGGTGTCAGCGGAGTTGCAGGCTGGAGATGGGTGTACATCATTGAAGGTATCTTCAGCGTCATCGTAGCTGCGATTGTCTACTTTGGCCTGCCGAACGACCCATCGAATGCCTACTTCCTTACACCCCAGCAGAAGGAGATCATGCAGCAGCGTGCGATCCAAAGGGCTTCATACATGGGAAGTGAAGAATTTAGCTGGCCGGAGGTCAAGATCGCCCTCAAAGACCCGAAGGTTTACATCAGCGGTATCATCCAATTCTGTCAAGACATCCTGTTGTACGGATTCTCGACCTTCCTGCCTTCGATCATTCGCGAGATGGGCTACGGAACATACGCAACGCAGTATCTGACAATACCGGTAAGTCTCAAGCAACCAACGTCACGGAGCGGACGCCAGCTGATCCATGTTCAGGTCTACGCTGTCGGCGGCCTCGCCTTCGTATCTCTCGCCTTCCTCTCCGACAAATACCAACTCCGCGCCCCGTTCCTCCTCTTCGCCAACGTGTTCGGCATCATCGGGTACATCCTCCTCCTCTGCACCTCCCTCCCCACTGGAGCGCGCTTCTTCGCCTGCTTCCTGTGCGCCATAGCAGTCTACACCGGGCCGGGGATCAACCTCACCTGGCTCAATGTAAACTCCGCACCGCATTACCGTCGAGCGACGGCGATCGGTCTGCAACAGACAATTGGGAATACGGCGGGGATTGTGGCAGGCCAGATATATAGGAGCAGTCCGTATGTTTTGGGAAACGCTTTCTCATTGGGGGCGATTTGTGTTAGCCAGTTTGTTATTGTGGGGAAGATGTGGTATATCTGGTCTTGTACGAAGAAGAAGGAGAGAATTGCCAACGGGGAGATCGAAGACGACAGGAAAGTCAAGACAGGGGACTGGGCGTTGGATTTTAGGTATCATCTGTAGGAGACTGAGCTGCAGCGGTCCAAACAGCATATGGATGTGTTTCAGCAGACCTGCTGTTTCGTTTTGGCGAACGACGATGATAAATCTCGTTGCCGCCTTTCACCGCTATTGAGCCGTTTTGCATGGGCCGAGTGAACCTTCCAACGCATGATGAACGTTTCCCTTCGCGAAACATCAACTAGAAGCTCGTGCGCTGCAACCCAATTGCCTGACAAACGTAGCGCAGGTTCGATTTCCATCACACCACTACTGGCAAGGCTATGCCCACCACCCCTCTCTTGTTTCTCCTTTGATATAAATCAATGGACTGCGCTTTCAAAGCCCTGGCATTCGCATGGGCGCCGGAGAGTTGTTACAGAAAGGTAGCTGAAGTGGTGAATTTAGGTATGATCTGTAGGCGGCTGATACGACAGAAGAAAGATCATGTCATTCATACAGCTTTACTCAACACATCATTCTCCCTGACGTCCAAAACAACCATGTACCCCGGCGAGTGTCCGATCGTCCACCCCGGGATCTCCGCCTTCATCACAGCTTCTTGTGGCGTGACTCCACAGCCCCAAAAGACCGGTACATAGCCATCCTCCTCCGCCTCCTCCTTGCTCTGTACCACCCTCTCCCCTTCCCCCGTTAGAGGCACATCTCCCCACTGGACCGCGTTCACATCATCCACCCCAATCGCCCTTGCGCCATCCCATCCCCACGCCACCGGCTCTCCATGCGTTGTTACATACGGTCTGGTAATGCCTCGGACGCGGTCGACTTCGGATTTGCGGTACATGCGCATCGAGACGACGTATGTCGAACTCTTGAAGATGCCTGCTGGACATAGGGGTATATTGGATCGATACATTGAGACATTCCTCCCATGGACAACGTGCGGAGGTGTGAGTCCAGCGATTGAGAGAGCCGTTTCGAAAGAGTAGGAACAGCCGATGAGGAAAGCGACATGGTCTTGATCATCCCAAAGATCCAGCACATCTGACACCTGCGCTTTCTCAAGCCTGCCGTCTTTGTAGACATGATATCTCGGCGCATCAGTCCTGATATCGATCCCCTTCGCAATCTTCTCATCCGGAATTCCCGCAATACAAGAGCCGAAGTCCTTGAAATCGCCTGGGCCAGTAGATTTAGCTAGGAGAGGACACGGTACTGGGTTGCGGATACAGAGGAGGGAGAAATCGTCTGCGTATTGGGAGGGGAGGACGATGAGATTTGCTTGGAGGTAGCCGGGGGCGATGCCGCACGTTGGGGCGTCCCAGGTTAGATCTCGAGAGCTTTGGCGGGCTTCGATGCCGTTAGCGGGTATATGGAGGGTTCTTGCTGGAGCCATTGTTTTCCCTAATTGTCTTCTAAGTATTGAAGTGAGGATATACATATCGTTGAGGAGAATGTTACTTGCCTCGGCAAAGGGCGTACTTGCCCCAGAGCTCGGGTTAGAGGCCCGCCGCCCGGACGAGCTGCCCTATCGCTCTGTACTTTTATCCCTTTGAAAACTCGTCCGTAACCGGCGTTCGACGGCTGAACTGGTATGTGCCCCTATAGCGTGAAATAGAGCCTAGTTAAGTAAATATATATAGTTTTAGCCGTATAATTTCGTAGGGTATATATAGTGTCGCTTATAGTAAGGCTATACTATATATAGTAGGCCCTAACTTAAATAGGTTACTTAGTATAGTATTACTAGCTTTATAGCTATACTTTAGAGTTTACCTAACTCTATAGAGTTCGAGCTTATACGCTAGGTAAGTAAGTAAAATAGCCCTATATCCTATTATCGACGAGGAATTTAAAGATAGTAAATATTAGAAAGGTACAGTTTAGATAGATATAGTTAATAGTTACGTAACTACGTTATATAATCCTTATAAAGCTAAGTATAGCTTCTCTAGTCTACGAAGTATAACTAACTAACTAACATAATCAACACGGTTAGTTCCTACCTATTATTCTATCTTCTACTACGTCCTACCGATACCTTCGAGGCCTAATCCGCGGAGTCTAAATTTAACAGGTTATAAGCCCAGGTTTATAGTAGAGTAAGAGGTAGTAAGAGTTAGCCTTCTCCTCCTTAGGTCTAATCTATGTTATTAAACCTAAGGACCTACTACTAAGGGATAGGAAAAGAGCTAAGAGAGACTAGAGGTATACCTATATACGTTATATAGGAAGACTT
Source organism: Pseudocercospora crystallina (assembly GCA_003666085.1). Lineage (NCBI taxonomy): Eukaryota > Fungi > Ascomycota > Dothideomycetes > Mycosphaerellales > Mycosphaerellaceae > Pseudocercospora > Pseudocercospora crystallina. The sequence continues at coordinate 353,245 of QQNG01000198.1, forward strand.
TAGAAGATCCTAGAAGGTCTAGAAGGCGGGACAAGTCACAGAAGTGGGAAAATACTAGGCGTAAAGGAACCCTCCCATTCGCATTCAGGACTCTATGGAACACTAATACCCGGGAGCTTTATCGAGGGTTGAGTAAAGCCCAGGCCGCGATACTGTTCCAGATACGGTCAGAGACAATCGGCCTTCCTCACTTCCTCCACAAGGTTGGGGTGCCCGACACTAGCCCCTACTGCGAATGTGGAGACAGAGGGACAGCTCGACACTACCTTGCCTACTGCACAAATATGCGAGAGAGTAGAAGGGAACTCATCTTAGCCACTGGATGCCAGGACGCGAGAAGGTGGCTTACTGAGTTTCCTAGACAAACTGCAGCGTGGGCAATAAGGCATCTCCCTATAGGACAATTCAAGTGGACCCTCCAACATCTCCCAGAGCACGCCGGAGATCTCGAGCCTAAGTAAGGAGGATGATGTTGACTCTGGCATGTCAGTCAGCTGCCTACGGGCAAACACATTGGTTCTATAGTACCTGAGATACAGTAGGGTGTAAGGCACAACAGAGAAGGGAGGGAGTTTTACGCTATAGGCACTTTCTATAGGGTTTTCTTCTACAACATATAGATAGGCTAGAAGGGGCACGGCCTGTAGCTAGCTCAAATACACTTATTATTATTATTATTAAGGTCTAGAAGTTCCTAAAGGTATAAGTAAGCTATAAAAGAGCCTAGTAAGGCACACTCCTTAAGGAGTGTAAAGAGGAAAGGATAAGTCTAGGATATTAGTACTATTTAGGTAAGACTATGTCTTAGTACTAAGTACTACTAATACCTTAGAAGAGTGCTTCTAAGAAGGTAGTAGACTAGAGGCTTACTACTAGGATGACTATATTCACTACTATAAAGAAGCCTAGTCTAGTAGTAAGCTATTAGGAAACTCTACTAAGAGAGAAGTGTCTTAGAACCTAGAATGTAGACATCTAGAAACTGCTACTTTAGATTAAAAGAAAGAGCTTAATTATTTAGAGTTTTAGGACTTGATTTAGATAAGAAATTATAGATTTAGAGAGTAGATTTAGTAAGAGAAGAGCTATACCTATACTAAAGAAGGAAAACTATAAGACTTAGTTTAGGCTTATAAAGATACACCTAGTATTAAAACAGGTAGACTAGGTCCTAGAGACCACTATCCTAGATACACTAGCATCTACTCTATTAGAGCATATCTCTACTATAAGCTTATAGCCTTTTAATAGTTTAATTAAGAGAGCATCCTATAAGAAGGATAATACAGTAGAAATATATAAGATATCTATTTATATATTAGAGGATAACTAAGAGGCAACCTTAAAGATTAAATATATAAAGGAGCTCTAGGAATAGGTAGAGAAGAGGTATAAGAGGAAGCTCTAATTAATAGGGAGAGCTCTCCTCTAATAGTATATATCCTTTATTATAGAGGTAGACTAGTCTGTTAATAATGTATAGTAAGAGCTTAGTAAGCTAGTAAGACAGGTTATAGCTATTAGTCCCTAGTTTAAGGAAGTAAAGACTAAGGAGAGGAAGATCTAGTAACTGCTTATAGAACTTCCTAACTCCTTCTAAGCTATTAAGGATGGAATTAATATAAGGGAAAACCTGGATCCTTAGGATATCCTTAGAATCCTTAGAGAGAAGTAAGAGTCTATAACTTAAAGAGAGACAGCTATGTTTATAAAGAGAGGACAAAGGGTATATAGCTCCTAACTAATTAAGTGCTTCCTCTACTAAGGAGACCACTTAGTAATAGACTGCTCTAGACTCTCTACTATAAAGAAAGCTACTAGGATAACTAAGGGTAGCAGAGTAGAGAAGAGATCTTTACTACCTAGGAGTAGGAAACAGTCTTTACTAGAGAAGGAGGAATTAAGAGCTATAGTAAAGAAACTTACTCTTAAAGTATAATCCCTAAAAAAGTCTTTAAGGGGGAAGACTTCTAAGAATGCTTTTATAGCCTAAGAGGCCTAGCCTTTAACCTTAGACACATCTGGATCCTCTTTAGAGGGAGAAGAAGTTAATAAGGTTGCTTATTTAACTGTTAAAGCAAAAGGTAAGTACCTATTATTAGACTAGCTACTTAATTCCTATACTTTATCCTATATAACTGACCAGCTATCTCTCTTTAGGGAACTAAAGCCCCTATAAACAAGGAGATGGATTAGGGTTGGTAGTAGATACCTCTATACTATATATATTAGGAAGGCAGTTATAGGTAGAAGAAAAGGGAAGCAAATTGTACTAAAGGATGTCCTACTTATTCCTAGTCTTAGAGTCAATCTTGTTTTATAGAACTAATTTAGCCAGTAGTATAGTGTCTAACTACTAAAATTTATACTTATTTTATCTACTAGAACACTAGTTATCTAGACTAGAATCTAAGGAGGAGTACTATTTATTAACTAGATTAATAAGGCCCTAGTAGAGAAGGCCTTATTATACCTAAGTTTAGAAGGCCAATTAAATAGAGAATATATATATACAGCTACTAAAATGTCACAAAATTAGTAGGAGCTATAGTATAGAAGATTTGTATACTTTAGAGAGAATCTGCTAAAGGATCTCTATAAAGTTACTAACCTAAAGGAGGGAATTCCTATTCCTAAAGAGTACCAGCCTTATAGAGTATACTTACTAGCTAAGATAAAAAGGTATAGAGGAAAAGAGACCTAGAGAAAGCCTAAGAGGCTATCTCTTGTGTTAATTAATATCTATAGTCCCTTACTAGTGTTAAGAGTAGGCTATACTTAGTGGCTTAAGATAGTTAACAATTTCTTAAGGAAGAAATAGACCTTCCCTTTAAGGTCTAGAGAAGATATACTAATGGCCTTATAATCTTAGAAACTGAAAGCTAAGCTTAGCTCTAGGAATCCCCTAAGGGCAGTACGGAGCGATAGAGTAAGGGAGCTCCTTACTATACTTAAGTAGTAGGAGAGAGAATTTAGGATTTCGTTCTACACTACTAAGGTATACAACTCTATTTAGAATAGAGTAGTAGAGAGGTCTATCTAAACCTCTAAAGAACATATAAGGGCAATACTAGAAGAAGCCTATATACCTATTGAATTCTAGCTAGAGACACTAGAAGCTTATACAGTTATAAGGAACGTACTACTAAATAGACTAGAAGTTAATGGATTTTAAGTCTCCCCTAAGGAAGCGTTCTTAGGACTAAAACCCTTAGTCTTACACTTTAAGGTTTAGGGCTATAAGGCAGTAGTATATATGGATCCCAAATCCTAACTAGCTAGGATAAGGTTAGATAAGCTAATAAACAGAGGCAAGGATGCTGTTTTTATTAGCTATGTTCTAGATACTATAAAGATATAGCTTTTCTAGGAACCTAATATAAAGGCTATTAGGCCTTATAATACTACGGTTTAGTTCGAGAATAAGAAAGGAGGGGATATAGAGCTAAATGTTCC